>CM041635.1:42496290-42552565 GCA_023333625.1 Bothriochloa decipiens | reverse complement strand
AAAAAAAAAAAGGCCACACACTTAGAAGTGAATGGAGCCTCGCATTACATCGACAAACGGATCGGAGCCGTTTACCATTTACTCCCCTCCATCCAACCAGAACCGGAAATGTCCTGCCGGCCCCCTATCTGTTTGTCCACCGTCATTGAATCCCCCTAGCAAACACCACACTACAGTGTACTGCACTACTGTAGTAGTATACGTACACGTATAGTACAGGGCCACATGTGATGCATTGATAGTATTATACTACGTGTCGTCTCACAACTCATGCGTCTAGTGCAACGCACTGGGGTCAGGGACCCGGGCCGTTCCACTGTCCTAGGCCATCTGCGTCTGCGTGCAATAAAAACGGCGCATGTGGTTGCTCTGACCTCCCAGAAGGCGGTATGTTTTTTTGTTCAGCAAGGCTGCAACTGCAAGAGTCAAGACACCCTTTCCAATAAGGACCCAATAATTGGGCCGGCAAACACACAGCCTGAACTGCTGAGAGAAAGCGACTACTCATGCAGCCGTGCAGTGTTTCAGGATGTTTATTAGCGACGAGACAAGCTTTGCCCCAGTCGAGGATCAAAAAAATTGTAAAAAAAAAAAAGTCGAGGATCAATTGTAAACCAGCCATCTTAGGTTTTACTGGATTTTCTACCATGTATCGGTAAATTAAACTTGAAACATGTACGTAGAACATAGTACACATTTATAAAGTTTTAAAGTAAAAATTAACGGCAAACATAGACCAACGGAAAAAATGACCGACAAGTTTTTCTTGAAGACCGACCGACAAGATATTATTAGTACTGTGAAAGCCTGGAGTCTGCACAAGGTGTGTTGTATGTTGTTCATGTTTCCTTGCTGCAGCTGTAGCGCTGTGGCAGTCATGTAGATAGACTACTGATCCTGTTATAGTGGAAAATTGCTTATCGCTCGAGATTTGTACTAATGCCACTTACCTAATGCAGCGGTGATCCATCCCTTTGCTGAACACATGGTCTACTACGTCCTGTTTGCGATCCCCATGCTGTCAGCTGTTTACATTGGGAATGCCTCTGTTCTCGGCTTTGTGGTCTACATCGCCTACATCGACTTCATGAACAACATGGGGCACTGCAATTTCGAGCTGGTGCCCAAGTGGATGTTCCAAGTCTTCCCTCCTCTCAAGTACCTCATGTACACGCCATCGTAAGTGCAATCATCCAATCTTGGTACTGCACGATACATGTACGCAAAACTAGCAAATAAAAAAGAATTGGGCTCATTGATTCCTAACATCTCACAAAGCGCAATGTAACAATTCGTTGTTGTTGTTGTTGTTGATTTTATACAGGTTTCATTCTCTGCACCACACGCAGTTCCGCACAAACTACTCGCTGTTCATGCCGTTCTACGACTACATATACAACACCATGGACAAGTCATCTGACCAGCTGTATGAGACCTCAGTCAAGGGAACAGAGGAAGCACCTGACCTTGTTCACCTCACCCACATGACCGATCTGCAATCGGCCTATCATCTACGGATTGGATTCGCCTCCATAGCATCCAGACCGTCCGACAGCTCCATGTGGTATATGTGGGTGCTATGGCCCGTGGCGTGGCTGTCAATGGTGCTTGCATGGGTTTATGGGTCCTCTACGTTTGTGGTTGAGAGAATCAAACTAAGGAAGCTGAAGATGCAGGCATGGGCAGTACCAAGATACAACTTCCAAGTAACCAACTTCTACAAATGGCTTTCTTTCTATCTGATGGTGTGCAAACTAATGACAGTTTTTTTTTCCTCGCCTGCAGTATGGTCTGAACTGGGAGAGAGAATCCATAAACGACTTGATTGAAAAGGCGATATTAGATGCTGATGCAAGAGGTGTCAAAGTGCTCAGTCTAGGACTATTAAACCAGGCAAGCAATTATTACTTTACAACTCTTGTTGAAACTATAAGACTAGGAGCTTACCGCAGTGTGGCCTCTTCTTTGTACCTTCTGGGTGCAGGCGAAACAACTAAACGGTGGTGGTGAACTATTTAGGCAGAAGTATCCAAAATTAAGAGTTCGCCTTGTCGATGGAAGTGGCTTAGCGACTGCTGTGGTGCTCAAAAGCATTCCTCATGACACAAAGCAAGTTTTTCTTCATGCAGGCCCTTCTAAAATAGCTTGTGCCACGGCTTTTGCGTTATGTGAGAGGGGCGTCCAGGTATGTTTGCATCACCCTGCATATCTTTGTTGCATTGTCCTGTATTTACTTTGTTACAGTTTTTCACTGAAAATGGCACTACACTTGTTTGGTGGATCAGGTGGTCATGAATCCAAACAAGGAATATGATATGCTTAAGTCACAGATTGCAGATAGCAAAGCAAGCTATTTTAAACACTCCAGCAATCACACGCCTCAGGTAAACGTTGTGTTTAGAATTGGATTTTTTTTCCAATTTTCTATATTAACAATTGCTGGAAAAAAACAGAGAGCCGATCCAGTTAAGTTTTATATGCTCCTTCATAAGGATGTTAATGGGCAGATCTGAAACATTATAGATATAAAGCATGTACAATTAACAAATCTAATACTCTCTCTGTTCTAAATTATAGTTCACTTTGACTTTTTCGGTGCATGCATTTTGTTATGTATTTAGACATATTATTTATCTAGGTACATAGCAAAATGCATGCACCAAAAAAGTCAAAACGAACTACAATTTGGAACGGAGGGAGTAGATATTAAGCGATGCTGGAAGTAAAGATAGGAAGTCAAAAGAAAAGAATTTAACTTAGCCTTTCGCATGAAATGTGAGTGCAGACTTGATCATGGTGAAAACAGCTGTTGGAGCCTATCAAGTAGTACAGGAGCACAATGCCTTAGTGGATTCTTCTAATAGTGAACAAACAAAATACCTTATCGTGTGAAATAGTTTATTCTGATGGTGATTACTTAAACGTTTTGTTTTAAAATGGGCATTGTACTCCTTCATATGGATGTTAATAATAGGCAGACCTGAAAAATTACAGGTATAGTAGGCATGTCCAGTTAACAAACACTACAGATTGTAAACAATGATCGAAATAAAAGAAGGGAAAACATTTAATTTGCCTTTTTCATGAAATGTGAATACAGGCTCAACAAAATTTACTTGGAAACTAAGTAGGACTGGAGAAGAGTGCCTCGATATTAGTTCAGTTTATACTATCAAGTTCAGCTTATCCTTTAAAAAAACTTTTTTCAGAAAGAAAAAGAGAAATATGTCGTCAGTTCAGCTTATACTGATGGTGATTGCTTAAACTGCTGCAGATTTGGCTAGTAGACAACATTGACGATAAAGAACAGAAGATGGCACCACGAGGAGCTATATTCATTCCAATCTCACAGTTCCCCATCAAAAAAATCCGCAAGGATTGCACTTACTTGAGCACCCCAGCAATGAAGATCCCTGAAACAATGCAGAATATCCATGCCTGCGAGGTAACAATGATAATGAGTATAGTTAATCCACTTCAGCAAAGTTTTACCGAGCCTTTTCTGAGCATAATTTTCTTTGTTTCATTGACAGAACTGGCTGCCAAGAAGGGTGATGAGCGCTTGGCGCATCGGCGGGATACTTCACGCCCTGGAAGGATGGACCCTGCACGAGTGTGGGGATGCCATGATACATACTGAGAAAGCATGGTCAGCTGCTATTAGGCACGGGTTCATTCCTCTGACTAAAGCTTGAGACCTTTCGAAGCCCCGGTTCTGTAGCTGGGAGATGTATGCCACTCTTGATGGCATTCCACGATGTTGGGAAACTATGTTTCAGCATTCAGCAGGACAAATTCTGCACGGTATAAAAGCCGACTATGGTGTCGGTGAGTCGTCGGGGAGGCACATCATGAATGCCTACCTTGATTGCAATAGCTTAGTAATTATACAAATGTTGTATCATTGTATGATGCAAGTGTGAGAAACTGCTATACAATTATAATAAAATGCCTATTTGGGTTGTCCTTTTGAATCTGCCGAAGAATTCTCTTGCTGCAAAAAGGCTAAGGAGTTTTTGATATGCAATCTTAATTCTCGGTGGTAAGAGCTGACTGCTAATTTCATCCTTCCAGGGATTCAGGAATGGTACACACGCAGTCATCCATAGTCCAAAAAAGTATATGCTATGTTCCTGCTTCAGAACCTGTAGATCTAGGCACGAGGAAGTCTAGATGGATCGCTTGCTCCGACGAAAGAGATGCAATGCGAGACCGAGAGGTGCAGTTGAGCGAGGACGCCTGCAACGGATTTCGTATACGTGGTGCAAAGACCGTAGCTCGATGAAGATAATCGAGTCCAAACTTTCCTTTGGCTGCGGAGATCGGCCAGGGGCGAAGACAGAGAGAGGCAGGGCCGCAGGGGCAGAGTCTTCACAAGTACTTTTAATTAAATATAGTTATCACTAATCTCTAGGCAACTATGTCTAGATTATTTTTCTAAAATACATCTCTTGATCGTCTAGTGTTAAGTGTTTAGAGCAACTCAAGAGAATTGATAAAGTTAAATAGTTAAATCTATGATTTAGCCAACATCTTAAATAAAAAATTTTATTGTCAAAACTAGATAGCTAGCGGCACATGCAAGTTATATTAGCATATGAGATTTAAGGAATAACTAGTTTGCTATTTTACAAAACAAGATATCAAAATTGTTGGAGCTCAATTTTTTTAAAAAATTTATAAAAATAGTCTACCTAACAAGGATATCATCTCTCTTGAAGTTGCTCTTATGCTTAAATAAAACAAATATAATGTGAACCGTTCATCTATGAATAATATCTCTTCTTATCTTCAGTTTACACATTTGCATTTTCTAAGTCTCAAGATCCGACGATATCACAATCATGCATTGGTGCCGAGATTGAGCTAAAGATTAGGAATAGTCCAAATTTAAAATTTTAGTAGTGATGCTCTCACCCCGGTAAGCACCAGTGGTCTAGTGGCAGAATAGTACTCTGCCACGGTTCAAACCCGGGTTCGATTCCCGGATGGTGCAATGCTCTTTTTATGCAATAATTCTTTTTTTTGTTAGGTGTTTTTTTTTTGCTAGATGGTTTTTTTTGGTTAGCGCAACTTTTTGCCACGCAGACGAAGAGCTGATCCAGATCAAACTCACAAATCTTTTATACCACTGCTACAGCTGCTATAAGTTGTGTTGTCACTGTTCCTTCCAGTGAGAACGATGTGGTCACATGGAGACCTGCCCCCAAAGGTAATTGTGCATCAAAAGAAGCTTTCAAGCTTCTTAATTAACTCTCATATGCAGGTACGACTTCACACCCGGGATTGAGAAGTGTTAGTACGCTGTGGAGATTCCGAGAGTATGGACTCAAGCAATTATCCTCCAACATGAAGGCTTTTACATGGAGGCTGATAACGAGAGCTATTGCCACAGGGCCCAAGCTAGAAGTCATTCCACAAAAACTAGTATAAACTATGATGATATTCACTATTAAGGAGAATCTAGCTGCTATCATCAACAAAACCACTACAGACCAGGAGCTACAGTGACTCATCCTAACTCTAGTACATCTAGAGAGCAAGGAATGATGTCCGCTTCAAAAAAGGAAAATGGTCTGTTTTGCACGTTCACCATGCTATTGAGACAGATATTGGTGTCGCAGTTGTCTGTGCTCGAATTGACGTCGATACTGAAGATTCAAGGAGTGGCCACGGTGTCCAACGAACAATGAACTTAAAGCAAAACATTTCACCAAATGCAAGCTCACTAATCATTGCTCCACAGCAAGATTTCACGTTGGGATTACCCAGCGATCAAACTCTGCAGTTACCCCATGTTGTTGCCTGGAGCCAGTGCTACACGGATGCATCCATAGCTGCCGACATGACACAACCAAGCTCAAGGAAAGCAAGCCTAGGTTTCATCCACTCTATATCAAGGCGCAAATCTACAACATCACTTCGGTCATCATAGCAGAAGCTGCCAAAGCTTCTTCTATGCTTCAGATTGAGGATGTTTCTTTCCTCTGACAGCCAACTCCTGGTGAACTAGTACTTCAATGGTCCTTACCTCAACCATCCACACCTCATTGGGCTGCAAAGCCTTTCACTCAGAGATTCATAAACTCAGTGACCAACAAAAGGATCCAAATGCTCAAGGTTCAAAGAATATGAATGCTACCGCTCATACTCTAGTTAATCAAGCTTTCAATTCATCTGAAATCCTTTGTAATTTATCAAGTGTAAATTGTTCAAATGCCTCTCATGCAAGTGGTTGCCCACTTCAAGTGGCACTACAATATGTATCCTGGGAACCTCTCTATCATTGCAGCTAGTTGTTGCTAATTAAAGTTTGCATTTTATATAAAAAACTGTGATTCAGCAGACCCGCACACGCTGACACAATTTATTTCCTCTGAAGACGTTTAGAAAACCGTGCACAATCTGCATGTCTGCATCAGCGAGGTGACAAATTAATGTCATGTCCAACAAAGCGTGCAAGAACAGAGATAACACAAAAGTGAGCCACGGTAGCACGCAAAGCATTGCAATAAGATAGTCCAAACGACCAGAGGATTATCATGCTAATTGCCCAAACCCCCAAGTTAACCTAGTCAGATCCGTCGCAATGCTCAGTCACATTCCAGAATTGCTTACATCTCTTGCTGACAAAATAATGAAGAACTAGTGTTTCTAGTAAGTCCGGTACTTTGAACCACCCTGAATCAGTAACCTAGACCAACTCTGGTTTTAAAGGTAAGCAAGCCATCATCTGTCTTGACGATGCCAGAATAGGACCCTGCTTATCCCTTTACCACCTTGAGTCTTGAATATTTTCAAGATAGCACCAGAGCTCTAGATTTAGATTTAGATCCTCCTGTTGCAGCATGTTAATCTTTACAGTCAGCTGATATATAGCCTAAACAACACCATATCACCAGCAAAACAACCCATTCAAACATTTTAAGCAATGCTAAATGGCTACAAACTCAGTTTTTTCAGACAAAGTGATTGGGTATTGGGTATATATATCCAGTAGGTGCCAGATCTAATTTGAGTAAAATACCATGATGTGTGCCAAATCTAATTTGGGTACAATACCATGATGTGTGAGCCAATATTAATTATTTTTTTTAGCATAAGCCCATATTAATTCTCCAGCACAGAATTGTTTACACATGAATAGACAAATAACATATTGCCTAAAAGTAGGAAATAAACATTAAATCACAAAATATCACCAGCAAACAGCACTTTAACCTAATCAATCAAAGTACAATGGCCACAAGCACAGAATTGGACACAAACATGATTCAGTATTCATTAATTAAGTTGTTGCTAAATCTGATTTGAACCCTAGAGAATAATCACACTGAAGGTTAAATTTATATTCTTTTCTCCCAAAACAAAGCCGGTGAAAAGGCCAAATATTATATATATACCAAGGCAGTACTCAGATATATTGAGCAGACCATTCTAATTATCTAGTTCCTGTGCAGAAGTTGTTTTCACTCACATAGACAATGTATTTTCCTAAAAGTAAGACATCATCATCATTAACGTTTTTGTTGAAATTCTAACACAGATGGTAGTAACCAACTTTCTTCTTTTAGAACTGCAGTAAATGACAGTTTAACGCCATAAAAGCAACCTTCGGACACTTACTTGATATGTGCCTTTTGTCCCGACAATGTTTGCTTCCACAATGGCATCTGAATGCCTTGATAGGATGGTTGACATCATCAAAATCAATTTCATAATCCTGCAGTTGGAATGTGCTAAAGATTATTGCATATTCTGTTAGATAACTGAAAGTAGGGCATAATATAGGTTGCCACCGCACAAGGTGGGGCAAGATGGGTAATGCAACCACGGCAGCATAAGCAGCATGGGTATGTGCTAGATTGCATGCGGTGTGAGACATCTATGCAGTCTGTTGGCTAATTTGTTCCAATTGAATAGCATCTGTACTCATCGTCCTCTCCCTCTGCACCACAGCAGAATATTCCGTGTTTCTTCGTTCACTTGCTATTGATGGATAAGTCTCTGTGTGTGTGTGCTACAAGAGCACATGGTCCTTGTGTCCTTGTGTCCTTTGTAAAAGCATCCTTGACTGCTTTTAGGACAGCAGTTAGCATCTTAAGGACAGCATCTTGACTAGGACAGCATCTAGGACAGCATCTAGGACAGCATCTTAGACTAGCATCTTAGCATATGCTTGGCTGGTTAGCAGCCTACAAATATGTATCCCCAACCCCTAAGGTTGGCATAGCATGGTGTGAGAAATAAACCCAGAAAATTGCCTCAACTCTGAGATCTCTGTGTGCTATCCTCTCGATGAGAGTAAGGATCCTGCTCACACCTAGAGCAAGGATCCAGAGACTAACAAGTGGTATCGGAGCCGTACTATCCTGTAGCCTGAGCATTTCCTGCTCAATCCCTTCTCCAGTCGAGCTCCCTGCTTCGCAGCAGCCTCAGCAGCCAACAGCAGCTGTTTTGGCAGCCTCTGCCCCTCGTGCAGCAGCGCGCCATGACCACGGGAGGGCAGTCTCAGCACTCGGCCGCTTCCAGCGCGCGGCGTCGGCAGGAGGCCGACCTCGCCGCGACAGAGGAGCGCAGGCAAGCGGCGGCAGCAACCGCTGCAGCAGCAGCGAGGGCGTCGAGGCTGGCCCAAGCGGAGCTGGCAGCAGCCAGAGCGGAGGTGGAGGCAGCAGCAGCTGCGGATGCAGCGCGTGCAGCCGCAGAGGAGGTTGAGGACCTGCGCGGCAGTCACAGCAGCTCCATCTCTGCTGATGACAGCGCCGACCCGGACCTTGAGCAGCTGGAGAGGCAAGCAGGGCGAGGGCGAGCGGCGCAGTGGGCAGCTGCGCACGCCCACGAGCCCGGCGACGCTCCTGGAGGAGGCGCCCACGAGCCCGGCGACGCGCCTGGAGGAGGCGCGCACGGCGACGGCGGCGCTCCGAGTGCAGGGAACCGCGACCCCAACCACGTGGCCCGCGAAGAGCGGGCACTGGAGGCCATACGTCTGCGGGAGGTTGCTGCGCGGCTGGACGCCGAACTGGACCGCGAGCAGGACTTCCCCGAGCGGGACGAGCGTGCTGCACGCCGAGCCAACGCTTGGCTCGAGTGCCAGGAGCAGCGCGCACACGGCCGTGTCGGACACGAGGGCAACCGGCACGGCGGTGGACGGGTCGAGGAAGAGCACGGCCATCGTAGGCAGCGTGGCTCTCTCTCCACGGACCGGTACCGTGGCTACCACAGGTACCAGGCTGTTGCCAGGGACGTTGGCCCCGGTGGTGGGTGGCCTACCCTCACCAAGACCAACTATGTTGAGTGGGCTGCGGTGATGAAGGTGAGACTTCAGGTGCTGCACATGTGGGAGGCAGTCCGGTACGGCGACGTCGACTACGACCAGGATCGATGGGCACTGAATGCCCTCATCGCTGCAGTCCCGTCCGAGATGCAGTTCTCTCTTACCAGCAAGCGGACTGCCAAGGAGGCTTGGGACGCCATTGCTGTAGCACGCATCGGCAGCGACCGCGCCCGCAAGTCCACATTGCAGGCACTTCGCAAGGAGTGGGAGAACCTGGCCTTCAAGCCTGGTGAGGACGTCGATGATTTTGCTCTCCGTCTCAACACTCTGTTGCAGAAGTTGGTGCAGTTTGGCGACGACACCTACAGCGAGGAGAGAGCTGTCAAGAAGCTTTTCCGCTGCATCCCCGAGAAGTACAGGCAGATGGCTCGCTCAATCGAGTCCCTGCTGGACCTCTCCACGATGTCGATCGAAGAGGCGATAGGTCGTCTCAAGGTTGTCGACGGTGATGAGCCACAACCCTTCTCGGGGCCTGCCACCGTTGGTGGGAAGCTCCTTCTCACCCAGGAGCAGTGGGCTGCCGGCCAAGGTGACAAGAAGAAGGGGGAGCCTTCTTCCGCAACAGCCGGCCGCAAGCGTGGCAAGCGCGGCAAGCCACGTAAAGGCACCCAGGCCGGGGCGCAAGGGCGCGCCGAGGGCGACGCCCGCAGAGGTGCCCAGGGCGGCGCCGCCGAGAAGCCCAAGCCGGCACAAGATGACGCCTGCCACAACTGTGGCCGTGCTGGTCACTGGGCCAGGGACTGCAGACAGCCACGACGCGCCCAGGCCCACGTCGCGCAGGCAGAGGAGGAGCAACAAGCTCTGTTCATGGCACATGCGAGCGCCGAGCTACCTCCAGCAGCACCGGTTGCAGGGCCCTTCTCCACCTCGACGAGCCCAAGGCACATGCCCTCCTTAGCAGCGGGTCCGGCAGCGGCAGCAAGATCGATGGGTGGTGCCTCGACACCGGCGCCACCCACCACATGACAGGCCAGCGGGAGTTCTTCTCCGAGCTCGACTCCGACGTTCGAGGCTCTGTCAAGTTCGGGGACGCCTCTGCCGTGGAGATCAAGGGCGCCGGCTCCGTCATCTTCGTCGCCAAGAACGGCGAGCACCGGCTGCTCACCGGCGTCTACTACATCCCCGCGTTGAGGAACTCCATCATCAGCTTGGGACAGCTGGATGAGAACGGCTCGCGCGTGAAGATCCACGACGGCGTGCTTCGCATTTGGGATCCCCGTCACCGACTTCTCGCCAAGGTGAACAGGGGGAGCAACCGCCTCTATGTTCTTCACGTACAGGTGGCGCAACCCTTTTGTCTTGCAGCTCGGCGGGACGATGAGGCCTGGCGGTGGCACGAGCGCTTTGGGCACCTCAATTTCGAGGCCCTGAAGCAGCTCGGCAACAAGGAAATGGTGCAGGGCATGCCGTGTGTCGACCATGTGGAGCAGTTATGCGACACATGCGTCCTCACCAAGCAGCGACGGCTGTCCTTTCCCCGCCAAGCAAGCTTCCGCGCCAAGGAGAAGCTGGAGCTCGTGCACGGCGACCTGTGTGGCCCCGTGACACCGGCTACACCTGGAGGACGACGCTACTTCCTCCTCCTCGTCGACGACGTGTCCCGCTACATGTGGGCTGTCCTCCTCGACACCAAGGGGGCAGCCGCGGACGCCATCAAGCACCACCAAGCTGTTGCGGAGAAGGAGTGTGGCCGCAAGCTTCGGGTGTTGCGCACGGATAACGGCGGCGAGTTCACGGCGGCTGAGTTCGCGACGTACTGTGCCGATGAGGGGATCAAGCGCCACTTCACCGCGCCGTACACCCCGCAGCAGAACGGCGTCGTCGAGCGCCGCAACCAGACGGTGGTAGCCACTGCCCGCGCCCTCCTCAAGCAGAGAGGGATGCCGGCGATCTACTGGGGGGAGGCGGTGATGACTGCCGTCTATCTCCTCAACCGCTCGCCCACCAAGGCGCTTGACGGCAAGACGCCGTACAAGGCCTGGCACGGGCGCAAGCCGGGGGTGAGCCACCTCCGCGTCTTCGGTTGTCTGGCGTTCGCCAAGGAGCTCACTCACGTCGGCAAGCTCGACGACCGGAGCACTCCAGGAGTGTTCATCGGCTACGCGGAGGGCGCCAAGGCCTACCGCATCCTCGACCCTGCGACACAGCGCGTCCGCATCTCCCGGGACGTCGTGTTCGACGAAGGGCGAGGCTGGACCTGGGACAAGGCGGTGGACGACGGCTCGACTTCGACCCTCAAGGACTTCGTCGTCGACTACGTCCACCTGGAGGGAGCCGGGGGAGTTAGCAGCTCATCTTCACCGAGCTCGTCCTCCTTGGCAACCGGCTCGCCATCAGCTTCGGCGAGTCCTCCACCGCCTCCGCCACCAGCGAGTCCACCACCACCACCGGCTACACCACGCACTCCTGCACCGGCTACGCCACGCACTCCTGCACCGGCTCCCCACTCTCCTGCACCGGCGCCGGCATCTCCAAGATCGGCACCAGCAGCTTTGGCCCGTCAGTGTTCGGTGGAGTTCGCCACTCCGCTGTCCGACGATGAGGACCGCGTCGACGCCTACCACGACGACGAGCCTCTACGCTACCGCACCATGGACAACATCCTCGGCAACCAGCCTGTCCCTGGGCTGGCGGTACACGACTTCGAGGCGGAGCTGCACCTGGCACATGAGGACGGTGAGCCTCGCTCCTTCGCTGAGGCGGAGGGAGACGCGGCATGGCGTGCCGCGATGCAGCAGGAGATGGACGCGATCGAGCAAAACCGCACTTGGGAGCTCGCTGACCTCCCTCGTGGTCACCGTGCGATCACCCTTAAGTGGGTGTTCAAGCTGAAGAGGGATGAAACCGGTGCCATCGTCAAGCACAAGGCTCGCTTGGTGGCACGAGGCTTCGTGCAGCAGGAGGGGGTCGACTTCGACGACGCCTTCGCCCCCGTGGCACGGATGGAGACCGTGCGACTCCTTCTTGCGCTAGCTGCCCAGGAGGGCTGGCGTGTCCATCACATGGATGTCAAGTCGGCGTTCCTTAACGGCGACCTGAAGGAGGAGGTCTACGTACGTCAGCCGCCAGGATTCACAGTTCCTGGCAAGGAGGGCAAGGTGCTTCGCCTGCGCAAGGCCCTCTACGGCTTGCGGCAGGCACCGAGGGCGTGGAATGCCAAGCTGGATTCCACGCTGAAGGGGATGGGCTTCGAGCAAAGCCTGCACGAGGCGGCCATCTACCGGCGGGGCAGTGGAGGGAAAGCCCTGCTGGTAGGTGTCTACGTCGACGATCTTGTGATCACCGGTACCAAGGAGATGGAGATCAAGGCGTTCAAGGAGAAGATGAGGGCGACCTTCCAGATGAGCGACTTGGGCCCTCTCTCCTTCTACCTGGGGATCGAAGTCCACCAGGACAGCTCCGGCACCTCCCTTCGCCAGACTGCCTACGCCAAGTGCATTGTGGAGCTTGGCGGTCTCACCGGCTGCAACCCAGCCCACACTCCTATGGAGGAGAGGCTGAGGCTGAGCTGGGAGAGTACGGAGGAGGAGGTGGACGCGACGCAGTACCGGCGCATTGTGGGCAGCCTTCGCTACCTTGTCCACACGCGACCGGACTTGGCGTTCGCCGTCGGCTACGCCAGCCGGTTCATGCAACGACTGACGACGGAGCACCAGCAGGCCGTGAAGAGGATCCTCCGCTATGTCGCGGGCACCTCCGACTACGGCTTGCACTACCCGAGGTGCCCCGGCGCGGCACATTTCATCGGGTACAGCGACATCGACACGAGCAAGAGCACCAGCGGGACGCTGTTCTTCCTCGGCAAGTGTCCGATCAGCTGGCAGTCGGCCAAGTAGCAGGTGGTGGCTCTGTCCAGCTGCGAGGCAGAGTACATCGCAGCCACTACCGCTGCTACTCAGGCTTTGTGGCTGGCTCGGCTGCTTGGCGATCTCCTTGGCAGAGACGCAGAGGCAGTGGAGCTCAGGGTGGACAACAAGTCCGCCTTGGCCTTGGCGAAGAATCCAGTCTTCCATGAGCGCAGCAAGCACATCCGGGTGAGGTATCACTTCATCAGGAGCTGCCTGGAGGAAGGGAGTGTCCGGGTCAACTACATCAACACCCAAGACCAGCTCGCCGACTTCCTGACCAAGTCCCTTGGGCGAGTCAAGTTCCAGGAACTTCGCGCCAGGATCGGGATGGCTCAGATACCTCACAAGGAGTCACACAAGACTTAGGGGGAGAGTGATGGATAAGTCCCTGTGTGTGTGTGCTACAAGAGCACATGGTCCTTGTGTCCTTGTGTCCTTTGTAAAAGCATCCTTGACTGCTTTTAGGACAGCAGTTAGTATCTTAAGGACAACATCTTGACTAGGACAGCATCTAGGACAGCATCTAGGACAGCATCTTAGACTAGCATCTTAGCATATGCTTGGCTGGTTAGCAGCCTATAAATATGTATCCCCAACCCCTAAGGTTGGCATAGCATGATGTGAGAAAGAAACCCAGAAAATTGCCTCAACTCTGAGATCTCTGTGTGCTATCCTCTCGATGAGAGTAAGGATCCTGCTCACACCTAGAGCAAGGATCCAGAGACTAACAGCTATGAGCAGTAAAGTGCAATGAAGGATGAATAACACAATTGCAGGAAAACCACCTACCCATGTCAGTTCTTCAAAAGGCTCTACTTCCCTTGTCGTGAAGAATGCCAGCTGATAAACAAGGAACATGAAAAACAAGGTTACAAGGAATTTAAATTTCAGCTATAGCATCAATAAACAAGTAGTATTGCACTTGTACGGTTGTTGACTTCTCTTTATTTCAATAGAACTTTACAGTGGGGGCTCCCCTGCTGTATATTTGGTTAAAAAAAAGGTAGCATTGCACATACATGATAGTAGTGGTGGTCAGGCGTCTCAATCTCAACAGGAATTGCAACCATATTGCAATCAAAGCATCTGCAGTATACAATAGGATGCCAAGTTAGCATGTGTATATAGTATTTATTCGGCAGAACATGGCATCAGATATTTTTGTTTTGTTTAGATGCTGGCATCAGGAAATAATACAACCAGCTACCAAATAATCATTCATCTACTAAATACTTGACTGATCAGACAAAGGCAGCACAAGCAAAAAATGAATAACAACAAGAAATACAAGCACAATCATGCAAGATATTTACAGATGAGGCCATTGTGGTGTATGGCAGGATCCAAAGGGATCCATAGCTTATGGCCATGACTATTCTGTTGGTCCTTGGAATTATTTAATTTTTTTGTTTTCTTCTCTGTAATGGCCATTCATTCCCTTCTAAGGGGTTGTTTGAGTCACCTAGACTCGTTATTCTCCTTCTTAATATAATGATACGTAGCTCTCTTGCGTGTTCGGAGAAAAAAAAAACACAAGCACAAACAAAGTCTCACCAGCACATAAAACCATTCAATTCACAAATCGTAGAGCTTCACAAGAATCATAATGAATTTCTGATCAAAGGGCATTACCCTCGATTATGAACCATAAAGAAATGTTACCTGTGGTTTATAAACCTTGACACATTCCCATAAGAAGTACCATCTAGACAGAGGGCATCATCATCCTTCAGAAAACCTTCAGTGCCCCAGTCAGAATCGAGGAGCACAGGATATGTATGCTTTGCTTTACCAGTCTTTTGGTTATATAGCTCAGTGTTTCGCTGATATAATTCAGTGTTTGTTAATATTTCGCCAACATACTCACAGACAAATGCACCACGAGGAAGATTTTCAGCAGAGCGCAAGCCCCAACCCTTCTTTCCTGGAGTTAAGAACACCTGAAATGAAGATATAAGACACAACAGATTAAGAAGGCATACATATAAGGTGTAGTCAGCTGTTTAGCAAAAGAGTAAACTAGAATGCATAGTATCCAAGGAAAGGCTTTTTTTTATGATGATTAGTTAACAAAAAGATGCTACAGATTTGCAGTGTGCAAGCGCCATCATAAATCCATCATATTTGTCTGTTGCACTGATTAGGAGAGGGTAATACCATGATCTTAAATGGTAATAAGTAACTTCACTTGCCTGCAGCCTGCGTGTAATGCCTCGCTGAACCACACGGTTTCCACAATTTTTGGAGCAACCACATTTTCTCCAACATTCCTTGATAAATTTCTTAATGCGGTGCCCTTTACAAGCTTCAGGTTTGTTTACTCCCTTCATTTGTTCAACAGGACAAACATCCTTGCATTTGAAGTAAGATCGTTCAAGTGAAGCATTTAGAAATCCTTCCTCAAGTAGGCCATCTCTTGTGTATGCAAATTCACCACCGGTTTCTCGTGCACAAGCGCAAGGAAGTGGCACTGCTAGACAATCTCCCAAACAACCAGAACAACAATTTTCATCTCCGATTCTAGCAAGTGAGAGGTTGATATAGGCATTTTGGAAGGTGGTGTTTTGCGATATATAGTAAAATGGAGGAGGAAGAACCCCATCCTCTCCACTGACTATTGGAATACTCAAACATTCTTCACCCCTCGTTATATCATTGACATCATGATATTGTCTCTTGATGCCTGTGGATAGATGCTGAATAACCTGCATATTGCTACAATTATTCTGGTTACCTCCAGAATCAGCACTGCCACCAAACCTCATGAGTTGTACGGTCCCTGTCTCTCTAGCGTCATTGGGTCCAGAACCCAGATCAAGAATACACTGGCAAGTATCATCCAAAAGTTTCATGAAAGAGAAATTGGGTTCTAGGATCTTGTATGTCCTGAGGCATTTAGCCTCCATTGCCTTGCATATTGATTCAATGCCAGGCATTTGAAAATCAGAACCATTTGCCAAGGAAGGGTTGAACAAGAATGATAGCTTCCCTTTTCCATAGTTGGACAATTCTACCTCAAAGTTGGTGGAAAAATCATTGCTGCTTACAATTGCTTGGCTGCTACTTGCATCAACCATCTGTCCTTCATGCGCAACCAAAATACCTTTAAACTTCTTATCAGTAGGGTGCTTGACACCAGAAATCATGTGAGCATTTTCATGCCCTGAATGATATTGTAACAGCATAGAAAAACCAAATGAGTAATAAGTTAACAAATGTATCAGGAGTCAAGCAAGGAATATGGACAGGAGAGACAAACAAAATAGGAAATGAAACATATATCAACATTCTCATAATAGTTGAGTGTTCATTGTTCAAACATAATTTTCAAAACTGCAACACATGAAACTATAGCTTCTACTACCATATAAACATAGAGATATGCACGGGCCTTTCTCAAATTGTCTGGCATAATAGAAGCAAGTTCTGTATATAAAAAGAACACCACTGCAATTAGCTAAATGATTCTCTAGGGTACTTGAAATTTACGCATCAATTCGCTTAGAGCATTAATGATTTTTTCAGCCTACAAACAGGAATGCAAGTCCACTAGTTTTTATCTTATATCTGTCAAACACATTGGAGAGGCCGCACATATCACTTCATCATAAAATAAAGTGTACGAGTACAAATCACATACACAAACCCCCTCACTACAATATTATTAGAACATTCATTAAGGGCATCCAAAGAAGGCCCAAGTGAAATTGACCCAAAAGCATTTTCTACTCTACTCCTTCCGTTCCAAACTATAGCCTTGACCAACACACTTTAGCTTTGTCATTATGGGCTGTTCGGCTGACGGTTTCTGCAAGCTGATAACCCAGCTGATGTTGTTTTTTTGTGAGAGAAAAACACTGTACCATGGCTGATAAGTTCAAGTGAACAGGGCGTAAGTCAAATTTCTTTAACTTTGACCAAATTTTAGAAATATATAGTGTCATCTGCAAGTTTAAATAATTGCACTACTAAACTATATTCAATGGAGAGTTCAATAAAACTATGTACTGATGTATTTTCTATAGACTTGATAAAAATTAAAGAAAATTGATTTAGGACAAAGCCAAAGTGAACTATAATTTGGAACGATGGGATAACTATCAGCCGCTGAATCTTCGGTCACATAAACGGAGTATTATATAAGCAATTCAAAGATAAATTTATCAAAATAAACACTAAACAAAAACACAAGAAAATGATCCCTTCCAATTGCATGTTTACAACCTCTCCACTCCACTCATTCAATCATAATTCTGATTCCTTATCAATTTAAATAGCAGGTTTAATGGGGTAAACACTGTTTAGAGAAAACACAAAACATCTGTTTAAGAACAAAAAACAAGTTTCTAAAATAACTAAAAAATATGGAGCAATTAGTACAAGTAGTCAAGTTGAAAATATACCGAAGAAAGACACCAAAAACTATACATCCAGATAGACATGATGATCTATATTCTTTCCAATGCAATAGAAATGTGAATAATTGTGGGAATCCAAAAACAGAAGCATTAAAAGTCCAAAAAACGAATATCTTACTGCACTATTAATAAAATGGATATGAGAGTAATTGTATAAAGGTATATTACCATTACGACAGCTGGGTTCTAAAACATCAGGGCGCATAACTGCGAGTGGGGTCTCAAAGGTGCAAGGATCTTGACTTTCAAGTAAAGTCAAACTGTTTTCACCCATTCTTGTAGTCTCTGTACGATTCAACTTCATTTTTTGTTTCTTACTAATGGTAGTTTGTGAAGACTCCAGGAATTTGTTAGCAGTGGTTCTACCCTCAAGGGATTCTGTTTCTTTGTGACGTGGCACTTCAGCCAACTCTCTCTTGACACTGCCATGCTCACAAGATTTCGCCTTCTGGCCATTCTCTTTAGTCTTAAGCTTCTTCCTATGGTGGTCTGAATCCAAATTCTTGTTCACAGCTCGCTTTTTCTGCCCTTCCTGCTACAGTGATGAATTTGGCTTAAACATGGTAAACTAATGAACTAACAAGAAGAATGGTTCCCATATGTATCAAATTCAGCATCATATATCAGTTTCTTATTTGCCACAAAATCATTGCATATCATCAGAATTAACTTATGTAGAAAATATGATTGCTTCAAATAAACCATTGAATATCTAACAATAGATCTGAGCAAAGGCTCTACAAAATCAGAATAGAAGGCCAGAACATACTTCGGGATCCGAATCACTAAGTAGAGCATCCGCCAAAACAGAATAGTTATCAGCTTCTATAAGCTCCCAGTTGTCACCATATACTTCCTGCAGTTTTTTCAATGCTCGGACAACAGTCTCCCTTGGGAAACCAAAACCAGCAGTGGATTTAACTGCATCATCAATTTTTTCCATGGAAGTCTTGGATAGTTCCATCCTGCTTAGCAATGAAACAAGTAAGCTTCAAACATGGTATGAAAAATGACCCCTCAAAGATCATAAAAGGACGTACCCCTCAAAGATCATGTATTAATTTATTCCTAATAGAATGAGAAAGATATACTTCACATCATGAAATTCGGTAAGAATACTTGGAATGCAAAAGTTACACGCAGGGAAGATATAGGCTATAAGCAACTTATATTACATTGGACTAACAATGCTTCATTTTCTACATCGAACCATAGTTTTTGAGATTGGATCTCTATAGAAGGGTCAGAACAAGACTTAAGAGACAACTTATTCTTGCTAAAATCTGATACTTCGTCCTTATATAACTCATGGACTGGAATTCGGGTGGACTCATAGGAAACAAATAATATCTTGGAAGCTAACTGATACATCCAAAATCTGGCTCTGTGGACGTTTAGGTCTGCAACAGATCAGAGTGCCACAGAAACAACGCCTCAAGATGCCATATGCAGTTAAATTTACATTAATCTTTTGACACCTTTTTACTATCCATGGTAACTTTTAAGTTGTAATCTCACTGTAGTTCTTGTTCCTACCTAATACTAATAGTGGTGGAGCTTGAACAACATTCTATGGGGGCTCATCAATAAAATGTGGGGGGGGTGTCCATTGCCCAGGTTGGCCTTAACTATCCCCTGCCCCTGAATACTAAACTCCAAAAGTATGTATCACCATCCTACACTTCATCTATAAGTTATCATCCACACTAGATATAAAAAATGTCTTAATCATATATTTCAGCCTGTTGGATGGACATGGCAACAAGGATGAAGAAATACTTTTTGTTTAATTCATGAACACATAATAAACAAACTTATTTTTATGGGAGCATGGGGCATATATATGGCTACAAGAAGAATCAGAACTGGGCACCAACTAGTAACTGTGTGCATAAGCCCCAAAAACTCAAAGTGATTACACCAAAGCAAGGCAACATAGTAAAATGGACAAAAGAAAAACCTTAGTGGTCTCTCAAACACCATGTTGCAGCACAGCACACAAAAAATGGGCATGTAAGAATTTTGAGTTTTTGCAAACCTCAAACACAGGACCTCCTAAACTGTCTGGCTATTCAATGCAAGATGGTAAGGATTCGGTTCATACCCACCCACCCCCCACCAAACACACAAAGCAAAGGTATATCAGCGTTGTTTTACTACCTGCACACTAAGCTTAATGATGGCTGGATAACTTCAAAAGTAATTGGAATTGTTAAAAACAAATACACCACCGTTCCAAATTGTAAGTCATTGTCTTTTCTAGATAGATAGCTTTTACTCGTCCCTCTTTGGAAAGTTCTTTCGGAAAATCAGGGATGGAGACCCCATTGCCATGTATAATCCTAACTCTCTTCTACAAAGTGTACTCTGTAATCATCCTTTGGATAAGTGATCAAGACAACTGCAATACAAATCTGTTTTCACGTGTCACATCTCATTGGATCAGTCAAATTATATCCATCTAGTTTGAAACCAAATCAAAGAAAATTGGATTTGGCCACCAGAAAAATCCAAATAGTTGTCCAAGCATGAGATATATGCAATTATTTTCTCAATGCAACGAAATTTATGTACTTGGGACATAAGATCAAAAAAAGGATATGAAATTGATTGTATTACAAATTATAAAAAATAAAATATGTTCTTATTCATCTCTTAGACGAACAATGTAGAAGGGCTTTCACAACAGCTAACCATTAGCCTCTTGTGTCCGGTTGGAGGCCCGTCTCTGTGTTCCTAGTGTTCCCGACTGTGTTAGGCCTCAGTGGCAATCTGTACATAAAATTCCTATCTTCTACTTAATGAATGGCAGAGCTCCTGCCCTTACATTCAAAAAAATACATAAGGAAGCAAATTTTAAGATCGAACTGAATTCAACTGAATGGAATGAAAATTTTGAAATATGTCACTATTCATGTAGTCTTTATCAACTTTATATCTTTCGAATGAAGCTGAGTTTTACCTTAAAATTTTGCAACCTTGTGTAAGATCAGTTAGTGTACATCGACTTTTTTAGAGTTTCCCAAAACATATATGCCATTGAGAGAGTTTCGTTTTGGTTTTAGAGTTTTCAAAAACATATATGCCATTGAGAGAGTTTCGTTTTGGGATTGTTTGTCACTTTTCTCTATAAAGGATTTTGGGGCAAGTGTCCACTTGCATTCATAGAGCAACTCTAAGACCTTTCTGTATCATTGTTGATAGGAATAGAAATTTTGATGAACAAAGTACGTTTCAACAGATTCTTTAGTTAGATCTCCAAATATTATCATTCTCTATTCCGGATTTGTTGGGTATCCAAAGATGAAGAGTGAGATTGGCTCTGAGTATGCACAGCCTATAGAAAAGTTGTTGGGTGACAAAAGATATAAAGAGTGATTTTTATTTGAATGACTCTAAATGATTATTCTTTATATCTTTTGTCATCTAACAACTTTTCTATAGGTTGTGCACACCTAGAGAGCCAATCTCACTCTCCATCTTTGGAGAGATGGAAATCCAGAACAGAGAATGATAATATCTGGAGATTTAATTAAAGAATCTATTGAAACATACTTTTTTCAACAAAATTTGTATTCCTACCAACAAGGATATAGACAGGCTCTTAGAGTTCTCTACGAATGCAAGTGGACACTTGAAAATTTGTGACACACAAAGAACAACCCCAAAACCTTTACAGAGAAAGTGACAGAACAATACCAAAACCAGATCACTCCGCGAAAACCCCATTCCGCAATTCGCACCACAAACCACACGCAACGAAATGCAAACGCACCGGACCCACTGCACGGCGTACCTTCCTAAGCGAGCCGCCGGAGGCGACGATACCGAGGCAGGGACGATCGGCGTTCCTCCAGCGGCGTGATCACGCCGCCGCCGCGCCTCCTGCGGCGCGAGCCGCCCGAAACGGAAAACCCCCGCTCCCTCCCCGCGACGGACGGCGCCCGGCGGCGCGCGACCGCCGCCACCGGGCTAGGGTTTGGAGGCCGAGCGATCTCCGACGAGGCGCCGTTAAGGCGAGAGAGAAGGGGGTTTTGTCACGAGGCGTGGCGTCCGGCGTGGGAGAGCGCCTTCCGAAACAGAGGAGAAAAAGGAAGGCGTTGGCTGTACGATACGACTGGCAAAAGCGAGCAGGGCCAAAATAAGCAACACGGTATTTTTATGATGGCCGGTATGCTCGGCACGGCAGCCTCGACCGTTTATCTTCCCCTCCCCGGCCCCTGGCCCCACACTGCGGCCCTGCGTGAGGTGAGGTAGAGGTTCTGCGAAAAGGTTCCAAAATTGTCGCGTTTAGCACCGAATAATGGTGCCTGCATGATGCATTGGAGTCGTGTGATCGTATATCATCCGAAAATTTAATTAGTACTCCGTCTCGATAAGATGCAAATTTCTTGCGAGAATTAAACATATGATAAAATAAATAACGATGCCTATCTATACCGTTATAAGGTTTCCTTTTTTTCCCCAACGTGCCCCGAGATTTGAAAAAAAAAATCACATCATGTCCGTGTTTTTTTCTCTTCATCTACCAAAAAACTCCCTTCATTTTAATGGATATTAATTTTATATCATAAATACTATTATTTTATATAAATTTAGTCAAACTTGTTTTTAAGAAGCAAAAACGAGTACTCATAAGTTAAGAAGCCTATACTTCCTTTTTTTTTAATGTTGTTTTACATATAACTTTAACTTTATCCTAAGTTATTAAATATTTTTATTTGACCATCAATTTAAAAAAATAAATATATATAAGTTCAACTTTAGCTACCAACTAGTTTATAATCTAAATGAAATGAGGTTGATTCGGCATTATAATCCAACAAACATACTATTATAATACTCTGATCTCTTGTTAGCCTACATTTTTCAAATTATAGGTTAAGTTTACTATTGTACTCTAGCTAAGAACAATCCATTTCTATGGATCCCAATAGTAGAGATTATTATGATTTATAATTTAAATTATTATAATCTAATTCATAATTTAGATTACTATAATCTAATTAGGATCCAAACAATATAAGGTAGCATGTCATTCTATTCTAAAAGGCGTCATCCTGCAATAAATAGTGCACTTGCTACAATATGAAATCCAATCCTTGACGTGGTAAACTTGAAAAATAACTGAGTGCAACGGCCAACGGGATGCAAGTACAACCATCGTAGCGCCACTAGGAGACGACTAAACGACAAGTCACGAAGGCATCTTTTCTTTGACCAAAAAAACTGAAGGCATCTTTCTCGCTTTTGATCACGTTCAGCACACGTTGCCAGTGCGGGAGTTTGCGTGAAACGCGAGGCATGAAGTTTTGGAATTTGGAACATTTTGTAAAGCGTTTCGCTACGAGATTTGTGATGGACAGTTTTTCTTAAATATGATTAAACTTATAAAAATATTAGTAACACGTGTATTTTTAAATAAAAGTTTTATCATAAAAACACTCGTGATTCAATGTGTACGAAATTTTTACTATAGTTTAAATATATAATAATTAATTAACTCACTATAAATAAAAATGTATAACTAAGTTATATATGATCTAATGTGTATGAAATTTTTACAGCAGTTTAAGTATACATTAATTAGCCATCCATAAAAATTTCACCACAACTAGACCAGAGAAACTGCAGGTATTAATTATTTTAATTAATTATAGATAAAAACATATCTAAATCTACGGAAACAATTTTATACTAAAATATATTATATTATATTTTCAGTGTGTTGATCTACTAACGTGGAGTCCATAAAATTTGGTTTTCCATTTTATGATTTTTTACTATGATTTTCAAAGATCTAGTCAGAATAATAAAAAAAGGAAATGACAACGCCTTCAAAACTGGGTCAAAGAGGTAGTAAGATGAACAATTTTATAAAATTTAAAGAGATAATTCTGTCTAATTTTAGAATTCAGAGAGAGAAAAAAAACAGACTTTCTCTAGGTAATGTCTAATGTGGATAGAGAAGATTTTTCTCTAGGGAGATAGAGAAGAAGCCTTGCAGCGGCCCAGCCCACAAAAACTCCTCCAAAGTCCAAAGTCCAAACCTGATGTACCGGCCGCGAGAACCGAAGCCCCCGCCCGCGCCCGGGCAGAGCCGGCGCCACCACACGCGACGGCGACGATGCGCTGCTCGCCTCAGCTATCCCACCGCGACTTCGTCGCCGTGCTCTCCCGCTGCTCCACCCGCGCGCACCTCGAGCAGCTCCACGGCCACGCCTTCGTCACCGGACGCGCCGCCGCGCAGACCACCACCTTCCACCTCCTCCGCTTCGCCGCCCTCCGCCTTTCCTGCCTCGCCTATGCCCGCCACCTCTTCGACGCCACGCCCCATCCAAACGTCTTCCTCTACTCCGCTATTCTCTCTGCGTATGTCTCCGGCGCAGCCGCCGCCTCACCTTCATTCTACGCCCACGCCCGCGACGCGCTCGCGCTCTTCCATCGCATGCATCGTGACGGCCGCCCAGCGCCCAACCAGTTCGTGTACCCGCTCGTGATCCGCGCTGCCTGCGCCGTCGGCGTCGGCACTGTCAGGTCGATCCACTCCCACGCCTGCAAGAGCGGCTTCTGTGGTTACGATGTCATAAGGACCTCGTTCCTCGATGGCTATTCGAGGCACGGTATGATGGCCGACGCCCGCAAGCTGTTCGACGGTTTGGCCGAGAGGAACGTGGTCTCCTGGACCGCTCTGGTGTCTGGGTATGCAAGGGCAGGGAAGGTTGGGGATGCGATCGTGCTCTTCGAGCGGATGCCCGAGAGGGACGTGGCTGCATGGAACGCGATCATCGCAGGCTGCTCTCAGAACGGGCTGTTTGTGGAGGCGGTCGGGATTTTTGGGAGGATGGTGGGCGCGGGGTTCCGGCCAAATGCAACCACCGTTTCTTGTGTACTGTCTGCGTGTGGGCATCTTGGGATGCTGAAGATTGGGAAGTTAATCCACTGCTACGCGTGGAGGACCTGTGTTGGTTTTGGCTCATCCGTTCTGAATGGGTTGATTGATATGTACGGTAAATGTGGGAATCTGGAGGGGGCAAGGTGGATCTTTGATGAGCTTTCAGATAGAAGCCTAACAACTTGGAATTCTTTGATCAATTGTCTGGCACTGCACGGGCACAGCAAGTGTGCAATATCTGTGTTTAATGAGATGAGGGGTGAAGGGGTTGAACCTGATGTGGTTACTTTTGTTGGACTGTTGAATGCATGCACTCATGGAGGGTTTGTTGATGAAGGCATTAAGTACTTTGAATTGATGCAGCATGAGCACAGAATTGAACCAGAGATTGAGCATTATGGGTGTATCATCGATCTTCTTGGTCGGGCAGGCCGGTTTCAGGATGCATTGAATGTTATCAGCGATATGAGAATTGAAGCAGATGAAGTCATATGGGGGTCATTGCTCAATGCATGTAGAGTACACAGACAAGTAGAACTTGCTGAGTTAGCAATTCGAAAGTTACTAAAGTTGGACCCAAGTAATGCAAACTACGTGGTGATGCTGGCAAATGTATACAGTGAAGGTGGCTTGTGGGAAGAGGTGAGGAGAGTAAGAAAATTCGTGAAGGAGGAGACTATAGGCAAGAAGCTGCCTGGTTGTAGCTGGATCGAGGTGGACCGCAAGACACACTGGTTTTACTCTGGTGATGATGTTCATCCTGAGTCAGAGAATATATATGACACTCTTGAGGATTTAGCTGCCTCAATGGAATTATGAAAAAGAAATATACCTAACCATGTTTCCAGAAACTTGCAGTTGCATAACTTTCATAAATTGTCTTCATTATTGGAAAGTCATGAGCTTAACTTCTGTGTGGTAAACAAAGTGGGTTTCCCTAAGACAAACATTTGACCTAGCTCACACATTTATTGGAGGTAAACTAAGAGGTGTTCCATCAAAGCCTTCTATCAAGCTACGCCATGCAAGAGGTACAGCAGAAGTTAGTTCTAATGCCTAAACTGGACTGGATTTAAGTTATGTACAGGATCTGTGCTTTTCTGTATAAAAATGCCTATGCAAACATGAAAGTATGCATATATTTTCATTTGATTCATATTTCTTATTCAAATTATCTATTTGCAAAGATACTTTATTTATATTCTTCTCCACATTTTACATGCCAACTAGAAATGGATAGGTGCCCACTTTCATATCCCCTGTTGCCTGCAAAATAAATCAAACACATGGAAATGAGCACATGCTAATGAGAACAAGAGGCCACGAATGATTGATGCTAGCTCTGTAATGTGTGAAATAATCATCTTTGAAGAAAAAGAACCGATTTTGATTATTCCATATTTGTTCCAACATGTGCCAGTGTGTTCTGAGTTTGCGGTACCAAACTGGTGGGGTAATCACCCAATTCAGTGTCATATTGATACATTTTGTGAAATAATTGAAGCAAACTAAGAAGCTACTTTGAAACTGTCAGTAGTATATTTGTCTTATTCTTTGTACTGCCAGTATAACAAATTCCATGCTTGGAACTATCTTCTTGCTGATAGTTAATGTCTCCACACAGTTAATAAATGCTGATGATAATGCAACATGTGAATGGTGTATAAGGAAAATAAAAAAAATCTGGAGTCTGTAGAAGAGCCTTCCGAATGCTGATGGAATGATAAACAAACTACATCTTTTACCATTTGTGGCTTCCATTAGTGATTACTGGTTTGATCTTGACATTTCACAACCAGTGTATATAGTGGAAATGACTGAAGCAAAGTAGCAAGCTAGAAAGGTGTTGTCCAGTTACTTGAACCAGTAGCGTATTTTCACATTCACTGCACTGTTGATATAATAACTTGCCATTCTTGGAATTGTCTTTTTCTTGGTACTCAATGTCTGTCCACAGTTCTTCAAATCAGATGAGAATGGAACATGGGAAGGGTAGATCAAGAAAAATGAAATTAAAAATCTGAAAACTGGAGAAGAACCTTCCAACCGTTGATGGTTAAGACATCTTTCCTCACACACCAGTTAGTGATTGCTTTTTGAGCCTGTCATTTTACAACATGTGCTGCTCCATATCTATATTTAGGGTTTGTCACTAATCCATCCCAAGCCACATGGGTTGGGGGAGCACTTCAACCCTCCCAACCCGTAAGTGGATGCCCCTGAGTCCTGACCTAGAAACCCTGTTCCATTTAGGGGTATTTGGTTTGAGTACTGAGAGGATGATGGGTCATTGATCATAGCTCTGAACCTAAGCCCTTCTTGTTTGGTACGAGGAAAGGAATGGGTTGATCCACTACCAATTCAGCGCCTCCTTTGTCACAAGTATATTGTTCGTATGATTTGAGAAATTGGGTTATTGCACCAAAATTCATGCATTGATCCTTCAAACAAAGTACAAAATGTCTTATTTAAAACACCTGTTTGCCCTAGGGATGTTGTATGCTGCATCTTTGGGAAGGACCGTGTCTTATTGTATTTGATGATACGATCATGAGGCCCAAAATTGGCAATTTGTGCAACCTGCAGCTGGGCACACAAGTTTACCCTCATCTCTTCATGGTACTTTCTCAGCTTGATATTATCTCACACTTGGTAATACCATAATTATGTTATTGTTTCATAGGCTGGTTTTAACAAAACCTATATGCTCAGTGGTACTTAACAATCACTGTTATTTAGAGTGACTGATGACCTTGTCTCTTAGCACTATTTGATTACTTATGCCTTGTTTTCATGTACAGTACAAAGGTGTACAAAAGGAAGGGTGATGGGAGAATCTGAAGGTGTACCCACGAAAACTGCCATCTATTGTCATTTACTTGTTTCAGGTTTACAGAAGGCAGTTCCATATTTTTAGCCTACTGAGCTTGTGGAATTCCATTGCAGATGTTAGTATCAACCATGCCGTACCCAACAAGAAACTATGGTTTTGCAGTTATACAGCTTCTGTTATTACTAGCATTGGGAGTGCCAAAGCGTTTCCTTGGATGAACTGTGGTGCCATTGTCCTAAGAATATTTTGTGTCCGTTTTGTATCATTCCATAGCTGTTTCCCCTTTTTTTAAGCTTGGCTGCCCAGCTCTGTTCTTATTGGATTTATCCCAGTCTCGTCTCCAACATATTCTTCCAACTCAGAAATTTTCCTCATTTTATTAAATTGTTTACTAATTCATTTTTTTGAAAGGGTATCGATCCATTGTTGGTTTATTCCATCCTTTTGATTGTATCGCTTGGTGAAAAGGAGATTCTTTGATCGAAGAGATCAAGCTTCATGGCTCTGGATGGAGCTACCTTATGGTCGTCATTTCCATATCGTATCATCCAGCCCGTATGGGGTCACATGGCAGGATCATGTCAACATGGGTAAATGATGGAGGTAGAAAAGGATGGTGCAGGTTATGGAACTAGCATGCAAGGTACAATGACATGGACCAACAAATCTGAAAAGTAGAATAGAAGAATAAAAGGACTCTATCGTCTTGGTCTGGAATGATTCCAATGCAGTGCAATAGGTTGCCATGTAAATTGCGAACGGTATATCAGTAGATGGCACCCTGACAATCCAAAACCTGCCAAATTATTTGGTCAGTTGCAGCATTTTAGCCCGTCCAAATAAAGGCAGGATAAGTGACTGGAGAGATATGGAGCCAATGTTCTATCTCAGCAACTTTATCAGGGCTTTTGGGTTGTTTCTGGTTCCGTTCAAAGGGATGGGATGGATTCTATGCATGTTTCTACTTTCAGACTTCAGAGCCACATAAAAAGGGACCTGTGGGAAGCAGGGATGCCGTTAAGATTTTTTTTTGGATTGTGCACGGATGGTCATGCAGTCATGGCACTATGGCAGCCATCGACGGCGACGACGATGGAATGCGTGGACCAATTTTTGGAACGCGTGGAAGCAAGAATTTATTGCCCGTCTTTCTTTTCCTATGAATGCTCTCAGCCTTATTAGTAGAACGAAAAAGAGAATTAGTATATGCTAATTTGTATCGGGTAAATATCTTTTCTGTTTGAAGCTCAAAGAGGGGAAAAAAGTAATATATCTCATGGTAGTTATTGTACAAAATCATCATGTACGAGTAACATACTGTATGCGATTTGAGATCCAACGCAACACAAGATTCACCTGCGTGCATTCTGCACGGTGCATATGTAATATGTTTTGGCACTATGCCACTAGAACTCGCCGCTGGACGCGGCCGCGATCTGCGTGGTCTGAATCCCCTTGGGCCTGCTGCTCAAGCTCATGTCGTCGTCGTGGTACGCGTACGCGAACCCGCCGTGCCGCGTCTGGTCCATGCCGGCCAGCTCGTCCTCGGCCGAGACGCGGAGCAGCCCCAACTTGTTGAGCGCCAGGAACAGCGGCGCCATGGTGACGCTCACCCACGCGGCGATCACCAGGATCATGAACACGTTCGCGGCCAGCAGCCTGCCGCCGCCGCCCAAGAACAGGCCGTACGGCCGCCCCGGCGTGCCGTAGATCTGCTCCACGTACTCCCTGCGCGCGAACAGCGCCGTGAAGAGGACCCCCCACGCGCCGCACCCGCCGTGCAGCTGCGCGGCCTCCAGCGGGTCGTCGAAGCGGAGCCTGGCGGCCAGCGCGTTGAGCCCGATGAGCACCCACGCCGACACGAACCCGCAGATGATGGCCGCCCAGGGGTCGACCACGGAGCAGCCCGCGGTGATGGCTGCGAAGCCGCCCAGGAGGCCGTTGCAGACGTCGACCACGTTCCAGTGGCCCGTCTGGAGCCTCTTCCCGAACAGCGTCGTGAGCGCCGCCGTGCTGCCGGCGAGGGTGGTGGTCACCGCCGTGCGGCCCACGGCCGACCACTGCCCGTGGTTGCTCCCCTCGGGGCCGTAGCTCTTGAGGATGGTGAGGAACGACCCGGGGTTGAAGCCGAACCAGCCGAACCACAGCAGGAACGTGCCGAGCACGACGAGCGACGCGCTGTGGCCGCGCAGCGCCACGGAGCGGCCGGCGTGGTCGAACCGGCCAATGCGTGGGCCCTCGATGAGGGCGCCCCAGAGGCCGGCGATGCCGCCCACCATGTGCACGACGCTGGACCCGGCGAAGTCGATGATGCCGGAGCCGAAGAGCAGCTTCCTCGACGTCCGGGTCGGCGAGGCCCAGCCGTCGGCGGACCAGACCCAGTGGGACACCACCGGGTACACGAAGCCGGTGAGGAAGGCGGAGTAGATGAGGTACGCCACGAACTGCGTGCGCTCGGCGATGGAGCCCGACGTGATCCCGGCGGCGGCGATGGCGAAGGCCCACTGGAAGAGGAAGAAGTCGTAGTCGAAGCCGACCTCGGGGATCCGCTTCAGGCCGAAGAAGTGCTTGCCGATGAAGCCGTTGGACGGGGCCCCGTACGCGAAGGCGAAGCCGAAGAGGTAGTAGAAGAGCGCGCCGGCGGCGGCGTCCAGCACGTTGGTGAGCATGATGTTCATGGTGTTCTTGGCGCGGACGGAGCCCGCGCAGAGCATGGCGAACCCGAGCTGCATGGCGAAGACGAGGTACGCCGAGAAGAGCAGGTACGTCGAGTCCACCGCCGACGTGGTGTCCGCGAACTGGTTGCACAGGTACTCCGTCGCGTTCGCCGCCGCCGGGCCCAGAAGCGGCGCGAGGGTCGTGGCGCACGTCGCCATCTCGACAGGCTTTGCTTCCTCCTCCTTTCTAGTTTCTTCTCCGATCCCTCTGCAGTCTGCACGGGGAGCAATGGAGAGTGAAGATGTGCAGCTGCGGCGCGAGAAGGAATGGCCAACGATGGCGTTGGATTTATAGGACGAAGGAGCATTATTTCATCAGGAGGGGCGTACTGCTTTGTCGTTGTCGTTCACTCGTTCTTAGTTTGCAGGGGCCCATCTGACAGAGAATCTTCTGCCGAGACTGGCAAGTGGGCCCACTACTAACACAGATGACGTTTTTGTTGAATCCGGGGGATCTGAACAGGTGCCAGAAAATTGTGGTGGGATAATGGCCAGCACATTGTACCAGATGTTGTGTATACAGATACTCAATTACTATCTTGCAGTGTACAAAGATTTTGTAAAGGCTAGAGTTTGTGTATTGTGGCTTTAAAAGAATCTAGCCTATGACGTGAAAGCAGCTTTTAATCATATCTAGTTCAGATTATACCAATCCCTTAACTATCTTTACCAAGCTGTTTCTATTACCTTCGACCTAAAATAAAATAAACTAAATTATAGAATCATCTAAAGTCAAAACATCTTAAATTTGGCTAGAAAAGATGACAACGTCTATGATACAAAAATAAATGCAAAATGAAACTATACTTCATGATGTTAGTGATACAACGAACGTCTAACTATTGATATTTTTATATAAATTAGTTAAATTTAAAATAGTTTGCCTTAATACAACTCTAATAATTGATTTATTTTGGGATGGAGGTGGTATGTAGCTTTTAAGAACCCACAATCTACAGGCCACTCTTCACTATCTCAAGCAGTCTTTTAACATGAATCCTGTCGTTAAAAAAAACACCTGCATGAATCCAACAAATGGAGAGCATGAATGAAACAAAAAAAATGTCAATGGCTCAATGGAACGTCTGCCTATCCAATCTCTATCTCTATGCACATCATATTTGACTCTGAGGCTCTTAATGAAGTGCATATCTTTCCAACTTAAAAAGATGGGATGTGAACGCCGGCGGACCATTTAATGTCGTGTCTGTATTTCGATTTATAAGTAGTACTATACTATCTTCGTACCATATAATCTATCTGACATTGTATCCCTACTTCATCTGCATGTACGTACTGTTTTCAGTGTAAAATCCCATGGGAAAGAAAAACACCCTGATCTGTCATTTAAGTCAGGACTGCAAAGTCCGGCGCTGAGCATACATGAAGGTTTTAGCATTCCCCAATCCCAATAGCAGTATTCGGTTTAATTACTCAAAGCTTGGGAAACTTGCACATCCCCACTCTCTGAAGCAAATAAGTCGCCATGGCTATCAGGCGTTTGCTTCGAATTTGGCCACCACCGGTCCACTTATCTAATTCGCTCAGACGTTCACTGTGGAGTGCGGATCAGCAGCCCAAAAACCGTGGCGAAACACAACAATAAACCATATCATCGTGTTCGCCTGGATCGCTGAACATTCACATAAACAAACGATCCCGAGACGAGAAGCGAAACGACACAAGCGACGTGGACCTGCGGGGATCCGAGACCCGGCCAGCCGGCCGGAGAGGTCGTCGCCAATAATCGGCGTCGGCATCGCCGCGCAAATTCCACGGCCTTCCCCTTTCGTTGTTGTTTAAAAAAACGGACGCCGACGCCAGCCGTGGAGACGACTAAATTAACCGGCGCCATGAATGCGTACACGATTTTTTTGACAGTCTGCATGCGCGCGCTCAGCAAGAGGATGGCATGACAAATAATTTCCACTTGTGCCGAGCAGCAAAGTTCCCTTTTGCGAGCGCGAGGATTCGTCCGTCCATTGGCACCGCGTGTCGCTCTTCTAGGCGGTCCGGAGAGCAGCCCTGATGGCTGATCGATGATGCCCTGTCTGCCCAGAGTAGTTTATGGCGTGTCCAGACTCAAAAAAAAACACTCAAACCTTTTCAAATCCTAGTAGACATGATCAACGGAGAAAATATTGATGAAATCATCAGCAGATACAGCCTCAGTATCAACGTCTTGCTGCCAATTATCAATTCAACACTTATTGCCTCCGGATATCAGACACATTCCTTCCAAAGTCTCTCAGTTGCATATCTGTCTTGAGTCTTGCCTAACTTTCTAAATGTCGAGTAAGGCATAAGGTTGACTGCCGCACTTCCTCCATGCCTTCATCATAAGCATCATAATGATCATGTACTCTGCAATTATTTATGCGCCGATCTTCAATAGGGTGTCTAAGTCTTTCATGGACAGACCGGCGGCTGGTTTGAGATTGCCGATACTCCTTGTACTGATCACTGCACTCAGGGAAATTCCTTCTAGTGGGCAACCTCAAGCCTTCGTTCCAGTAATGCCTAAAGAAAGGGCAACTCCAATATGACTCGGCTTGTTCACGTTCATACCTCTTTTCTTCAAGTATCCTCAAGCGCTCTCGCTCTTCAAACCGTCTCCTACGGTCCTTCTCTTGCTGTCTCTGCCACTTGTTCAAAAGAATACGAGATGTCACATGTGGTCTTCTTTCAGCCGATGCAGACGATTCTGGCTGCTCAGATTGGCTATTCTTCTTCTCACGCCTTCTCTTGATCTCGCGGTACTCTTCGTCGGTGAGTTGCAGTCTTATGTCTACTGCTCCTGATTCTTTAGCTCTAGCAGAAGTTAGCACCTTGGTTTTCCCTTTTAGAAACACAACATCAGCCATTGCAGAATCAAAGGGGCTTTCATTGATCTTCATCTTGTTTGTAGCATCAAAAGCCAACCTCTTAGTCTCAATAGCTTTTTGGATCTGCCTCCTAAAGACATTGCACTCATTGGTGGAGTGAGTAGTGGAATTATGAGCCTTGCAGTACTTCTTGCCTTTAATCTCTTCAGCACTAAATGGCTCATGCAATACCTTAATGAGGCCTTTGCTCAACAAATAGTCAAAATTTTTATCAGCCTTTGAGGTATCGAAGTCAAACTTCTCCTGTGATCTTCCCCAAGGATGGCCGATAACACACTTCTTGTTCAGATTCCACTCAATGAGCTGAACATCTTCTGCTTCGTCTTCATCAGAGTCAAACTCAATCAAGTCCTTATAATAACCTGCCACATTGGCTACCTTCTGGTAACGATTCTGCTGGCGTGGTGGTTGAGCATATTCAGAGACTGCAGCCACCCTGTACGCCAATGCACCAAGGTTGTCAAAGTTCATGCCCACAAGCTTCTCCTTCAAATAGGGCTGCATCCCCTGGATAGCCAATTTCACCAACTGGCTATCAGATAGGTTCAAAGAGAAGCACAAGCTCTTTGTTTGCCTGAATCTCTGGATGTAATCAAGACCCGATTTATTATGCTTCATCTTGACACTGGTCAAATCATCGATGTCCTTCTCGATGGTTCCATTGAAGAAATAGGCATAGAATTTGCTCTCCAACTCATCCCAAGTATGAATAGAATTTTTTGGCAATGATGAATACCAAGAGAAAGCTGGACCTGATAGTGACAAAGCAAAGAACCTAACTCTGTGGATTTTTTCAACTGCAGCATCGCCTAACTAAGCCAGATACTTGCTTATATGCTCCATCGTGCTAACATTGTCCTCCCCGGTGAACTTGGAGAACTCTGAAATTCTGTAGCCACGTGGAAGCTCTAGACGGTTGTACGATTCAGGATATGGCATACTGTATGACCTGGATTGACTCCTCTTCATGCCAAAATCCTTTTCCATCACCTCAGTAAGCTTCTTGATCAACTGGTCATTGGGATCTATAGGTCCTCTGATCTTCGGGCAAGCAGGCATTCCCCAATGGTTGTAGCTTGACACATTTACAAAACCTGCTGGTGGTTCACCATCATCTTGGTCTTGAGCAACTTCTCCTCCCAGAGCTTGATTCACATGATAATTGACAGTTCTTCTAATTCTATCAACAGAGGGAGCTATTTTTTGAGCCGAAGGTGGTATATTGGGAGTTGTACCAAAATTAGGTGCAGGAGCATCTTTCGGCTGTTGTGCTTGATGAGCAGCACTGCCATTTGCGCCTCCATTGGAAGTTGATGTCATATTTGGTTTGGGAGGATCCTGTGTACCATCATCAGTGCCTGTTGTAGTCTTCAGATTGAAATAAGCAGGTCCAAATTGATCAACAGGAAAACCGGCAAAGACATCCTTCATAATATTGCCAAATGTCTTCAGAAAGTATGCTTGATGGTTTGCAATAGATTCATTGATTGTCTTGTGCAATTGATCCATGAAGAAAAGTCTGTCTTGCTCACCCCTTCAACAGTCTCTCCTGCCATCAGAATCTTGGGCATCTGTTGCTTCAAGACGACTTTGCCATCACGCACTCTGCCAAAGCAAAGCAAGCACTTCTTCTCTAACTCCTCAAGGGCTTTCTCAATCACCTTCCTCTGTTCTTCATCAAGTTCGTCCAGAGTGACATTGAGGATGTTGTTGATGTTGAAATCAGCTGAATTCTTGGTAATGTTGACGACTGTGTGGTCCCACCGGGCGTGCCAAAAAGAGTGTTGGCGCAAAAACGTGACCGCCTCACGCCAACGAGTCCTCTCACAGGCCAGACAGACCAGGGCATGAACGTCTCCCTAATCCCCGCGGCCTTCTCAGCAACTGGTCCGATCAAACGTGTCCAAAACATGCCATTCAATTTGACCCTAAAATTGACAAGGTGGAAAATAGTCGAATTATGAAACCTACCGGCGTGATTCCAGATAGTTTCGCATATGTAGCTAAATAGCCGATCTGATCGAGACATTAACTAGAGAGTCAACATCCAACATGCATTGACAAATAAAATCAAATAACAGGCATGTGTAAACAAAGCAATCGTTCATGGCATGGTGCTCATGAATAAGACAAGAGAAAAGCATAACCATTCATGATACGTGCTGAAACAGTAAAGAACTCGTTGAATCGGCTATTCGAATACACATAAACAGAATAAAGCCCTTAACCGATTTAATCTATTCAATACAACAAATATAAAGGGTCCTACATGTATACAAGAATCTAGATTATGACTAACATATCTACCAAGCGAGCTTAACAAACCAGCTAGTCAAAACATAAGCATGTATACGATGTTATAGGTGTAGCTTCTGGTAAATCGGCTAACTTTGCCGATACCGACATAAGAACGAACTATGTGCATAAACAAACCTTAACATAAACCTTTACTTAACCTCTTCAACCTTAAGTGAGATCAACGGTGCTACAGCCACTATCAATTAAACATGAATAAACAAAGATCTATCTTAAGACCGTCTATACCCTATAACGTGCACATGTCACGAACAAGATTGATAAAATCTAGCTAATGCAAGCACGAGATTGATTATCAAAGCAATAAGATCTAACGTGAAAGCATTGATGACAATCGAATCCAAATAGATCTAAGCCAAATCTACCAATCTTGATCGGGCAAAAGATGTTGTTGTAATAAATAAACAATAAAAACCTAACAACACCGGTAACTTAATGAATCCGCTAGATTTAGCAAATCTAGCAGAGCCGATAACTGGCCATGGGTAACTTAATGAATCTATCAGGCTGCCAAACCTAATAGAGCCGATAACTAATCTATGCTAACGCACGCAATAGGAGGTCGAGCCGGCCCTATCAAACGCTAACATAAACTGTCAGCAAGTGTTATGCATCGATAAGAGGTCGAGCCGGCCAAATCAAGCACAACACAAGCTCTTTGGCCATACTAATGGTCGATAGGAGGTTGAGCCGGCCCTATCTAACAAAAGTAAAAGCCATGATGGTAACTTACAGCAAACCAGAGTCGGACGCCCGATGCAGCCTAGCTTGTCGAAGCAACTCACCGAGATCCTAGGAAAACTACGGGTTGATGGCCGGAGCCGAAAGATTGTATTGATTGTCGAGAGAGTTTACAAGGTGCCGGGGCTTACATATTTATACCTTGGTCTTTGACTGAGTTCTAACCTAATACGACTTGCAAATAAGGAAAAAGACTCGATAACTGCCTAAACTAGATAACTTGGGCCCTACTATTCCGCCCTGTAGAGTCCCATGTCGTTGATGCGCCGTCTTCTGTCTTTGCCGGATTGGAGTCAACATGGCCTGCACGCACCTTCAGATAGCCGATTCCAGTTAGCCGATTTTCCTTAATTTAGCCGATTCCCCAATCTTCGGCCGCTATCAACATTTCGCTGATTCCGCCAGCGTCCTCTGCGAAAGACTCTACCTCCATGCTTGCCGGTCTAAATTTTGGTGCAAACGGGTTCCTAATAAGCAAAACAGTCGATGCGGACCACGACGGTCTGGAGGCACTGCAAGCCACCGAACGACGCGTCGACGGGCTTCCCGTGTCCCCTTGCCTCTGTCACTGGCGGCGCCGCCGACCTGACCACAGACCACGTCCTCCTCCTCGATCGCGCTTCTTGTTGGCGCCGCACCCGGAAGGCGGTGGCGTCCAGGGGCGCCTCGCAGAAGACCATCGCGGCGCACGTTCGCGCGCGGGTCGCTGGTCGTTCTGCGCGGCGTCAGCGAGAGCAAGGCATGGGCGCAGGCAGCATGCACGGACTGTTTGGTTCCGTTTCGAACGCAGGGGGCGAGGACGTGGGCCGTACGTGAGATGTCCGAGCGTGTGTTGGGTTGGGTTGGCCGGGCCGAGCCTGAGCGTTTCTTCTGCGAGCCAGAAGCGAGTGAGGTGGGCTAGCAAGAGTCCAGAGAGAAGGCAGACAGGAGCCCACGGCGGCAAGGTATTCAAATCGTGGGCTCCTGGGTTAATTCAGTTTGATAACTGGACGTCTGGACAGTATTACGTCTCCATTCTACGGGGTTATCCAAGTCCACTGTTGAGCACAAACCATGGAAACTCAAAGCAACAAGTCATCCATCAAAGTACCATGTCAAATCTCTCTCTGAACGTAGTAAGGAAAATGCATTAAAGGAAGCCGGTCTCCTCTGCCACTACCCCTCTCTCTAGGAGCTAACTAGAGGAGAGTGAATAGGCGGTGACCACTAAAATTCCAAGGTACCCAGACAAATCCATTTTTAAGAGCTTGTACGGAGGATATATTTGACATACCCTCTCGATATGGCCCTTGCCACAAGTAACTCACATTGATAGTGACCACCTATGACTTAGCGGTGTTGTTTCTTCTCTGAATAAGTTTACAAAAAATGTTAGCACCAGCGTCAAGTCTAAAAAACCTAACCAACTTAGTAAACCAAAGTATTTATGGCAAGAAAAAGGATTCATCATACTTTTGACTAATATGAGGTCGTCCAACACTTGTTCTGCGAGGAAAAGTCAACCATAACGAAGTCAGTGTGAGGCGATGTCTGGTTATCTTGCAAATTGGTACTGTTCACCGGCAAGTGTGTTCGCATAAGGAACTCAAATTTGAATCCATAACTGTTACTCTATTATAGCTTTAGACATTCTTTCGTTTTCCTTCCAAAAACAATTTATCATTTTTAACTATCTTTTTTTTGACCGAAAGCTCGAATTTTTTTTTTTTTACAGATTCCGTGACAAGAACTCGAAGTTTTTCAACTTCAACGATTCGGCTTTGGGTACGCGGGGTAACCTGCGTCCTTCCTTGCACGAATGCCACTACATCATTACGAGCATTATCACGTCATCATGCCCGGATATCCTTTGAATTGTCATAAGTAAAACCGCAACAAGTAGAACTGTGGTAGATGGGAGTACCTGTCGGAGCATATATACTATTTACATTCAGGGCAAGTATATTGGTGTGGTCTCATAGCTAGTCTCATGCAGTGTCACGTCATTTAAAATGACTTAATAAACTACATATGTAATAATTATCTTTTTAAGTTGTTTCATAGCAACTCGCAATTTCTTAATTTATAGAGAGAGTAAAAATAGGATTATGAGGTGCATTACTACAACAACTCATACAATAATAAAATAGTTGTCTCATAGTCCTAAATTTTAGCTCATAAGGCGGTTGTTTCGCAAAACAATGTCCTCATTCTCTCTCGCTTCTCTCTTTCCTCCACGTCATAAAAATCCTACATGGCAATATATGAGACGACGTATAAAACTGTTCATGTATAGCAATGTACCTGCCCTCAGAATGCACCTGGTTGGTTTGCATCTTTGCGTGCTTGGTTGACGAACAACAAATTCAGGGACTGATGCCTATAAGCATTTCGTAGCAAACCAAAAAAAAACAGATCAATCCTACCTGAAATTATCTTTTTTTTTTGAGAAAGCCTGAAATTATCTAGGGCGAATGAAAGGACACGGCATTGCTGTTGCCCACGGGCCACGGGCCGCTATCACCAGCAGTTTCTTGATTTCTTCTGGAGCCAGTGATCGTAGTTTCTGAAGTCTGATGTCTCTGAACCACAGCTCTATTGCGTAATACAGTTGTGGGATCTGACATCCTAAGAATATACGGCTCGTTTCCAAAATGACATTGTTCGACGCATGCAATTTGTGACCATGATCTCGCGAATCCAATTACCTTTTGTCAGTGAATATATTCCTAAGCTATTCAATATTCATTCTTAACAACCGCTATCTGTTACTGCTAGGACTAGATCTGCGGCATTTGCATACCCCAGGCCTTGTAAACTATTTCTTCAGAAATCGGAAGATACTAAAAAAAACTACTAGTGCCGGCAGTATTTCTTCATCTGAAATCTGATCACTTGCTTGAGTGCGTGAACAAGAAACGAGCCGTAGCTGGGAAAGGCGGCAAGTCGCTCGACATGCAGTTATCGCTTGCTGGTTGGCCGTTGCCCGTTGTCCTCGGTCCCTCCTCCGCGATGCAGCAGGTCAATATCTGCTCAGCAGCTGCTTGCCCGACTGGTCGGAGCGCCGGAGCGGGGTTGGGTGGTGGGCTGTAAATGCAGGAGAATTTTGGTCGGCCACTGGTCTGGGACTAACGGAACTGTACAGTGGGACTTTGATTTGTTTCGCCATTGGCTTATTAGGCGGATCCGTTTGGAACACACGAAGAACTCCATAGAATAAAGCATTTGTTCCTGAGGCTTAACGATTGAACTAGCCAGGAGGACGTACAAAAGCTCGAGCTGCATGGCGTCATGGCGAAATCCTTGCAAAAGCTCTTTGAATCTGCTCCCAAACACTGTGTTCTGTGGGTGCTTCGTTGACACTTGGCCTTATTTAGTTCACTGAATTTGACCACCAAATTCACTATGCAGAATTTCTATTTTTTATCACATCAAAATACCGATATATTCATAGAGTACTAAATATAGATGAAATAAAAAACTAATTACACAGTTTTGTTGTAATTTGCGAGACGAACATTTTAAGCCTAATTAGTCAAAATTTAAATAATTTTTACCAAATACAAACAAAATGCTACAGAAATTCCGCTATAAAAATTTCAACGCAAATTTAACCAACTAAAAAAGACTTTGACTGCCGCACGCAGAATTGCTTTTACAGACAGCCCTGGTAGCCGGCAGGCAATTAGGGCATCCTTTGTCGATGCGCTCATGTGCAGCTCGTTCAGTCAAAGGACACACGGCGACAAAAGACATAAACAGCCGGAGTAGCCGTCGACCCAAAGCACCTTCGCCCACATGGCTGCGGCAGCGCTTTCGGTGCCCCCGGAGCCCGGACTGTGTGAGTGCACAGGACCACCACCTTCCAGCCATTGCGCCATGAAATGCAAGGGAAGACGACCGGACCGGCCGGACGGCTGGCTCGCCTTCAGAGCCACATGACACCACACAAATCACAGGCAGCCTGTGATTGTGAAGTTGCTCCAGGCACCGCACCACCGGTCCGCCACTGGTGAATGGCCCATCCACTGCCACTGAGAAAGTCAGAACACAAGTGCAGAGCTAGTCACTGGCCACCCAGTCGCCGGGCCAGCAGAGTGCACGGACGCATCAGGCCATTAATTCCGAGCTCAACCACCTAGCTACAGGTTACAGATCCAGCTAGAAACAGGGCTAGCTACCGGCCAAGAATTCGGCATATGCTATTTCACCACGGATAATGCGAACCCTACCACGGAGTACCGATGAATTTGAATTGATACCTTGATATCTTGTTACCAACTGTCCATCTATAGACCTGATTGCTGGTAGGCATTTGACATGGCTCCATGCGTGACAAACAAAATTAGTATACAATGGGGAGGTGAGTCTTATTATTATACATGACTCGATTCCAAATTATAAGTCACTTATATTTAGAACGAGGGAAATACTATTATACGAAAATTCAATGTGGACTTTGAGTAAAAATCAAACAAGACTGTTGCATTAGTCTACAGCGCCCACCCCACCACCCCTCCCCCATCCTCTATAGTCCGTCCTCTACAACTTGGCTCCAAGGCTCCATCTAGGGTGATTGTCATGACACACTAACCCAACCCCTAACCCATCCTAAATTGCAATGCCTTTGCCTCCTATGGATGGTAGCTTCCCATGGTCGCCTTATCATTTTGCTCCTAGGTCCGCCACCCCTACTTAGTTGGCTTCTCTCCAGACATAGAGATTGAACATCAAAGATGACTTAATGGAAAAGCTAGGCCTTCCTCCCTAAACTACAAATTGAACAACTAATCCCTAACTAGAGGACCGCTAGAGTTCTTGTTGGAAATAACTATCTAAATATATTTTAAAAGGAAAAATGATACTCCTTCTATCATAAATTTATACGATAAGATAACAATATTTAGGATGTCAACTAAGCGTTATTGGGATCTTCATTAACTATATTTTCATAGTGTACTTAATTGATGTCACAAATCTTTATAATTCTCTGTATAATCTTGATCAAACTTGAGATGCTTTAACTTTTCGAGATTATTGGAATGACTTACAATTTGAGACGGATGGAGCACCTAACTAGGAGAAATTGAACGGCTTTCTCTATGAAAAATGTAGTTGAAAAGGGATAAAATGACTATGATGCATGACCGTGTTTCTTTACTCGAATCAGTTGAGTTATGATCACACCCTTTCTGAATATAACTTCATAACCAATTCTAATGGCTATCATGACCCTTGTCTCCCTCGATCCATGGTTGTCCTGTCGTCTACCTAGTCAACTCATCGTCCACTTGCCTCATTGCAACACTTACACTCTTGGAATGGTCTCTCTTGTGTTGTGTCCTCTATTTAAACCAAGATATGGAAGGTGTCTTGACAAATAAGAGCATCTCTAGTAAACTAGCAATGATTATGCCAAACGAATAAAATAGGAGTTTTCTTTTGTTGTCTTTCTCTAGTAATTAGCTGCCTAAAACTCAAAGTTTGGCCGGTGGGAGGAGGGACTCGACAGATAGCAAGCGTGGAGTCTTTGAGTTGAGGGGAAACTTTATCAACTAATGGAAGGCTAGCTGTCTTTTTTGTTTTGTGTTTTCCTTTTTCTGGAAAAGAAAATAAATTAATAGTTATTTTAAAGACCTCTTTTTTTTACAACATTTTAAAGTGCTCTTGAACTTCTTAGCTTTAGCCAAACCGAAGGACCGCCGGCGTCCAGATGCAGGCCGGGCACACGAGAAATCATAGGTGGTCAGATTTTCCAAAAATAAAAATAAAAGAAATATAAAAAAAGACAGCGCAGTCCAATGCAAGGGCGCTGGTCAAAGAAGCATTCAAAATGGATTGCACTCGGAGGAATAAACAAAGCATGCTTTGAACAGCCCCTGCATTGACCGGGTTTTCTTTTCCTTCAGTTCCCGGATGAATAAAACTAACTACTACTGGCCTAGTACGCAGGGGCAGGCTAGATGCCCTGCACTGCACCCCTCCAATTTTTTTTTTTTTTTTTTTTTTTTTTTTTTTTTTTTTTACACGGCAGAGAAGGCGATTAGAGGAGAAAGACACAGGCTACGTAAGCAAATTAGCTAGGGAATTAGGCTAATCAGCACAGCAATGAAGCTAGCAGCTGCAGCTGAATCAACAATCGGAATCGGCGGACGCCGGAGACACGCGCGATGTGAGTCAGGATCAGGACGAGTCGAACTTGTAGTACTTGTCGACGGCGGCGACGACGTCCCAGGTGCAGCTGAGCCCCTTGGGGAAGACGACGAGGTCGCCGGCGCCGAACTCCACGCACTCCGACGAGTCCTTGATGTGCGCCCGCACCTTGCCCTTGAGCAGGTAGCACGTCTGCCGCGCGTCGAACTTCACCGGGAACTTCCCCGGCGGGCAACCCCACCTGCACGGGCACGGGCACGGCGGCAGCAGCCATTATTACATACGTCGTCACGGCGATCAAGACCGCAGCGTACCTGAAGCAGGCCGGCCCCTGCCGGCCGAGAATGAAACTAAGAAGAAACTAACGGACAGTGATCGACGGGTGCTCACTTGGGCCAGGACCTGACGCCGAGCTGCTGCAGGCGCGACTCCGGTGGGTTGCGCTCGACAGCGATGGAGAGGCCGCCGCCTGGAGGGTCCGTGTCCATGCTGTCCGGGTTCGACGACCCCGAGGCCATGGCCGGCGCCTGGAGGAGATCGACGGAGAATGGTAGCTCGGGAGCAGGCGGAGGCGCAGTTATGGAGAGGCTGTGTAAAGTTTGGTAGGCGTTAACGTGAATGAAGTGAGGGATGGACGGGCTCCTGGTAGAGTGGTAGTGGGAAGCAGGCTCCGAGAGCAGTTGGGAGCGAAGGCTTCCTCCGCCTGACGCCTGTATTAAACCGGAGCCGGAGAGCAAGAATCCCTTTCTGTTCTCAGTTACAATAATAAAGAGCGTGACAAATATTTTATTCTATCTTTTGTGCATGTGCCATGAGCACAAGATTTGGGGGCTGTGGACGATGGTAGAGGTACACATTGAAAAGCTAGCTTGACATGGGTAGGTAAATCTTAATTGGATGGAAAAAAACCCACCGCCTATTGTAAATTGTAAATATTCAGATAATATATAAAAATACTCCCTCTGTTTTAAAATAAAAAACTGAAGTTTGGTCTAGTCAAACTATCTTAAGTTTAGTTAACTTCATAAAGAAAAGTGTTAATAACTAATACGTCGAAGAGATAGATTATAAAACTACATTTTATAATGTATTTGAGTGATGCTAATTTGATGCCATAAGTATTATTCTTTTCTATAAGTTTGACCAGACTTAAATTGGTTTAATTTTGGACGAACTTCGTTCTCTTATATCTAAAGCTAGAAGGAGTAGATAAAAGCAAATTAAGTTACTCTTCTTGGTATCATCATTTAATACATCACTTTAAACTTTTGCAGAAAAGGAAGCAATTTAAAGCATAAGGAATTAAACCCAAAGTTATTTATAGTGAAAAGCCAATTGGATGTCCGGTGTCGACTATAGTAACAGCAGTAACCACGAAAAGTATAATACTGGGCTCGTGAGTTACTGAAAAGCAATAGATCGATATATGCTCAAATAACCGGCATCCAAATTAACAGTGACAAGTTATATTGGCTGTTTTCATCAATGGCGAAAACACCACAACATCTAAGGAGCGTTTGTTTGGTGAATTTTAGATGAGCGCAGAGCATGGAATCCCAACTTTCTTGCCGCCTTGTGTCACACTGCCGCGCAGTTATACTACTGTAGATGATGTTTTGGGAGCGTGGAACGCATGCTTGCTTGGCAGCAGATATTTATCAGCGCAAGGCTGGAATCAGAAAAAGGAGAAGTGATGGAAAATGAAGCCCGAAAGCGACGATCCGTTTTGATCCAGATTTCCAGATGAAGAAAATCCACCGACCTCAAACGCAAGAGTGCAAAGACGCGGTCAAACACAAATAACTCGTGGGCGAGGGCGACAGTACAGTCCCACGGCCTACACGAGCCACGAGGCCCACGGCCAAGGCCGCCGTGTCCGTCTCTATCCGTTTCCGTCCCCGCACTGACGTGGACACGGTGGGACCACCGGCTGACCAGGCCCTTGACTGCCGGCGCGACAAGGATCCCATGTGACGACAGACTGTGTGGCCCCTCCCTCTCCCGCGCACAGTAAGGGACACGTGCGGAGCGGCGCGTTCAGACAGCACACGCCGGCCCCCCTAGGGCCTGGCTGGGAGCCCGGGATCGGGCGGCACAGAGCGACGTGACGCCGGCGGATGGGGCCCGGCAGGTCGTATGGCGCCGTGTCACCCCGAACATGTGGGGGCGCCAGTTGCCGGGCGACGCGTGTCCCGTGCACCAGGCAGAGGAGGCGGGTCACAATCCGCTTGGAGGGGCCCGGCAGTAAAAAAATAAAAGCAATTTTCACTCTTAATATTTTTTATTAACATAATTAATATAGATATATACTACAATAATCAACATGAAGATGAACAGTAGTGAGGGCGCTAAAACTGAAATCCAAGATGATTCACCTATCCAAGAAGATTCTCTTATCATTGGCTTGGTTCACGGCACCGATTATATTAACCTCTAGGAGTATTAGCAAAGGAAGTAAAGGCTGAAATATAAATAGCTCGATCCACTGACCACTCTGCAGATACTATGCCAGAAAAAGAACAGTTGCACGTCATCCTTTGAACAAAAACTGTAAGAACAATGACAGTGCCTACTTCATTCATAAAGAATGATAAAACAAAGGTTTCACAGGCCGGCGAACCGGGAAAGCACCACAAATCGTTCAGGCACTTCTCGAGTACTACCATAGCTACATTCGTGCACAACAAATTCAGGAAACACAAAACAGAGAACTACACGCAATCTTTCACATCAATTTGAGAATCATATCGTACAACGATACAAATAACCTGAAAATCGCAATGCAAGTTTTCGAAAAAAAAAAACAACCCGAAAAGCTAAGAACCAGACAGTCTCACACACAGCACTACTTGAATCGCTACAGAAGTAGAAGTAACAATTTAATTGCGGCCAGGGTTAAAAAAAAAGTAACAATTTAATTGCGGCCAGGGTTAAAGTAACAATTTAGCTTGCCGACATTATGTTATCAAAATACAATTAAACTACTGAAGTTACATGTATATCAATATACAGCTGAGCAGATAGCAGGTATTGATAGCTGAGCAGATAGCAGGTAGGCTCGCCATAAGAAGTTTGCAACAGCTTGCTACACTTTGAGACTGTTCTATATCGCCAGCAAATACTAGGATTTGTTTGTTGCCAACTTTTTACATGTTGGTGCACTACAAATCGACGAAAACCATGGCAGTTTACATTTTAGGGCTTCTATGGATGCACATGCATCCCCCAAACAATTGGAGTTCACGAATTGACCAAACAAGCCCTTAGTTGGAGTTTCTCTTGTGCTGTTTTGCCTAATGCTACTCTGAACTATGCGTGGTCCTCCCTGTCCATGTTCCAGATTTCTGGACCAAATCACCAGAAGAAAATGAAACTAGCAATGACTGATTCCCAGATATCAGTTCAGAAGAAAAACTCTGAAGGAGCTTTGTAATATGTTACTGAAAAAACTATCAATACAACTAAATCCAAATGAACCACTCCCCAATATGCAAGAATAAGTTTCAGAGTAAATCAAAGCTGAAATATAAGTAGCTGGATCCAATGTGCCAATACCATGTCAGAGCAAAATACTGAATGTGATTCTCAAGGAAAAACAGGCAAAGCTGCTTTCAAGGGGGTTTCAATTTTAAAAATCCAGAACTTTGACACAAGTCCTAAGATGAAATATTTCACTCTGTAAAATACATAATCTCAAAGAAAAATATGCAATCTTTCTTATGATGAAAACAAGGAAATATATACAATTTCACATATGAAAGAATTATCTGACACAACTTCAGTTTGCCTTAACAAAGTCAAAAGTTATCACTGGCTTGACCCACTGACCCAGTTTTATGAGCCTAGACTAGAACAATCTCTTTTCTTTCATTATATACATTTGTTTATTCAGTACGGGTTTGCCCTAGGCATATGTCAAGGGCAATCAGCTAGGCACAGTAGTATGAGAGGCCCATTAGGAGCCTTTGTTCTACAAAGGAACCTGGGTAACTCCATAGACATTGACTATGTTACGAGCAGTGGGCTAGGCTCCATGCCCATTAGGGTTATAGTTACAGAGAAGATTAGTCATCTTGCTTAGGAGTCAAATAAACCTCTCTATCTGTATAAGGAGATGTATCAATTAAACGAGGCAAGAAAAAATATATCTATCATCCCAGTCCCCTTCTCCTATCCCTGCCCATGTGGTTGCTGGCATCAAGCTGCTTGGGTTAGGGGCATCTCCAGATAAAAGACATGGAAAGTGGAAGTGACTCTACCACAGAATGACATAAATCATTTTCAACAGTTTTGATTAATGTAAAGAAACATCAAAGCAGGTATTGTAGGTGTGTAAGCCCTACAACTTATGATCAGTGGCAATAATACATATTTAAAGCCATGGTAATTTATTTTAATTTGAACTCAGAATCCACCCAATTCTTACTTTTTTCTGAATAAAACTTCAGGAAGCAAATGAAACTGGGGTTGACTGATTCCAAGCCATTGGCTCAGAACAAAAAGTCCTGTCACCAAAAGCCTATTGAAACCAAGGAACAATAACAATTGTTAAAGAACACTATGATACAGCCTAACAGAAGCAAGGGCAGACTTCCAATGTTTAATATAGGCACTCTAAGTGTTTATATATTAATATGTAAGCTGAAAAAAATAGTGCAGCAAGTTTTGTTGTCTCCTGAGCTCAATTCATGCCCTGGACTGTGATGCTCATTGCAATTAGAACTAAGCATCTCTCCAAATTTTGTTGTCCCTCCAGCACAATTCATACCATACTAACAGTGACTGTGATACTACTTTGGGAACAATGGTGATTGAATTGTGATGCTCATTGCAATTAGAACTAAGCATCTCTCCAAATTTTGTTGTCCCTCCAGCACAATTCATACCATACTAACAGTGACTGTGATATTACTTTGGCAACAATGGTGATGCTTATGGCAATTAGAACTAGGCATGCACCCCCAATTTTGAGTTCTGAACCAAATTTCTAGTGGACAGTGTAACTATGCAAATTCTTAATTGATGAGTGATGGAAAAGTTTCTATGAAGCAGATTTAAAACTACTTCCCTGCAATACCAGATTTGCATACTGATGCAATGTTCTAAAAAATGTGCCTATGCTAATGTGATATTTCCACCTGAACACAAATAATCAAAGCATGTACGAATTGTCTGAACTGTCTTCACTAGCTGGTTAAATTGTTGACAAATGGGAACTTTCAACACAATTTGTTAACTAAACCCAAATTCTATAAAGAAAAAACTCACAGCCTACACAATTCCAGAAACAGATATAAGCATTTATAATGACCAATAAAAAGTCAATAGAGTAATAACAAGACAAGGTAACAAAGGGAACTTCAATAGATCATACTGATGGAGCCAAAATACCAACAAAGAGACGGAATAACACATTCACAGTAATCCACGAACCATAGGGCACAAAGGTCCTCATATTGATCCCTAAACATCTTAAGATTGCTCAAACGAGTCTCAATCCATACCCTAATTAAGAGATCCCATCACGATATCGACATAACACGAATCGCGACCCACGAACAACCTCCGTTATCGAACCGGGCGGTCAGTTCCCTCAGGCGAGGTCGTCGTCGTCGAAGTCGGCGCCGTCGAAGCTGTTGAAGAACCCGGAGAAGAGGAGGGGCCCGCGAGCCTCGCCGCCGCCGCGGCCCGGGCGGTGCGGGGCCAGGAACATCTCCCCGTCCCCGTCCTCCTCGTCGAGGAATCCGGCCCCCGCGGCGCTGAGCGGCGAGTCGTCGATGTCCATGAGCGTCGAGATGGCGTCGTCCTCCATGGGCTCGTACGGACGGTAGGCGAAGGAAGAGGCGGCGACGGGGGAGTGGCTAGGGTTTTGGCGGTGGTGCGGGGGCGGGTGGTGGCGGGGGTGGGGCTCGTGTAGCGGCGGCAGCGGAGGTGGCCCGCGTGCGCTGCGGGACCTCTGGTGATGGCGACGCGACTCCATGCCTCGGCTTCTTGCGGCTAATATTTCGCCACTTGGTATTTGAGACTTGTGCTGACCGGCCGCACCATCGGAGGGTTTTTTATATATTGGCTAATAGAGAAGAGTCCTTTCGTCCCAATTTCACGGCAGGTTTTCGTGTGTTTTTATTTATTTATTTACTTACTTATTTTCTATCTCCTATCTCCCGTACCAATCTCATGTCTTCCTATCTCATAGTATCTCCTATCTCCTAAATAGGAGAAGACTTACTATTATATTTTCTTAACCTCTCAGCCATGCGACATCACCATCTATTATTTGGACCCCGCGCGCAAAGCCATTCCCTTAGATTCCCTATCGTATTTGCAAGCAATTATTGTTTTTGTGTTGGCTCACAAATGTGACCATAAATTTATGCTCATGCACATGCTAGCTAACTGTCATTAGCATGCAAAAGGTGATTTTGTTCATCTTTAAATACTTGCGTAGAAGCATGGCCGCATGATACTGTTGGGTTTAGTCCCACATTGAGAATTGATGTTGGGAGTGTATGACATATAAAACTAGACAACCCTCATCTATCAAAGCCTTTGTAGTAATCAACGGTGAGAATCTCACCGTTTCCTTCAAAATTTAAAACTCTATACACTGTTGACGTTGATTTCTAGTGATAGTTTTTGACCCATCCAAATATCCTCTACAGTTTAGTCCATCCAAATATCCTCTACAGTTTAGTCCACCTTTGGAAGGTGGAACATCAAGGGAATGATAGAACTAGCAAATATGTCCGTGGGAGAAAAACAACTACTAACATTCGCTCAAAATGATAATGTGATTGATAACTTATGTCTAGTTTTAATTTTCTTTTAGGATGACTACCACAATAAATAATAATGTCGTAAACCTGTATCCAATTAAATTACACCTTGGTATATTTTTTCCTAAAATTGCAAAACATATAGTTATTTAGATATAAATAAATATAATAAAATTTTGTCACTTTTTTATACTACTCATGGATATCAACCTTTGTAGCTTTTTAACGCATCATATCCTTCAATAACTTTTTTATGCATTAGGATTGGTTTGTATGTCGATGATTATGCCAGGAGATGTCTCTTTATATTTGCACATGACAACTATTGTCAATAATTACATAAAGCCTAGCATTCTAGCTCATGAAATAATTAGGTGTACCGTTGACTAATCCATAGTTAAATACAAATAAGTTTTTAATCAAAACTACGTAGATGTTATAAATATTTCTCCTCAAAATTTTAATACAAATAAGTTTTTTATTCAAACTACATAAATGATGTAAATGTTTTGTTGAAAAGTAAGAGTTATGAACCGAAGCTTATCTTGGGTAGAAATCGGACAATGGAGAGTTAGCTATAACTTGGAACAATGACCAAGAGGACATCCTCAAAATATATGAACCTATATGCATACGACATACACAAGGATGATTTAACATATCTGTAGACAAAACACAACCTAATAATATTCGTAACATATACGTATAGATCACATTTTTATAAAACTAATAAAATTGGTTTGATATTTTTCTGATTTTTCTATGGTTTTTGTTGAATTTTGCAAGATCTTTGACATTTTACATCGAAAACCCTAATCTATTTTAAAAAACTATGAAAGCTCTTTCACCTTTTCTCTCTTTCTTGCCACTTTACATCTGGCACCCTGCACTGTTTTTAATTCTCATCCCCACCCTAATTTCTGTTGTTGACGTACTACGTATTGTTGACGGAGCATATGGCGGAAGAATTTTTTTTGGGGAAGAGGCAGACAGAAATTTTCATAATTATGTATTAGGTAGAGATAGAGAAGAGCAAGAGCATCCAAACGATTCTACCGTCATTCTGTTTGTGATATGTTTCGCACCTTCTACGTGAATTAGTTTCTTATTAGGTCATGCTTGGGGGCTTGGCTTGCATTGACCTTATTGCTCTGCGTGGAATATGCTAAAATCTCGTGTTTCGTCTCTGTTAATAAATCTTACGCATACTTTTTTTGAACCTTGTGTATATGCTCCTTCCCAATCAACCCCCTACATTTGTAACTCTCTAAGGTTTTGGATATAGTTGGATTTGTATTCATCCATATGTGTTGGGGTGGTCAGGGTGGATTAAAACTAACCTTCATCCACCTCAACACGTGTGGATTTGGATTGGAGTAAATCCGATAGCATCCAAACGAAGTCTGAAAAGAATTTGAGAAGAAAGTTGTATGACTGACTAGCAAGAGCTACCTAACCACTTTGAGCTCCCTTGGCCACATTGTTGTTTGTAATTGTTACTGCTTCATCATCCTCAAAGCAAATGTTGTTTTTAATTGTTACTGCTTCCTCATCCTCAAAGCAAATTGTCCTCTTCCTCCTCACGGAGATCCAGCCAGCGCATCAGCTTCCTCATCCTGGACGGAGGAGCAGTAACAATTACAAACAATGAGATTACTTGTGGCAACGTCGGCGGCCCAGAGGGAAAGCCAATTCCGGAGGGTCGTGAATACCAGAGGAATAATAAAGAGTAAATTACACCCAGGGTACCTAAACTATTAGGCGTGTAACAAGTAGGTACTCAAACAAAAAACGTAACTTGTAGGTACTGGAACTATACTTACGTAACATCTAGGTACTTCAACTGACGTGGAGCCTTGACGTTTTTACAATAACCCCCCCGTCCTCTTTGGAGCCTTGACGTTTTTACAATAACCCCCCGTCCTCTTTCTTCCTCATCGTCGCGGGCGAAGTAGCAGCGCCGTCGCTGCTCTTGCCGACGCCACCACACAGCCGCCCAGCTCACGCGCACAGCATCACCTCGATCCTCTCTACCTTCGTGACCGAGCAGCAGCCGCCATCGACCAAGGTAAAGCCCAATCGGGCGTTTTTCCGTCTGCCGCCATGGCCGGAGCTCGACGAGCTCGCGGTCAGCCGTGGCCACGCCTCCTCCGCCTCTTTTTCCTTTCGCACGCATCGGGGTCGCCTCACCCTCACATAGCCCCCGCGCTCCTCTGCCTGGCTGGCCACCATCGGAAACGACGCTGTTGTCGCCATGCATGCGCCGCCGCCCGCCATGGCCGCCGGCAAGGTTGCACCGGTGGGCCATCAGCCCCATCCTCTAGTCTGCTAGGTTCGCTATGTCTAGAGGAGTCTCATGGTGGTGATGGTACGACCGGAAGGTTCGCCATCGGTGAACTCCGGCGACCGGCGGAGCTCCCCGTGCTCGCGTCTGCGGCGGCCGGGCGGAGCTCCCCGCGCGTGCGCACGTCCACGACGGCCGGGCGGAGCTCCCCCGCGCGCGCGTCCTCGGCGGCCGGGCAGAGCATCCCCGCGCGCGCGTCCACGGCGGCCGGGCGGAGCTCCCCCGCGCGCTCGCGTCCGCGGCTGGCCGGAAGGTTCGCGAGCGCCGGCAGGAGCACGGGCGGGCGCGCCGGCGGGGAGGAGGCGCGGGCGCGCCGGCGGGGAGGAGGCGCGGGCGCGCCGACGGGAAGAGCAGGGGCAGGCGCGCCGAGGGAGGGAGAGCAGGGGCGGGCACGCCGACGAGGAGAGCAGGGGCGGGCGTGCCGACGGGGAGCAGGGGTGGGCGCGCCGTGGGGAGCAGCGGCGGGCGCGCCGGAGGTGCTCCTGGACCACAGCTCCCCCACGCCACGTCGGGGCGGAGCTTGCTCGCCCGCGTCGGCGTCGATGTCGGCAAGAGCAGCGGCGGCGCTGCTGCTTCGCCCGCGGCGAGTAGGAAGAAAGAGGCGAGGGGGTTACTATAAAAACGCCAAGGCTCCACGTCAGTTGAAGTACCTAGATGTTACGTAAGTATAGTTTTAGTACCCACATGTTATGTTTTTTATTTGAGTATCTACTTGTTACACGCGGAATAGTTTAAATACCCTGGGTGCAATTTACTCAATAATAAATGAAGGTCAGTCGTAGCAAAGAAAGGGGATGGATCGATCTAAGTTTTGAGCGCCGCCGTCGTGGTCATGGAACCCCCCGTTCTCACCCTTTTCGCCGTCGCCCGTCCCACCCTCAGCGGAGAGGACGGATCATGGAAGAAGAAGTATGAGGACTTCCTGCGCGGCAATCCGAGCCCTGAGGTTGCCGCCTATCATGAGGAACAGCGTCAGGTCCAGATCCATTGGTCCGCTCTCTCCCCTGTTCTCTTCTTTCACTCATATAACCGATCAATAAGATCCATTTGCTTCTTCTTCCGCTTAATTCCTCATTCTTCACTCATAACCGATATATTATTATTGTTGTGCAGGAAATGTTCCACAGATACATGTCTATCGTGGCCCCTAAGCTACGCGCCATCGTGGCCGAGGACAGCGCCAAGAAGTTCGTGGCTCTCCACGACGGCTGGTCGCACTTCATGGGCCTCCGCGGCGTGCTTTACCCGGAGATCCTCTGCTGCATGGTCTCCTCCAATGCCCTGCGCTGCGCCAAGGTGGCGCTCGAGGGCGGTGCTCCATTGGGCTACTGCCGTGCCGACCCCAACGGCCGCCACCGTTACGGCTTCACGCCTCTCCACATGGCTGCCGAGACCTTCAGCGTCGACATGCTCAATCTCCTCTTCCACTATGGCGCGTCTGCAAATATCCCCACCAAGGGCGATCGCGTCATCGAGAACCTCCTCCCTCTGAACGTAGCCGTCGAAAATGCCAGCATGCACAAGTACCTCGAGGACCATTGGGACAACGGAGACCCTGTCCACAATCTCATCTTTCTCCTCTGTCTGCCTGAGATGGTTTGTTTCTTCCTGCCATCGATCTACTTGCTTCTTCCAGCCTGCTTACTTACACTTCATATTTCATTGCCCACATCACACTAAGAGTTTATCTAACAGTGTATACATACTTACTTAGGCGAGAGAAGGAAGCCTAACTTACTGCTTTCTTTTTTCTTTTTCATTTTTCCCATGCTGGTGCCACTAGCAGAAGATGTTTTTGGACACGGTTAGATTAATTGCCAAACACACAGATAACATTGTTGATATGGTGTCAAAATACATTGATGATGAGAAGCTGGTTGAGGCAGCAATTTTGCTCTTGGCCTCTCAGAAGCAGCTCCGTGACAACCCTAATAAGAGCACTGCTGAGGTTTCTCAGAATGGGCTTGATGTTGCTAAAAGCCATGTTGGTGAACGGCTTGACACCATACATTGTGAGATGTTAGCTATGGTTAAAAAGGGCAAAAATGGCAAGGCACTTAAGATGCTGAAAGACGAGAGGGAAAAATTTCTGGATGCACATGCATCATGTAATAGTGTTAACAAAGTTGGTGAAGCCCTTCTTACAGCACATGAGGTTTCTCTGAATGGATTTGATATTGTTAAAGGCCGCATCGATGATGCTCTTGATGTGCTGCATCATGAAGAGTTAGCTATGGTTAAAGAGGGAAAAAAGGGCAAGGTGCTTAAGAAGCTGAAAGACAGAAAGGAAGTCTTTCTTACCGCACATGCGCTAGTTGGTATTGTTCGCAAAGCTGGTGAAGCTCTTGAGAGATACATTCGGACTCGTCCTCAGGTACTTTCTAAATGTTTTCCCCTTTTTGATACTCGTGGGTTTTATTTGCCAAATTCCAAATTCTTAAAATGTTTGGTGATGTTCACTTGGTTTATCTAGTACAGTGCTTTAGAAAGCTGTGCTGTATGTCGATCATGATATTCCTGCATTATGTTGACCGGTCTCTTAGCCCATCTAGAAGAACTAGTCATCCACCCGTGCAGCTATAGCAACCGTTTTTCTCCATTTTCATGCGAATCCAAGTTGGCTATTGATACTTTTCTGATTTTTTTCATTGTATTTCTTCTATTTGATATTCGATAATAGAATAGTTTATTAAAAATGTAATTTTCCTATTGTCTTAATAATCAATATAAGAGTATCCTTTTTCATGATGTAGTTTTTCTGCCAGCCATGAGAAAATGTACTAAAATATTTTAAGGTCATATTCCTAATCTGCAGTTTCAATTACGACTTTATGAAAAATAGAAAATGCAGGATTGAAAGTGCAAAGAAACAGCTCTAAAGGTTACAGATCCATTTGGAGTACATGTGAGTAAGTCCATATGGAATTTAGCAGAAAACAGTACCCGAGTTTGATTATAGTGTACACTAGTTGAAATATATGGGAATATAGTGCTGGTTGTGTGGTCAGTAGAAAATTACAGAACACTCCTTATGAAATGGAAAACTGGATGATGCATTTGGATACCTAGGAATATATAGAAGAACATAGGGACCCATTTGGAGTACAAATTGTTCCTTTTGTGCAAGTGAAATGTTTTGTAGGAGAACCATCCAGCCCATCCTTAAATGTGATCTGAGGCTGAAGGTATAATAGTATTCTTCTCGGGTTGGGCTAATAGTTTCAAGTCAGGAGGGCATACAAGTTACCCTAGCTGTAGCAAGTTTTTAGTCTATCTAAATTTGATGCCATGTTTTGGGCATTCATTTTTGAATTTAGACATATGCTGCTGCTATTTTTTTAAGGCAGGGGCTAACATGAATGCAATAGGAGCAAAAAGTTGAATTGTTGGTCGTGTAGCAGATCATTAAGACTAATTGTTTGGAGTGAATGGTGCCCAGCTGATGTAGCAAAAATGATGGTGTTAGGGATGGCAATTTGTTCGGTGTCCCATTGGAATTAATACATACATAACATTGTTCTGTGGAAATAGGTATTATAGTATTACAAACGATCTATAAGTGGGACTCCTCGATGTTGTCTAACCAAGTCTTACTGTAATGTTTGAACGCTCAGTCTATTAAAAAAGTAGAAGAAAGGCTTACATTTTGTGGAGAATATGGATTCCCCATAAGGACGCAAGTTCATAACCAGAATGTTTGCAGGATGACAGCTTGAGCTGGCATGTTCATGTTCGAGTAAAAGATTGAGAATGCATAAGAGAGCGAACTGTTTAATCAGCTCTGGGCCAATTTAAAACTAGTTGCGTAAGAACCTCATCCACTCTCTGCACATGTAGAGTATGTTCTATTGAAAATTCTTCTCAATTTGACTTTATTTGGCTCTTTTTTAAGACCCTCTCATGTCACTTCATCCATTTATGCCATATACTATCAATGGGTATCTCGATAAAAATCGGATAGAACGAAGCTGTAAGCCTGCCTGAACAGTCATGACGTATAGTAACTGAGTCAGCTGCAAGAATTCTTATGTCATCCAGTGAGCTTGACTGAAACATGTACAGAACAGATGTTGAGAATTTCTTTAGTTCCATTTGACCTATACTGTGGTGCTTTATTCAGCACATGTTCCTGGTATTGAATCTGGCACTCAGTGCCCTGGTGCTGGATCACATGAGATTTTACTTTGACAAAAAGAATCTTGGAGCTCAGTTAATTTCTTTTCCCAGTCTCCTTTTCGTCTCGTCTGCATGATGTGATGCATATCTTCTCTACCCCTCTCTACCAATATCATCATTGACCTGTTGTACTGCCATCGAATGGCTATGGAAAATATGTTTTTGCCCTTCTCAGATGGGAGGAAAGTGTAGTTAGTCCTTACTTGCCACTTTGCATTATTTGTATCTGTGATATACAGAACAAATTTTTAGATGACATACGTATAAAAATGAGTAGGTCAGAAGCATATATTTGAGGGCATAAAAAGAGCCACCATTCATCTGATTGGTCCATCTTGTTCTAACTTGGTTCTAAAGACCAAGCAACTGGTCGCGCAGCCATGGTCGGAGCGCTGACTTCTGACCGGCTGGCTGGCGTCCATGAGCGCGCAGCCTGAGGATGGTGAAAACCTTCTATACCTTTTTATTCACTACTGGAAACTGGGTCTTTGCCGTGTGTAATTACACACGACAAAGACTGGACTACACACGGCAAAATATTTTGCCGTGTGCAACACACGGCAAAGGACACACGGCAAAAATCGGTACGGCAAAGTTTCTTTGCCGTGTGTTGCACACGGCAAAATATATAGAAACTTTGCCGTGTGCTAGGTCTGGCACACGGCAAAGTTTTTCGTCCGTCAGGCCCCCGTCCGTTAACTAATATTTTGCCGTGTGTCTTGGCAGGCACACGGCAAAATATTGCAAAACTTTGCCGTGTGTTTTGGCCGGCACACGGCAAAATATTGCAAAACTTTGCCGTGTGTTTCGGCCGGCACACGGCAAAGTTTAGCAATATTTTGCCTTGTGCCGGCGAAAAC
>CM041635.1:42310734-42486290 GCA_023333625.1 Bothriochloa decipiens | reverse complement strand
TACCATAGCACACGGCAAAATTTATTTTTAAATTATTAAAAAAAACTTTGCCGTGTGTCGTGCTATTGCGCACGGCAAAATGTTATATTTTGCCGTGTGTTTTGTCCTGGCACACGGCAAAGTTTGACGGCGGACGGCGGCCGTAACGGCCCGGCCAACTTTGCCGTGTGCCTTGACGTCGCACACGGCAAAATATCATATTTTGCCGTGTGCAATATTTTGCCGTGTGTAATACACACGGCAAAGCCACCTTTGCCGTGTGCAATATTTTGCCGTGTGTCACACACGGCAAAATATAACTTTGCCGTGTGCCACGATAAATTGCACACGGCAAAATCTCAGGCACACGGCAAAGTCCAGTTTTCCAGTAGTGATTCATGTGAAGCTTGAAAGTATTTGCCAGGGTTTGGGAAGCCACTTCCATGGTGGTTTTAGTTAACTTGTTTGTTGGCTTAGCATAGTTAGGAAGTCCTAGAACCAATCCATTATTAGCTGGCCTAGAAAGGCTCATATTTTTGTACATTTTCCCTGTGCGTATGCTGCCCTACAGCCCTTATATTGTTTGGGGATCTTTCCTAGTTTTCTTCTAGTGTTTAGTAAGATGAATAATACTGTTTAGTTTCATAATTCCCCATTGAAAATGTACATGAATAAAGTTGGTAACCTTATGTATGCCATCAAGAACTTACATTATCAGTTCAGATGGAGTCAGTTAGGAGACTTGGTTGTTTGGTCATCTGGCAAATATACTACCGAGAAAACCAGAAAGGGGTGACCAAGTTTTGATCCTGTTTGTGGTGAGAAAGACAATTAATAAAACCAACATGATTCTGGGCTTCCAGCTCCCTTTAGGATCACTACTGCCTACCATGGCATGATGTTGCTGTCAGTCTATCACCACTAAATTATGACACACTGTCGTGGTTGGCACTTGACACTGGTGTTGTTTGACATGAGGGTTAAGTGTACCAAGTTTCCTGTTACTTTTTTTAAGAAATTGTTTTCTTATTTACTTTGTGTCACTTGCGTTGTACAATGTGAGGTTTGTTAGAGATAACAAGATATAATGATATTTTTGGCCTTTTCCATGTTGGCTAGCAGGAACCAGTAGTATTTTTTTTGCCATGTTAAACACTGTTGTACTAGGTCCATTGACTATCTGGACAAGTCAGCTGCATGACAAATCAATTTGACTTACCGACTTGATAACCTTGGTTTTTTTTGTAGATTAACTTGTTTAAGAAACATCTTGAGTAAAGCTGGGTCATACTATTTGTCATAATAGAAGCTGTTCTTTTTTAAGTTTATTATGTGGCTTGCAACCACCTCCGCCCTGCAAGCGATCATGTCTATTCACAATGGAATAACATCCTTGAACATTTCTTTAATTAATTTTTTTCTAACAAATACATTATTGATAGGTGCCCCATGCGGAAATTGTTGAACATGTTTCATCAATTCTTAACAGCAATGGCGTTGTTCATTTTGGGAAAGGCATTGACACTGGAAACCTCGAATGGTTTGACATCTACTGGCTTCACTCATATTCACTTCAGTTTTGATGTACATCCGCTGTACAATTGATGTGGTGAATTTTCTTTTTCTGACTCTTCTTGTTTTGAAGCTACCAATATCATGTGCAAATGTTGAATAGTAAGCCAGGTTCACAAAGCGGTATGCCATTTTTTTGCTTGATATTTTTTTATTAATATTAGAAAAAAATTACTTGTTTGTGATGTTTCCACCAGTTTGGAAAGTTGTTTGCTGGTGTGGATGTACCACTTTCCAACATTAGAGTGTTAAAAAAGAGCTAACTTCACAAAACTACAACTATTTGTGTCAAACTAGATACTACAATTTCTAGGATGAGTTTCACAATACAAATGTTTCCTTTGTTTCACATACTTGCAATATTTTATGTGGACCCACCTGTCATCCACACAATTCCACATATGGGTCCATGTGAAAATTGTGTGGCTGACATGTGGGCCCATTCGAAAAAATGTGGATTTGTGCCAATGTGGCAAATAGTTGTAGTTTTCTGAAATTGGTTCCAGATGTTACCTGACAGTTAATAGTAGTAGTTTTGTGAAATTAACTCAAAGAAATTATGACTTGTGCCGGCGGTCCCCCCTAAGACGTCCCTGCTAATGTCCACATGGCACCCCATATCTCCTTTGCACTGGATACCAACCTAGGAACCATGTTTCCCATGTCATAAGTTGACAGCTGACCTCTTTTACACTGCATGCCAACCTAAGAAATATGAATTTCATTTCATAAGTTGACTCTGACCACCTTTATTATCTATTATCTATAGTGGAAAGGAGAACTAATGAAGCTGACAAGTCATCTCTGAAAAATGAAGGTAGTGAAAGGGTAAGAAGATCTCGACTAATTCTATTTGTGGATGATATTGTCTTCTCATGTCGACTTATTGATATAATAGACAGTTGCTACACCATTTTGCAAATACTTGTATATACTAGTTGCTTCAGGACAACAGCTTACAGTTTCCTTAGAAAAATAGTTTTACTGACCACTGGAACTCGCTGGTACCCTCTGAAAAACACTTGATTCTGTCTATTTGACTATGTTCTGTAGGGTTCTTGATGTAGTCCTATGTAATTTAAGTTTTTGCTATAGTGGCGCACACACCAAGCTCAATCTCCCACGACACAATCAGAATGATAAGGTTGTGTGTATCATAAGTTCCTTAAGGCAATTGGTCATGCTGATTGAGATGATGAAATTATTTTCAAAACAAGATCTTACAGCATAATTATACATTTGAAGTAAACATCCTAGTAACTGAGTTGATAACAAACTATAATTTGACATGTAATACATCCTTGTAATTTTAGGTGTTTTTATGATTTGTTTCTGCGTTCTAATGCTGATTGCCTCTTGTGTAAACAGATCCTGGCAAAGCAACCACCTAGATTGGCAACGAAAGATGCGAGAAATATGTTCTTTCCATATTGGAAATCGGTGCTATCTGCTCGGCTCCAGGTTAAGATAACCCCACCCAGTCAACCAAGCGGTACGACCACACAGAGTACCGTCCATCTGTCCTTCACAAGCAAGCCTGTTGAGCCTCCTAGTTGGATCCCAAAGCACCTATTAGGGAGAAACAATGGATCCACAAGGCAGTTTTGTGCTGTTGCATCCAGGTCTGGTGTTGAAGCGCATTTGAGTGGTATGCACTGTAGATTTTTTTTTTTCCAAGCACCAGTTGGTTTATGTTGTCATAGCACTGGTTGGTTTTTGAGCCTCCTAAATATTTAATATTTACAATATATAATTAATATTATTAGAAAGATATCTGAATTTAGTTTTTATTAAACAAAATTATTTAGGACCTAAAATTTATATATTTTATATAAATGAAGTTAAACTTGTGGCAAGTTTATTTAGGACCTAAGAGAAGATGAGAATGAACTATCCTGATGTCATTGTAATCACCACTGACGATTTGTCAGCTAAGTAATGAATTTGCCAAAGTTCAAAAAAAAAAAAAAACATTGGCCAGATGAGACTGAAATATTCCGACCTAGCAATTTGTTTTTTTTTTATCAAGACTCAGGAGTACCTTCATGGGTAGAAAATTGCCCGTTTCAAACAGCGACTAGCATTTACCACGAGATGCAATCGCTGAATGCGACAAAGCTTGGACGATCGGAAGCGACGTGCAAAAGTGGCCTCCATCGGATTAGTGGAGCTTTTTACTCTGTGGTGATGATAAAGTCAGCTCCCTCCCCGGCCCGGCCTTTATCGGAAAAGCCGGCGAACGACAAGTCCTTTTTCCGGGAGCGTGTGGGCATGGACCAAGCCACCACCACTATCCTCTATCCTCCTGTGTCTTTGTCCTCTGCTCTGTGATGATCGGTATCAAGTGCCATACAATCCTCTCGACTCGATCTCGCCTCTACTAATCCCTATCAGTACAAATGTTAACCTTAGATGAGTTTACACGCGACGACGTCAACTGTCGACATCTAGATCCTGCGGCTGAGAGTGGTTGCAATGAGATGGATTTGCGTCACGACGAAAAAAAAGCAGCGGCGCCTGCTGAGTGCCGAGTGGTGACGACGACGACGACAAACGTACGCGCCGTGGTGGACCACGCACGCACGCATGCGTCGTACGTACGCGTTGATGTGGGCAAAGCCACGGACGTACGTGCGCGCGCGCCCTGTCCCCTGTGACCCTGTGCGTGCACGTTGGCACGGCACGTGAACATCCATCCACCCCACCCATGCATGTCAGCGCCCAGCAGCAGGGCAACCAAGCCGACACGACTGCACATGGGTGTGCGAGCGACCACTGTCCGCTGCTATGACTGATGACTCAGCGCTGCTAGCTGCCAGTGCCCAGCTGAGATCAATCAGGCAGGGGCAGGGTTCTCGTCCCAAGTCGATCTCCACGGCAACGATACCAACCACTCCAACGAGATGAGATGGGGGCCTCAACTCTCAAATCTCAACGGTCTCCGGTTATCGTCTGACAGAATACGGAACCGCCGGCCGGCCGAACCGGCGAGGCTTTGGTGCAGGGCGAGAGAGAAGCACGGCACGGGATGGGCAAGAATGCAGATGCCCCCGTGCGCGACGCGTAAAAGCGGGCGCGGCGCGGCCCCCTCGGCGGGCGGACGCCATTTTTGAGGGGATCCCACCAGGCTTTTTCGACGGGAGGGAAAAAAAGGTCAGCGACGACACCGGTGGGCCTGCCTGGGGCGCCGCATGGCCTTTCCGTGTGGTGGGGTGCCGGTGCCGCGCCTAGCTCGCCGCGCCGTCCCACCCATCCATCGTCGCCTTCGGCCTTCCCCTTTCCCCGTGCCGACGAACATCGTGTCAAACCATCATCAGCCCGCACGCTTTGCTTCGATCGATCCGGCAGGCCGGGGCGCGGCGCGGCAGCGGCCGGCGGGGGCGGGCGGACTGCGGAGGCAAGAGCAGAGCACTCGATGTGGATCGCTCGATCGAGTAGCAGCAAAGCAGCGTCGATCGATTCGTGCGTCACAGACTCTAGTCGTACTCGAAAAACAGTCCTGCTGTTCCATACGGTGGCGTACAGGATCTGCGCGTAGCTTTTCGTAAGCTATGATTATTTCCCTGACCATGTTCAGGCCACACTATGAATGATCTTGCTGCAGCGTTGTGGAACGGCATCGAGTTTGTGCGGCGACTTTGCATCGTTCCTAATACTACGTAAACAGATATACGTGCGCCTGGTTTCATGACTAATTAAATAAAAAAGCTTAGTAGGTCAAACCAAATATACTAACCATCATCCATACCATACGCATACTCCTGCTCTTACTTTGACGTCGACCCATTCGGCCGCCCGGACGATAACCAAAGATTAGACCCCATCCAATCCAACCAGAACCCTGTCAAAATAAAGCTACCTGATCGATGCAACTTTTTAGCAGTCTTTTGTAAACTTACTTCAAAGAATCCCCCCTACCCCCTGTCTGACATAAAGCTCTTGCCACTTTTTGGGCAGACACCAGAAAGCAACAGCACTAGTACAACACTCGAGCCCTAGCTAGAGTATAGCTAGCTCAGCTTAGCTGCCCACTAACCTGTAACCACGGTACTATGCTTAAGGTCTTGTTTAGATATCAAAATTGGTATCTAAAATTTACTATACAGAATTCTTATTTTCCGTCACATCAAAATACCGGCACATATATGAAGTATTAAATATAGATGAAATAAAAAACTAATTACATAGTTTTATTATACTTTATGAGACGAATATTTTAAGCCTAATTAATCAATATTTGGATAATTATTACTAAATAAAAACAAAATTGCTACAGTATGACGGGACACTTACTATACAAATTTTGTCTACTAAATTTTAGTAACTAAACGAGGTCTAAGACTTGATTCCTGCAGCATTTTAGCAAACTGCACTGCACTGCACTGTCTGGTCGGGTCAGGTGCTCTTTGCCCCCGTCGCATCACGTCGCACCCGTCGGAATCCAGCCTCCAGCGAAGCGATATGGCCCAGATGCACCAAAAGCACCCTGCGCCGATCAGATACACACGGCCATTGTGTGGCATGGCATGGCGCCGGGTGATGGCCGAAAGGTTAGAGAACAAATGGCCGGCCATTTTGGCGCCGGGGGGGTGTGATTAGTGGTCTCCCGAGGAGTCCTCCACTCCTCGTGCTCGTGCGGCTCATGGTCATGGGAATCTCGGGCGCGAGATTGTCTTCACGTGCCGGATCGCGTTCGGTCCACGGTCGCCCATCGTGCGCCGCATGGGCACCGGATCCGTATCGCTCGATGACTGTTCCTTATTAAAAAAAAATGTTGTTGCAAAAAAATATTAAAAAAAATGTCAATGCAGATATAGTACATGTATACAGCTAGAGCAAGCCAGTATTTCCATACTCTCTTCATTTTTTTTTTCTAAATTTGTACGAGTATATATTTTTTTCTCAGCTTATATCCATCTTGATCCGTCCTGTGTTAATGATCGGACTGTCTATTATTAGCACCACGATCACGACGGGTCAACGTGGTTGGTACTCCTACTCCTTATTTAGTACTGTACATCTGAACCGTGCAGATCCCCTGATTGAGTGACTGGGACGCTTACCTGCGTGGATGCGTACTTTGATGCGATTTTGATGTGCACGAACTGGCCAATGGTTTTGCTCGCTCAGAGCACGATCGAGTTGCTCGCGGTAAAGGACCAACCCGACATGGTTTTTGTGCTTACAGGTCAGAGCTACTGAACAGTGCGGTAGCTCGCTTCTTGTTCTTGAGTTCTTGGCTTCTTTCTCCCCTGCCTGTGCACGGGAGAACAATTTTGATGCCATCAGACCGGAACACCGGGACGGACACTACGCGTTTCCATGCACGCCTGCACGTACAATACTCAATTAATGACTAACCCAGTTTCTGGTACAACTACTAGCACAGTGACGTACAACGTTGTATAAAAGTCCATGGATTGTGATGCACCAGCGTATATACAGCCATACATGTACTCCCATATATGTTGGGCAGTACACGGTTGGCAGTTGCAGGGGTGCGTATCGGAGATCTGAGAATAAATGCTGGCCGAAAATGATGGAACGAGGCATGCTGCTTCTGCATGCATATTATGCTTTGAAACCGATTTAGGTCAGAGCTGATAGGAACAACCATGACAACATCGAAATCGATTTGGTCAACGCTGATATATAAGAACAACCATGACATTATGACAACATTGGCACCCATTTTTTTTTTGGTTTAGAATTGTTCGTCGGGCTGAAATTCACAAGTGATCATAATTCTTTGGACTACTACATTTTTTACTTTTGAAACCAACCTGGTGTATCTCTTGTGTAACCTTCTAGATGGAACTTGTATTTTGAGTTTTTAATTATTGGTGGATTATATTAGAGACACTGCTAGGTCAAGCCATGCACGAAAGCGTGACCAACCCAAATATTAGTGCGTCCATTCAAGTATAAAATGTAATGTAAGCCATTTTTTTTTGTTATGCATCATTCACACTTTGACTATTACTTTATCACAGATGTATCACTTTTAGCATAATCGTCAACATCTGGACATAACAGAGTCGTTGCATAAATATTAACAGAAGCGCTGAGCGAAGACAGAAAAAAATCAAAAACGGTCTTTCGATAGAAAACCTTGATGATGGAATATTTCGTTGAACCACGCGAGTCTACCGAGCTTACGGAGCTATTGTATGGTAAAAGAAGTATAGAAGAGAAACATAACCACTGATAATGAGACAGATTAACTACCGTCTAAAAAAATCAGTACCGCAACACGTGTCCTTGATCAGAATTGTACCGCAACACATGACAAAAGCACCAAAAACTAATGACCCCGATTAGAGGCTTCGGTTGCTTGACCTTGGCAAACCTTGTGGATGGAACAGTTGGCAGTTGCCAATTCGTTGCATTGATGAGTTACGACCGGAACAAGTAGGCTTGCCACCAACCGGTGACCAAACCATTTCCTTCCCCTCCCGCGTAAAACCAAAAAACTAGGAGTCTTTTCCATACATACTATTATAAAAGTTGTAACTTTCACTTGAGCCCCTAGAAAGTTATGTCGGTCACCTGTGCCATTCAGTTAAAATTTATTTATCACCCACGTCATTCTGTCCACCTCTGGTTATATTTTCATCGTTTGAGAGCTCTGTCAGGTAAGCTCAGTCAGTGAAGAAGTCAAAAATACCCTTCTTCTTTCTTTCTCCTCTCCAAGTGCCCTGTCAGGTGCATCCATTCACCTCTATCCCGAGGCCCCCCGATGGAGAGCTCGTCGGAGAGGCAGTTGGCCGCGAGCCCCACCATGACGAGGCTCGACAGCCTGCACAGCGCTGCAGAGAGCGGCCCGCGAGCGCCTCCGGAAGATCCCTGGAGCGGAGCTCAGTGGCGTTGAGCAGCGTGGGCGGGCGTGTGCTGAGGCCGTTCCCGGAGAGGTCGAGGTGGAGCAGGGGCTCGATGCGGCCGAGCTCGCCCGGCACCGCGTTGGGCGCGAGCGCGGGCACGGAGTTGCCATCTGCGAGCGCGGGCACGGAGCTGCGGTCGACCGCGGTCACGTTGCCGGTGACCATCGCAGGCGAGCACTTCCGATCGCCGCCGCGAGGGCGAGCTGCAACCTCGTCGGTGCGCGGGCGAGCTCCAGCCACGGCACCAAGCGGACGCCGGCGGAGAGGTAGGTGGCGGCGGCTGCGGTGCAGGGGGCCGGGGACAGGGCCGGCCGGAGCGCAAGCTCCGCCCTGGCCACCGCGCGGGCGAGCTCCGCCCCGACGGCACGTGGCCCAGCCCCTGCCTCCTCCGGTCCGCTCCGCCCGTCCGCCTCTCTATCCTCGAGCTCGTGCACATTCGGCCATGGATGAAGGTAAAAGAAGGTCGTTTTATAGTTTAGCCCTCATATGTTTATCTTATGGATTCAGGGTATCATGTGTCTTATGAATATTTTAAATAACCCCCTGTTAAATTACATACTGCAGCTATCTCTATTATATGACATTGGCCAGCGAGGCAAGGGTATTTTAGAATTTTTCCATCACATTTTGACACTGTTAGCACTCAGATTGAACGGAATGGCGTGGGTGACAAATAAATTTTAACTGAATGACATCGGTGATCGATCCAACTTTCCAGTGACTCAAGTAGAAGTTACAACTTTCATAATGACAGAAAAAGACTCAAAAACCAGCACCATTTCTCGTCCCAGGCCTTGTTTAGATCGTAGAAAAAAATAAACCCGATGAATAGTACCACTTTCGTCTTATTTGATAAATATTGTCCGATCGTGGACCAACTAGGCTCAAAAGATTCATCTCGTGATTTTCAACTAAGCTGTATAATTAGTTATTTTTTTACTTATATTTAATGCTCTATGCAAGCAGCTAAATATTAATATGATGAAGAGAGAGTGAAAAAATTATAAATTTTAGAGGGATCTAAACATGGCCCCAATTTTTTTTCTCTGGGCTCGTACTAGTCAAAACCCCCTCCTCCGCTCCCTCCTCCACTTATTACTCTGCTGCTGCGGCTGTCTCTCTCGCAGCAGAGGTCAAACCAAAAGGCGCAGCCCCGCCGCAACCCAGCCCAACCCACCGCCGCCACCACCGCTCTGCCTGCAATGGCGGCTCCGCTTCCCCTTCAAAACCGGCTTTCCCCTCTCCTCCTCCTCATCTCCCCAGCAATCCTCCTCTAGTACGTACTGCCTTCTCTCATTCTCCCAGCAATCGAAGCTTCGAGTTCATTGCACGAATCTGCGGCCGCGCGAGTGCCGGAGAGCGAGCGAGCGAGCAATGGAGGGGGCGTGGAGGAAGGCCAAGCGGGCGCTGGGCGCCAGCCTCTGCGTGCACCTCCCCGCCGTCGCCGGCGACGACGACGGTTGCGCCAGCGAGCGCCGCGCCTCGGATGCGCTCTCCTCCCTCGACTCTGCAGCTGTGGCGGCGGCGGCGCACGCGTCGGCGCCCAACACGCCGGCGGCCGCGACGGAGGCCGCCGCCGCGTTGCGGAGGTCCAAGTCCGGAGGCAAGTCCTCCAAGGTGAGGCCCCCCCATTTCCACCCTTCCCCCGCGCTACTCTATCTACCCCGTCATTCATTTCTGAGTTAGTAAGATTTGCGCCTGGTTCGCCGGCAACTTGGCGCGCGAGGGCGCTGGGGGATCCTAGTTCTTCCTATATGTGGAATGTCGGAGGCGTGGAGGCCAGCTTGCCGACCGCCTGTGTTTCTTTGGTTGGAGCAATGTGGCTTCGCCTCATCATCGCCTGTGAACGATTTGTCTCCAGATGCGGTGTTCTCCTCCCTGGTCGGCAAAGTTTGGATGATTTGATGGGCGGCTTGGTTTGGATGCTCGCGCTCGGCGCTCAGCATTCTTGTATGCATCTGATTTTTTAATGATGTGTGTTTTGTCTTAAGCTGCGCCTGCTAGTCCGGATAATTTGTCATTTGTTACTTTGTCCTTGAGTCGAAGTGTTCCTGCGGATTTGCTTGCAGGAGCATCTAATCTGTTCGTGACAATAGCCCGGTTTAACTTTTTCCCAAAATTTTCCACCGAGAACACATCCAAAATAGATGCGCCTTTACAAGATGATGTCACTTTCTATTGTGAATATTCCGATCCATGCTATTTTCTCATATGACCTTGTGTTCTCTTCTGATTCTGATGCGCAGAATCTCCTATTTCTTTCTCTTCTCAGATCTCAGTTCCAGAGATTTTTGGGGATTTCGCAGTCAGTTTGCTAGTTTTGCGTAGATATCCTTCCGAGGGTGCTTTGAGACGGGTCAATGCCTCTTGCTTTGTTGTCCCGTGTGATATCCATAGCTTAACGTAAGCTTCTTTTTTCTAGTGCCTCAACTTGCTCCTCCCCGAAAGGGAAAGTTGGCTGCTTTGCTGACCACCAACCTGCCAACTTCCCATTGTGTTCACGTGTATCATCTTCATCCCTTCGCTAATCTCTATTTTTTTACACTTTTAATTTCTAGCTTTGGTTGCTGTCCATTAACTGTAATACTATCAATTACTACGCACGGAGTAATATTTTGCATTCATGTGTTTTTTTAAAGTACATACCTGTATATGGTTGTCATGGCAAGTGTGTGAGTTCTTTAATGGGAATCTAAAATTTTCGTGATATGATCAGCGTGTGGTTGAGTCGAGGCATGAGTGCCTTCATTATAATGTTACGCTTTTTTGTTTATAATGGGGTGTGTCGGACTTTGTTATAGTTGTGTCTGTAAGTGACCCTATTTGACCAGCAATCTCGCAAGTAGTGTTTTTTTTTCTCATAGGGTTGACATTTATGCACTCGACAGTTCAAAATTTGCTTGTCCTGGTCAAAGGCAAAGGCTACAATGCTAGTGCTAGAAAATAAACACTAACTTATTTATTTCCTTATGTTGAGGCCTGCATAATAGTCTCTGAAATGAATAGTAGACATTTTAGCAAAACAACATGGGATACATGGTTGGGTCAAAATTTAGGATGCAAGTTTGACAATTTTTGTCTGTTTGTCTGGACAGGCTTTGATTTTTCTGCAAAGCGCCGCAAACTGTGACCAATATCAATATTTTGTTGCATGCATGTTTTCTTATACACCGATGGGTTTGATATTCGTACCATGTGTCAGTATCAAAAGTCAATAGGAAGTGCTGGGTTTAGTTTTTATGTGATGGTGGCTTGTTTGATCTTTTCCTTACTCAGACTCCTTTAATAAATGCTATTCTTCTGGGTTTTCTTATACAGGCGGTGTTTGGAACTACTATTCAATACAAATATTTTATTATGACCTGAATTTGTAAATCTGTAAAATTAAGTATCTGTAATGTTAGTTGTGATCTCTTTGTCTGTTCCATCCTGCTTCCTAAGGATTATGTAAATAGAGAAACTAACACTTCTTTTATTGTTTTGTCAACAGAGAATGTGTGCAATATGTTTTGATTCTATGAAGCCAGGTCATGGACAAGCTCTATTCACTGCTGAATGTTCTCATATGTTTCACTTCCACTGCATCTCCTCCAGTGTGAAACATGGAAACCATGTGTGCCCAGTTTGCCGGGCAAAATGGAAAGAGATCCCCTTCAATCGTTCATTATCTTCTATAGTTCCTCGTGGAAGAGGCGGCTTGAATTTAAACCAAGCTCGATTACCCCAGCAAGATGCCTACATCGCTCTTCTCTGCCAGCTTCCAAACCGTCAGCGAGAAGGTCCAGTCTTGGTTACTTCTGAGACAGCAGACTTCAATGATGATGAACCTTTGCAGAAGATGGAGGCTGCTAGTATTGGATCTAGTAGAACTGTTGAAATTAAGACATATTCAGAGTTTTCAGCCATTCAACAGTCATCTCAAGATGACTTTGCTGTTCTGATCCATCTGAAAGCCCCATATGCCAACCCAGAGCAGGTCACAGGCAGATCGGTCAATGCAGCCTCAGTTGGTTATCCTACATCCCGTACCCCTGTTGATCTTGTTACCGTGCTTGATGTTAGTGGAAGTATGGCAGGCACAAAACTGGCACTCTTGAAGCGAGCCATGGGTTTTGTTATACAGCATCTTGGTCCATCAGATCGCCTTTCAGTCATTGCTTTCTCGTCTACTGCCAGAAGGTTGTTTCATCTCCGACGGATGTCACACACTGGCCGACAGCAGGCCCTGCAGGCTGTCAACTCACTTGGTGCTAGTGGTGGCACAAACATTGCTGATGCGCTGAAGAAAGCTGCTAAAGTTATTGAGGACCGAAACCATCAAAATCCAGTATGCAGCATCATTCTCTTGTCAGATGGCCAGGATACATACAATATTCCCTCAAATATTAGGGGTGCCCGGCCAGATTATAGTTCACTAGTTCCATCCTCCATTCTAAATCGCACATTTCGCTCAGTGCCAGTGCATGGTTTTGGTTTTGGAGTGGACCATGATTCAGATGCTTTGCATTCAATTGCTGAGGCCTCTGGTGGTACATTCTCCTTTATTGAGGATGAAGGTGTGGTTCAGGATGCGTTTGCTCAGTGTATAGGTGGGCTTCTCAGTGTTGTTGTTCAAAATATGCAAGTAAATGTGGAGTGTGTGCATCCTGGTGTCCAGCTGCGCTGCATCAAATCTGGTAGTTACCTGAGTAAGGTGGCTGCACATGGCCGAAATGGTTCAATTGATGTTGGTCATCTCTATGCCGATGAGGAAAGGGACTTTCTACTGTCGGTGAACTTACCACATTGTCGTGAACAGACCACAGTTTTGAAAGTTGCTTGTTCCTACAGAGATTCATTGACCAATGAAGAGATCAAAATTCAAGGTGATGAGATAACAATCTTGAGGCCTAAATCACCCATATCTGAGCCAGTTTGCATGGAGGTTGACCGTGAGAGGAACCGTGTCCATGCCGCTGATGCTATCGAGGCTGCAAGGGCTGCTGCTGAGAGAGGTGCTCTTTCTGATGCTGTGTCAATTCTTGAGGAATGCCGGAGGATACTGTCAGCATCATTTTCAAGCCGGAGCGGGGACCGCCTGTGCATGGCCCTTGATGCAGAGCTGAGGGAAATGCAAGAGAGGATGGCTAACCGGCAACGCTATGAGGCTTCAGGGCGGGCGTATCTGCTGTCTGGCCTTAGCTCGCATTCTTGGCAGAGAGCCACTGCAAGAGGCGACTCCACTGACAGTGATACACTTGTTTACTCCTACCAGACACCATCCATGGTTCACATGCTACAGTGCTCACAGAACCACTCTTCTCCTCAGGGCCCATCGCAGGTCCAACAACCTAGGATCTTGGTGAAGCCCCAGCCAAGGTAGAAGGTAGCAGATCAATTCAGCATTATCTTGCAAAGCAAGGGCACGGTTGGTGAAGGAATTCAATTCGTATGGCTTCTTAGTAGGTCATAGTGTAGTTCTCTAGCACCTTTATTTTGCTTCTCTTGTTTGAGTCATGGTGGTGGTATACCAGATGCGGTGAGGTGGGCTTGGAGGTAAATATAATCTGGGGGTATACTGGAGAAGGGAAGGTGGGGCTTCGGTGGTAAATACATTGTGGGGGTATACTCCTGTGGTGTTAAGAAATAAGTAGACTACTAGTAGAGGGACCGGAGAAATTGTCACATTATAAACTTTATACTACTAGTTTCAGAACTTTAAACTATCACATTATAAACTTTGTGCTACTAGGTTCAAAACTTTTCACTCGGAATTTATAAACTTTGAACTCTCACATTATAAAATTTGTACTGCTAGATTTAGAACTTGAACTATCACATCAATTATATGATCTGTAATAATATCAAAGGTAGTAGCAAAAATAGTCAGTAAAGGACTCACATGAAGGCTAGGAAACTAAACATGTTCCCCTGCACCGCCAAGGGACATCTTTATCCTCTTTGAGGTATTCTTCATCTTTCTTTTCTTCAGTCATCTTTGACGTCCCCTACAGATTGAGTCAACCCATTAGCAAATAAATTACTCACCATAGATAGACAAAAAAGAATCTCAAAAGTTCATTAAGCTAAGTCTTATGGTTCTGCATGCAAAATAGTGAGTAGCACTCCATAATATGATGATACTGAGTATTGCAGGATGAACTATTCAACTCAACAACTCCACTATAATATTTCTTTAATAGCACCGCTCGTCTACCTTGTACTTATTAATCCTCAGCTACGTCTTCATAATTATATGATCTGATCTAAATAAGCATAACATGTTACCCTTAATAAAAAATGCTCAGTCTCTAATTGGAAATAGAGGCTCCATATTATATAGTTGCATTGGTGTGCTGACACTTAATAATTATATAACATGCATGGTGACGCTTGCGGTCTACTATATATTCTTCTTTGATTCACTCTGACTCATAAATAGCTTGCATTTGTGTCCTTCAGCTTTAACCTTCAGCCTTTCAGGCTAGAGGAGGACTATCTCAAGCATGCTAGGCAAAATCTCATCTCGTTTGTTACAGTAGCAATAAATCAAGAGCAACAGACTACTCGATGTTCCCCTCTGACCCTTTCATTACACCATGAATCCCCACTCTCTAACGTCCTCGTTGTTGGACCCCAAAAATCCCAGAAACCATCACATCCTAGAACAATTAATCAAAGCAAAAACAGGAAGGTCTTGCTTCTACAGGTGAGAGAAACCAATAGCTGATGAAAGTTTTATTGGTGCTATTATGTCACACAAACACAATATGAGACGTGTGGAACAAATAGCATTCTACTAGTGTCTACCTCTATTGGAAGCAGTAGAGCTAGAACTTGCAATGGCAAGTCTAGCCAGCTCTATGGATCTGAAAATTCTGAAAGTTGCACTATTATGGAACTAGAGGAAATAATACAACTAATTCTGTACAGCTAGATTGTAATGCTAGGTTAAGAACTTCGAACTATCATATTATAAACTTTATGTTGCTAGATTAAAAACTTTACAATAAAAAATTATAAGAACTATAGCTGGACCCAAAAGTTTGAATTACCACATTATAAATTTTATACCGCTAGGTTCAAAACTTTATGCTCAGCATTAATAAACTGTGAACTATCATATTACAAACTTTATAGTACTAGATTCAATATATTGATCTATCACAATGCAAACTTTATACTACTAGGTGCAAAACTTCACACTTGAAATTCAGAAACTTTGAACTATGACACTACAAACTTTGCATTACTAGATTCAAAACTTTGAAATATCACATTATAAACTTTTGCACTATTAGATTCAAAACTTTTAAATATCACATTATAAACTTTGTACTTAGCATTTATAAACGTTGAACTATGATATTACAAACTTTGTATGACTAGGTTCAAAATTTTAACTATCATATTATGAAATTTGTAATGCTAAGGTTATAAAAACATCATCCCAACTAGAGAACAATTTTGCATGGAAAAAAATGAAAAATGGTAATATAATAAGTGAGAAAGAAAATAAAATTCATTCATGCGGTTTCTCTTATATCAGAGAATGCAATCCTCGGTCCATGTTCTGGTTTTTGTGACCAATATGTCGCTATGACATAATCCATTATCTGTTGTTTTATTTATTGAACAAAAGCATATATTAGAGAACACAATGGGCAGGTATAATATCTTTACAGATTCAAAGTCATGTGGTAAAAAATAAATACTACAATTAAAAATAAAAAAACATATCGGCATCACATCTCTTCCTCCAAATTAGATTGTTCAAATCAAAATGCAGTAACGCAATGGTGGAAAGAAAAACATGTGCATTCGAGACCTTTGGGAGAACATTCTACATGTACAAGTACTGGGATTCACCCCACTTAAAAGAGGAAACAAATGAAACGGAGCAAAAACGAGTCAACTAAGTTCATAACATTTAGTACTCATTTTTTTAGTTCTCCAACTAAGTTTTATACCTGAGATATAAAACTTATAATCAAATAAAATATTCACAGAAGTATGTCAGTGCTTGCGTGCAGTCTCTTTTTTTTTAAATTAGTGCTACATCAAATTTTATTCAAGGTGACTATGGAATTTCATTTCCTTTTTCCTTGGAGAACAGGTATAACGACATTTGATACACCGGGTTCGTTAGGCTAAAAATTTTGTATGAATTTGGCTGTGTGCGGTAGCAGAGGACAGAACTTTTCATTTTATAAAAAACACAAACAATATTGATCATGCCATCCCACACTAAAATAGATTTCCAACACTTGAATTTTGAATTCGTCCATGTCTAGTGTTTGCAACCAAACAATCTATTGTAGGCAGCAGCACATTGTCCTGACCTTATTGCATGGTGTCTGAGTTTCCCAAATCTTAAGTTCTAACGTTCATGCAAATACTCCATGTCCTATTAAAAGCAATTCCTTTTCTTATAGGTGTAAAACATGCAAATAGGCTATATCAATGTATCACACTCAGACATGGAATACATTTGTGTGTTTCTAAGGCATTTGACAATGGTAGTGGATGTTAGCAAAAGAAGCATTTCTCAAAAAGCAAGTGCAGTAAAACTTGATAAACAAGGTATGGAGTGTAAAATTCACTTGCTATGGATAGACTGCTAGCTGCAATTCACAGCATCCACAATGTTAGAACATAGAGCTATAGTCGAGAATATATTGTTTACCTTCAAATGACCGCTGACCAACTCCATCTGCTACACCAAACCAACCGTCACAAGCTATAAAATATGCAACTTCACCACCTATGTACCCAGAAAAATAATAGGTATCATTATAAAAAAATCAAGATAAATATTCAAGTATAAATCAATGAGCAAGAAAAGAGTATGTATAATTTCCTGCTAATGTGTAGAAAGTGACTGCAATATGCGACTGGCAACCTTGTATTTTTTGTTGGCATATGTAAAATGAACCCAAAAATCATCCTAATTGATTTAGCCCTCGGTATAGCAGAACAAGTGTTGATTCGGACACTGAAGTCATCCTGTGACCAATAACTATGTCTAAGGTACGCACAATCATTATCATTATCAAAATTAGCATGGATATATAAAATGGAGGACATCACATCAATATATAACACAAAATTATGAGTTTGTCATACTTCTATTTAACTGTACATTACACAACTAATAGTTAATGTTAGGTTTAAGATCTTTCTTACAACATCAGCCTTAGATCAAGATTTTCAAAAAGCTAAAATATGTCTTCCACCTAGTGGCATAGCTAACAAAGCATATGAAGAGCATCAACTAAAAAATTAAGAAGGGTTAATTAATGCAATAAAAACACTACATTGTCACCCTTGATAGATGTAGGGTTCGTAACATGTGCAGTTTCTTAGCTTATACAAGATATAGCAGGTAGAGTAGAGAAATCCAATTTGAAATATAAAATACTATAATTGTTGGATAGGCATATTCATTTGTCTGATGAACTGACCACTTGAGATGATCTACAGAGCGGCCATTAACTAGTTTGTAGACAAAAGATTACCACAATAATTTAGAACTGAATAAGCATGATTGTGATGTACAATCGTGTTTTTCTCTCTTATCCTAGGACAATAGATGCTTACTGTTTCATACATTTTATGCTTTTTTAATTATTTTATAGTATCATGTAAAGCCAAGCAAATATTAAGAGCAACTCAGTACAAGTTAACTGAAATTAGCATCATAGCGTACTTTGGAGTAGACTAAATTATGACTTCTGAGGTACAAATGAGGTTATTTATTAATAAAAGATCATTTGTAGCCTTGAATCAAATACTACAGTTCCAAGTAGTCCTCTTTCATCAAGAGTTCTAAGTAGTCCTCTTTCATCAAAAGCCCCCTAAAAATGTTAAACCTAGCTAATGTATAATAGTCATGGTTCTGTCTTTCAAGTTCCTTTTCCTGTAGCCCAAGAAAGTAGACCTATAAGCAACCTTTAAAATAACAGTCGCACGTCATTACTATTGTTGTCATGAGGAAAGGAAATTAATTCTTGTAGAGCAGAAAAATAAATTATAGCTATAACCATCACCAATTGACATAATTACACAAAACTAGTTTTAAATTATGAGTTATAATACTCTAGACGTAGAGCAATAACATAAATAAACTTGTCAATATCTCAAGAAAATAGAGAATATTTACCTATACTAGAGGAGTCACCGATCTGTACAACTAAATACATACTGGAACTGGACCTTCGTCTGTTGCGCAAACATCTTCAGCCCCCTCAGAACTATTACTGACAGCCTTCAACTCTTGAAGAAACGCGGCAGAGGACAGACAGCTCAGGCTTAAAAACACAATAAGATTACAAAACCTCCTCTTGGTAGGCCACAAGGAGTAGCCTATAATGTGAGGGAAGGGATTCATCAGAAACACAGTCAATTTGAACACCAATGTTTGTAGGCATGATTCAATCGACAACCCCATGCATGATTTAATCGACAAACCCCTTAAAACATGAATTAAGTACATCCTTTATATAAAGGATAGGCTGCATAAACATAATTTTACTATTTGAAACATATGAATTGGTTGGTGAACTATAATACAAAATGGGATATGTTCCATCAGTATCTTCCTAAAACACCCATCATCATTCCATTATGAAACCAATAATCAAGTTCCAAATTGTTTTGGGCAGTAACCGCCAAACATACTATTTAGATTAACACCAAATCTCAAGTGTAAGATTTAGAGTAGATTTCTAACTGTACTAGTAAGGCAACAGGCATCTTGTGTGATCATAGGCCTCCATATGTGCATAATTATGCATGCATGGATGTATCCACATATTCATTGGTGACAGAAGTTAACTCCAAAGTCACATATCAATCTCCTTCCACATATTATGCATTCAACTTGGTATAGATTTAACACAGTAATAATAAGATAATGCTAGATCAATATAACCACAACTGATGGCACACGCCAGGATCCCATAGGTAGCAGGCAACAAACTGAATGAAATCGCTTAGGCTAAAATTTTCTTTTGAGCAACTACACAACAACATTAAAGGCTGAGCTGCTAATTGTGTCATATTTGCAATGAACCTTGCATCCTATATCAATCTCGGTCATCGAATGTGATCTCCTATATCCCACAGATTCAGATGAATGAGCATACGAAAGGATCCCCTATCACTTACCACTCAGTGGGTTCACACATGAGGACCCTAATTGTGTTGCTCAATTTTGTCATCCACCACACCCACCAAAAACATTCGACGAGCAGATAAAAATAACAAAAAAAGGATTACGAAAACAAATCTAGTAGACTTCTTGTTTTTCTAGACTAAGACTATGTATCCCTACCGGTTGGGCTACAGGCTATAGAAAAATATATGAAGCAAGAAAAACCCAAAACTATAGAAATACAGTAAGGTTCGTTCATAAAAAAATCAAGCCATATCTCGACATTCATGATGGCCACACCCTGCACAACCGTGACAATTGGGAGTAGAAGAAGCCCCCGCCCCTACATAACAGAGAATCAAGAAGGAGGCGGTCTATAGAAAAACCCTATACCTGCAGTTGCAGACAACTGAGACCATCGGCGCTGAAGATGATAGCATCCTCGTGGCAGCGGCCGCCGGATCTACTGACTACTTCGTCCCAGCACCAGCTGCAGCTCGTGCGGATCACACAGATGGTGGATTTCGTCAGGCCCCCACTCCTGACGGCGACGGCGATGAATCAGCCCAAAATTGAATCCGCCTCCATCTGAAAAATTGAATCCGCCTCAAATCCAAACCGCCTCCCCATTGAATCGGGATTTGGGAAGACAAATCCTCCCCAAATCTAAGCAACGGGAGCTTGTAGACGTACCTTCAGCGCTACGTCGTTGGGATCCGCACCGGTGTCGATGAAGGGCGATGAAGCCTCTGCCTCCACGTCGATGAGCGAAGCGGTGGATGCCGCCCTTGAATCCGACGCCGGCAGCGATGACAAAGGATGCAATGGCGCGTTGAGAAAGGAGAACGGGAACCCGAATGGCCGCCGTGAGTTGAGGTGGAGGAAGGGGAAAGGAACGACCGGCGCACTATTTTTGACTTTATTAAAAATCACCGTTTCAAGCAGAGGCCACCGCTCCATCGAGCCGGACAGAGAAACGAAAAACAAATGTCAGAAAAGGGAAAGTGGACGAATGGACCAGACATGGATACTTGAAACGGCATGTGTGCGCCGGCAATTGTTCGGGCGCGCGTGCGCCATATAGCGTTTGTGGTCAAGGTGTCCTACTCGCATCTCCGTCTTCCCATGGCCACCGGCCACGTGCCGGAGGTGTCCGTGGGGCCCTAGGAGTCGAAGGTCCTGCCATCCGTCATGGCGAGCGGGTGCGACGTCGCTGTGCCGGGGTTCCTGATGGACATCCTCGCCGACGAGATGAGCAGCGGGGAGGCATTGTTCGAGGTCGAGCTCATCGAGAGCGATGAGTACGGATGGCAGGATGTGGCCAAGGGCTGGGGCGTGGTGGGGGGACACCGTTAGGTTGCATTGAGGAGAAACTGGGTTTTCGAGTGACCAAGTAGTTCATTTAGGATTGCTTGAGACTTGAGGTGATAAGTAAACTTTTGTTGCTCAGAATTTTGCATTTAAAGTGAGCAAGGAGAGCCCCTGGGTCCTAGTTTAGCATCTCCTCCCTAGCACGCAATCTCCTATCTCTCTCTTCTTTATTTTTTTAAATGAATCCGACATGAGAGCTGTCGATTATACTAAAAAGAATTAGACCCGAAGTGGGCACACCACGATACAACAACGAACAAGGCCTTGTTTAGTTGGTCAAATTTGGCACCGCCAAATTCACTGTTTGGCACTGCAGAATACTGTAGCATTTCGTTTGTATTTGGTAAAAATTATCCAAATATTGACTAATTAGGCTCAAAATATTCGTCTCACAAAGTACAACCAAACTGTGCAATTAATTTTTGATTTCATTTATATTTAATATTTCATGCATGTGCCGATATTTTGATATGACGGAAAATCTTCTTTTTGCATAGTGAATTTGGTGGCAAATTTGGCAATCTAAACATGGCCCAACTCTGGTTAGTCGGATTGACACGAGCCGCACAACGACGCTCAACTCTGGCTGTGGCTGTGCTCGCATGAACCTTCCCTCAAACTGCAACACCTCCTTCCATGGCTAGTATTCCAATCTGGCTCCCCCTTTTCTTGGCTACTAGTGATGACTGGTAGACGAAATCAGTGCCTAAACCTGGAATGCCGCTGTGCCCGTGCACTCGTCGTTTCCTGCACGAGCTCTTTGTCGTACGTGACAGCAAGCTGAGTCCAGCAATACACCCGGAGATTTTTCAGTGCCTAGGCGAACATAACAATTTTTCGGACCTAGAAATAGGATGTGGATGATTATCGCAACACCAATTTGCACAGTGATCTCAAATTAGAGTTTATACATGTAAATGCACGAGCCGGGTTCAACTAACTACGTCCATCGGCTAGTCGCTATTGAGCGCCCCGTCATGCAGATGCAGGCCGAAAGGATTTCTGAATTCGCAATTAGTAGCACAGTTGCTATGAATACGGAAGCTACATGCATGATTTTTAGTTGGACCAGTGGCTGCCCGTGCTCTTCGCACGCATAGTTGCCCAGAGACTATATGGTATTATATCCGTGCTGACGTGTGCATGTCATCCATATACCTCTCGACGATATATAAGCCCACACGTGGCCTGCAGGCCGCTCACCCCCTTCGAATCGAAGTATTATTAGAAAGACAAAATCGTTTAGCCAAGTCAAAAAGCCTAGACAAAAACAGAGTTAACCATGAGCGCCGCGCCCAGCGAATCCGGCGCCGCCACAGTTACCGTGAGCAAAAGATGCCGGCGCATCATCATCGGCGTCTGCATCGCCATCTCGGTGGCTGTTCTCGTGGGGGTAATCACCTCCAGTGTTGACTCCTCCAACACGCCGATCTACTCCGCCATGATCACCGCCGTCTCGTGTTAGAAATAAGAGCAATTTAGCGATGTATAAATTAATTCTGATAATGAGAAAAAGACCAATAGCATGTACCACAGGTATGTGATTTGATACTAGCAACAGAGAGAATGCAAGAATGAACAACGGAGAGAGAATCGACATTCTTACAATGGGATTGCCGGCGAAGGAAGACGTAGCAGACCGTCGACTGAAATCCGGATCAGCGGCGTAGAGGGAAGAAGACGTCCAGCAAGCAATCGCGACGGCGCTTCCCAAAAACCTGATACGCCCCCTACCCTGTGCAGGGACGCGAGGAGACGTAGGCTTCGGAGCCTGCTCTCCCGACACCGATGGCACGTCGGCGACGGGATGGGGAAGACGGCGGCAGCGCAGCACTGTGACGAGGAAGAGATGAATCTCTCAGTGCTAAGGACGACGTCTCGCTCCATATTTATACACGCGTCGCAGCAAATAGGAAAGTAATTAGCCGCTCGCCGTTTGTACACTTACCATAATACGAGAATAATTGCTTACCAAATAGGCCAGCGTAATTTTTTCCATGCATGCAAAAATTCGGAGTGGCAAAAGGAGGCCGCGCACCCGCAAGGGTCGGAGTGGGAAATTGGCGGACCATTCACGCGCATGTCGTGCGTGCGCGCCCATTAGCCCCGCCCCGCCCCGCCCGGCGAGGCGAGGCAAGCGAGCGCGCGCGTGTAGTTCTTCCTTTTCCTCTCCCCAATAGCTCCAACAAGATAGAGATAGCTCAACTATTTAAGTTGGCCTCACTCCTCTTGAAGTAGCAAGGTGGGACTAAAGTCCCCCACCTTTGCATATATAGATGCATGTGTGAGTGGGCCTTTGGGATTTATTTAGAATTGTTTGGCCCATGGCCCAAAACATCTAACAATCCCCCACCACATCCCAAGGGCACGCGAGTCATACTCCCTGTACCACAGTACTGTTAATATACCAGCTATTCAGTGGAGATCGGTTAAGGTTGAACATCCACCTAGAACAATAAGATAGGCCCATCCGCAACTGTACAATGGACTAGGCCTTGAATTGGCAGTTTGGTGTGAATAGGCTTCACTTGAAGTCTTGAATGATACTAGGCTGCCATAGCCAACCCCACGAGTGGAGCGTATGAGTCATACTCCTAACTCACTTCATGAGCTTATTAAAGAATACCTAATTATTATAAACTGCGACTAACAGTTGGGCTCACATAGGTGTGTTCTTACAGGGATACTCTGTAGGACAGTATCTCGCTATAAAGCCTCAGAACACATTAAGATGAAGTCAACCTGCCTTACAGAGATGAGAGTACTGCATCTCTAGCGGAGTGGGTCAAAAGGAAAGATTGTACTCTCCCATTAACCAACAACTTGTTCTTCCCAGGTCCTAATTCACGGGATCTTCGATCACATAGGTTGGGTTACTACTGAGGTTTACTCACATGGGTCTCAATCCCATCTTCTTCGATGCATTTTCAATCACGGTGAGTGATAGTCCCTTTGTAAAGGGATCTGCCAGGTTCTTAGCTGTCTGGATATAGTCCACAGCTATTACTCCGGAGCTCCTTAGTTTCCTGACAGACTTCAGTCTACGTTTTATATGTTTGCTGGACTTATTTCCATTGTCCTGACTATTCTTCGCCTTCGTGATCACCGTTTTGTTGTCACAGTTTATGAGAATAGCAGGAATTGGTTTCTAACCATAGGCAAGTCCATCAACATCTCTCTTAACCATTCAGCCTCAGTAGAGGTTGTATCTAGAGCTGTAAGCTCTGCCTCCATTGTGGACTTTGTAAATATTGTCTGCTTACAAGACCTCCAAGAGACAGCACCACTACCCAAAGTGAATATGTATCCACTAGTGGCTTTAAACTCATCAGCTTCTATAATCCAGTTTGAATCACTATATCCTTCAAGTACTCCTGGGTACCCTGAATAGTGAATTGCATAACTCATTGTGTCTTTTAGATAGCGCATTACTCGATCAATACCACGCCAATGATCAGTTCCTGGATTAGAGAAAAATCTACTCAACTTGCTTACAGCAAATGAGATATCAGGGCGGGTTGCACTAGCTAAGTACATCAAAGATCCAATAATTTGGGAATATTTCAAATGATCGTTTCCTAGCCTTTTATTCTTTCGAAGACTTAGGCTAGGATCATAGGGTATTGGAGAAGGTTTGCAATCCATATAACCAAAGCGGTTCAAAACCTTTTTCACATAATGAGACTGTAAAAGAGTAATCCCATTCTCATCCTTATTAAGTTTAATATTGAGGATCACATCGGCTTCTCCCAAATCTTTCATGTCAAAATTTTGGGATAAGAATGATTTTACATCATTAATCTCTTTGATACTTATCCCAAAAATTAGTATGTCGTCAACATACAAACACAGGATTACTCCTTTGCCCCCACCATAACGGTAATACACACAAGTATCGGCTTCATTTATTGCAAACCCAGCAGAGGTCAAAGTCTTTTCGAACTTCTCATGCCACTGCTTAGGTGCCTGCTTTAGGCCGTACAAAGATTTAAGTAACCTACACACCTTGCCCTCTTGTCCTTGTGCTATAAATCCATCAGGCTGATTCATATAAATTTCTTCCTCTAACTCTCCATTAAGGAAAGCCGTCTTCACGTCCATCTGATGAATAAGAAGCTTATGGGAAGCAGCCAAGGATAATAACACTCAGATTGTAGTTAATCTGGCAATAGATGAGTAGGTATCAAAGAAATCCTCATCTTCTTTTTGTGTAAACCTTTAGCAACAAGCCTAGCCTTGTACTTTTTAATAGTACCGTCAGGCCTAAGCTTCTTCTTAAATACCCATTTACAGCCAATCGGTCTGCAACCCACTAGTTTATCTACTACTTCTCATGTGCCATTTGCAGTGATGGAGTCCATCTCACTACGGACTGCATCCTTCCAATAATCCGCATCTGGTGATGCATATGCCTCTGCAATGGTCGTGGGAGTATCATCTATGAGATACACAATGAAGTCATCACCAAAGGATTTTTTAACCCTTTGTCTCTTACTCCTTCTAGGAGCTACAACATTGTCATCCTCTTCAATACCAGGTGGGTCTATAATTGACTCTATCGAGGGTGTAGGCTCAGAAATAAATTCACTAGACGAACTCGGCAAAGAATAAGCAACTTTCATCGGGAAAATATTCTCAAAGAAAGTAACATCCCGTGACTCCAAAAGTGAATCAACTAAAACATCAGGTGCTTCAAATTTTATCACTAAGAACTTATAAACCATGCTGTGATACGCATAACCCAAAAAGATATAATCAACGGTCTTTGGTCCGAGCTTGCGTTTCTTATTAATGGGTACGCTAACCATACCCAAACAGCCCCATGTACGCAAGTAATGGAGTGATGGTTTCCTTCCTTTCCATCCTTCATATGGAGTAACTTCACTATTTTTAGTTGGAACTCTATTTAGAACATGATATGATGTTAAGACAGCCTCCCTCCACCATGCTTTAGCCATACCGGATGTTCCTAACATGGCATTCATCAAGTCCATTAACGTCCGGTTCTTTCTTTCGGCAACCCCATTAGATTGGGGCGAATATGGTGGTGTCCATTCATGAATTATTCCATTCTCCGCACAGAAGAGATCGAACTCATTGGAAAAATACTCTCCACCGCGATCAGACCTAACACGCTTGATTTTCTTTTCTAATTAGTTTTCTACCTCAGCTTTATAAGTCTTAAAATATTCAAACGCCTCATCTTTAGTTTTTAGAAGAAACACATAACAATATTTAGTTGCATCATCAATTAAAGTCATAAAGTATCTTTTCCCTCCTTTTGTCAACACACCATTCATTTCACAAATATCTGAATGTATGAGCTCCAACAATGTCATGCATCTCTCGTCTACAGCCTTGTGAGGCTTACGAGGTTGCTTTGCTTGCACACATGCTTGACATTTAGAGCCTTTGACAGTAGAAAAATTTGGAATTAAATTCATACTAGATAGACGTGACATACAACCAAAATTAATGTGACACAAACGTGAATGTCATATATCAGCCACTGAATTGTTTGAATCACACACATGGTTCACAACTTTATTACAGAAATCGGAGAGCGAAAAATGGAACAAGCCTCCGCTCTCATAGACATTGTCAATGAGTTGGCCATACCTCGAGACGACTACTTTATTAGACTCAAATACCAGCTTGAATCCATCTCGACACAAGAGGGATCCACTAACTAGGTTCTTCTTTATTGAGGGAGCATGCTGCACGTTCTTGAGCCACACGATCTTTCCCGAAGTGAACTTCAGATCGACCGAACCAACACCAAGAACAGAGGCATGCGAGCCGTTCCCCATCATGACAGTTGAACCTCATGCGACCTGGTAAGATAAAAACATGGAGATATCAGTACAAACATGAATATTGGCTCCTGTATCGATCCACCAATCATTAGATTGACATACAGAAAATACACTAGGTAAATAATTACCGTACCCAGATCCGCTAGGATCACCAATAGTCACGTTGGCAGACTTCTGCCCCTGCTGATTCTTCTTACCCTTGCGGTTCTTGCACTTCTTGGCGAAGTGTCCATTCTCACCGCAAACAAAGCATTCAACTTCATCCATGTTCATCTTCTTCTTCTTGAACTGAGTAGTCTGAATAGGCTTTTGCTTGTTCTTGCCAGCATGCTGCATCACATTGGCACTGGACTGTTCTGGGGCTTTTGGTGGAGCATCCTTTGCCCGAGCCTTCTCTTCAACATCAAGACCAGCCAACAGATCCTCGACTGAGATCTTCTATCTTTTGTGTTTCAGAGCTGTGGTAAAGTTTCTCCATGACGGAGGCAACTTGGCAATCATACCACCAGCCACAAACTTGTCAGGCAAGACATGTCCAAGTTATTCAAGTTCCCTCACAATAAGTTGGAACTCATAAGTCTGTTCCACGACTGAACGGTTTTCAACCATTTTAAAATCGTGGTACTTCTCCATCACATACAACTCGTGCCCAGCGTCTACAGCACCAAATTTATGTTCAAGTGCATCCCACAGTTCAGCAGCACTTTTGATGTTCATATAAACATCACACAACTGGTCAGAGAGCACGCTAAGAACGCATCCGATGAAAATCATCGTAGCCATAGTAAACTCCTGCACCTCTTTCTCAGATGCGAGAGGTAGTGCGGGAGGATTACCCATGACCCAAAACGCGCCCATAGCCGTGAGCCACAACTGGGCCCTCATCTGCCATCTCTTAAAATTCACACCAGTGAACTTCTTCGGTTTCATCGCATCAGTATATCCCTTAGTCATCGCTAAATGCCTATCAGGTTTTTGGAATGTTGGAAATAAGAGCAATTTAGCGATGTATAAATTAATTCTGACAATGAGGAAAAGACCAACAGCATATACCAAAGGTATGTGATTTGATACTAGCAACAGAAAGAATGCGAGAACGAACAACAGAGAGAGAATCGATATTCTTACAGTGAGATTGCCGGCGAAGGAAGACGTAGCAGACCGTCGACTGAAATCCAGATCAGCGGCATAGAGGAAAGAAGACGTCCAGCGAGCAGTCACGACGGCGCTTCCTAAAAACCTGATACGCCCCCTACCCCATGCAGGGACGCGAGGAGACATAGGTTTCGGAGCCTGCTCTCCCGACACCGATGGCACGTCAGCGACGGGATGGGGAAGACGGCGGCAGCGCAGCACTGTGGCGAGGAAGAGATGAATCTCTCAGTGCTGAGGACGACGTCTCGCTCCATATTTATACACACGTCGCAGCAAATAGGAAAGTAATTAGCCGCTCAATCATAGTATTATGGTAATTGACCTGTCGTTTGTACACTTACCATAATACGAGAATTGCTTACCAAATAGGCCAGCGCAATTTTCTCCATGCATGCAAAAATTCGAAGTGGCAAAAAGAGGCCGCGCACCCGCAAGGGTCGGAACGGGAAATTGGCGGACCATTCACGCGCATGTCGTGCGTGCGCGCCCATTAGCCCCACCCCGCCCCGCCTGGCCCGGCGAGGCGAGGCGAGCGAGCGCTCATGTGGTTCTTTCTTTTCCTCTCCCCAATAGCTCCAACAATATAGAGATAGCTCAGCTATTTAAGTTGGCCTCACTCCTCTTGAAGTAGCAAGGTGGGACTAAAGTCCCCCACCTTTCCATATATACATGCATGTGTGAGTGGACCTTTGGGATTTATTTGGAATTGTTTGGCCCATGGCCCAAAACATCTAACATCTCGGGCCTTGACCCGGAGATGGACCTGCTGTGGCAGCAGAGCACGCTGAGCCCGATGTTCAACCTCACCGTCGGCGTCGCCTCGCATGCCTCGTGGGAGGGGGCGCGCATTGCCCCGGCACGTCTGTCAAGGTGTCCTACTCGCACCTCCGTCTCCCCATGGCCATTGGCCACGTGCCGGATGCGCAAGTGGGGCCCGGGAAGTCGAGGGTCCTGCTGTCCGTCGTCGCGAGCGGGCGCGACGTGGCCGTGCCGGGGTTCCTCATGGACATCCTCGCCGAGGAGATGAGGACCGGGCAGGCCATGTTCGAGGTCGAGCTCATGGAGAGCAAAGACGACGGATGGCGGCAGAGGGCCAAGGGTTGGGGGAGGGTCAGGGACACCATTAAAATGTACTTATCATATTGAGGAGGAACTCGGTTTCATTTTCTTCTTTCTTTTTTTCAGTGTCATTTAAGGAGGAACTCAGTTTCATTTTCTATGAGTAAAGCGCCCAGATATGAACCACTTCTGTCGTCTCATGTATCTTAATGAGTGCTGCTTACTAGTGTGCTTTCAAAGGTTTGTTTCTCAGGATTTTATTACGAAGGCATTTCAATTTGTATTTTCCTGCATACACAATATATGTAGTACACAATATATGTAGTTTTGATTGATTGTCGTACAAGAACATAAACATGTGCTGAACAACTACTTGATATCATTTTTTTTGTTTTGTTTTATTAACAAAAGATCTTCGAGAATAACCTAAATTTGACTATGTTTGCTCAAATTTTTTTTAATAAGACAAGTGATCAAACTTGAAGTCAAAAAAGTCAAAAACGAACTATAATTTGGAACAGATGGAGTATATGGGAGGCAAATGGTTTTTGCATATTTTCATAACAAATTCAATAGAAAGATTTTTTGTAAGAGGAACAACATAACGAAATGCGATATGTCCAAATTATAGAGTCCACGCTCTGGATATTCAAGCAGCTTTGTTTTCTATCTCCATGTAACGAAGGGTTTTTTTTTTTTTTGAAAGAACTCCATGGAGTTTTTTTTTTTGTGAATTGCTTGCCTTTCATTTTTGTTAACCGGCCGAGGCCTCAAAGAGTACCAGGTCGAGCACACACAAGCCGGAGTTACATGCCACATCTCCGTTCTATGAGTGCTCGAAACCTGTTTAACTAAAACATGTGCTACTTTATTACAAGTTCTACTAATATAAGTAAAAGAGAAATCTTGAAAGGCAAGCCTGAGGTCATCGATCTCCTTCAGCACCGTATCAATGACAGATCGCTGGTCACCCTTCTTCTTCCATAGGTTGACGAGTTCCAAGCAATCGGTTTCCATGGAGTTTGAAGTCCAGAATAATAATAGAACAGAAGCATACACGAATCCTAGTGAAAATAAAACCTACATACAAATCTTCATCCACATTAGCAAATCATAAAGCCGCCAGCACCCGTCCTCCCGCGCCAAACACGAACGATGATGGCGATTCCGCCACCGAGGCTTCCTACTCACGGTGGTGCGTCCGGCCAACAATGGTAACGAGAATGTAAAACCCGTCGTCTCGTTTTGATCTGGATCTTAGGCATCCTCGGGGGTTGCGCTGTTCTCATTGGATTAATGGGCGGTCTTGTGTATGAGGCCTGGCGCGTCAGGTGAAACGACCTCGATTTTCGTGAAGGAAAATCCACAGAGACGAAGTGTAATATGACCATTTAAATCACATTACCCGATAACAGTTGAATACCATAATCCATACATCGAACAAAAGAGTGCAATAGAGAGGTTTACAATAACTTATTACATCGCCACTTGACGGAATCAGAGTTCATGCAGCATAACAATAGAAGCTTGAGGTACGGAAGCTATCATCTTCGATCCAACTTGAGCGTAGGCACGAAACCCTCATTCGCTGTACTCCCCAGAAGAGTACTCATTCCTTGAACCTGAAACCAAATTTTCAGTATGATTTGTACTGGCCACACTCCCATCCTACGTATTGCTTTATGAAAATTGGATGCAAAAAGGATATATCAAAAGGAACCTATAAGGCTGGGGTTTTCCTATGTATAAATCAAGTATATAAATAATATAATATAATAAGCAAGTTTTAAACACATTTCCATCCCTCATATCCATCACCATCCATCTCTGTAGCACCATCCCAACTCCTCCAACACCATCTCAGACTCAAGTCCACAAGCCAACTCCCTCTCGGCTTGTCTCAGCGGCCCGCAGCCCTCAACCTGGCTCATGACTAGAAAACATACTCAGGGGAAGGTAGAACACTCCACTCACTAGTCCGGTGCATGCGGAACACAGGAAAGGTCCATAGCCAAAGAATTGGCATATGTATTGATCGATCAACCATACACTCTGCAGAGGTTTCACAAATCCACTAGATAACCATCATCGGTGTTGATCACCACCTAGGCAGATTCCGGGCGCCTACTGCCATAGAATGATGCCATTCTACCATCCAGCTCTGGATCGCTGGAACTGTGAAGAGCCCATGTGTTTGCTCCCGAAGAGAAAGCCATGGCATGTACCCGCTCCCAAAGGGGTGCCATGATCGTCTTAGAAGGGTGTTAGCTCCGTCCTATGCATATACCTTCCTATCACTACTCGTCTAACAGTAATGGCATCGATCTATCCAGCGGTTCGGCCATCTCCCCCCATGGAGAGCGAGTGAAAAGCAAGAGATTCCTAAGGTCCGAATACCAGCGCAGCAGTTCCTAAGTTTGACCAAACCGGGATATCTTCGTCAGGGTTTATCTTTAACGTGCTACCACGGCACCTTCGTCCCGGGCTCCACCTCTCGGAGGATCACACCCAAAGACCACCATCACATCTCAGTTAGCCCGTCACAGGCTCCTCTCATGGGAATGTCCAGATCCACTCCCCTGCAAGACTTGCTCCAAAAGCTCGCCGTAGATCCCAGCTCGATCGACTCAACCCTCACCCTACTCCCTACCGTAAGCTCCACCCCATACCCAGATATAGCACCATCATCTCACATGCCTATCTGATCCATCAACTCACACATCACCAGCCTGGCACCCTCCAGGTCTTCCTAGGGTTCATCATGTCGCATCAAAATATAAGCAAGTGAAGTATATATATATATAAATATAGCAGATAAGCAAGTGGCTAACATAACAGCGGGTAAGCAGGTGAAAGTTTACAACAAGGTAGGGCTCATTAAGTAATAATCTATCATGCAATCCTAACACAGGCAAAGCATTATATCAATAGGAATTAAAGCATTAGCCATACTACATTTGCCATACGTAATAGGATCTACGAGGTTGGATGAGGTGTGGCACCTTCACTGATGTAGCTATCGAACTTCTCCTGGTAGTCACTGTCGTCAGACTTGTCCTCGCTCGAGCCTGTAACGAGAATTAATGATCGCGGAAGCGACCCCTATAGATTAGCACAAAAAATGAATGCAAAATAGAAGATCCAAATGAACTCAAACATAGCCTAGATAGATAGGGCTCGATTTATAGAAAATTTGGATATGTGGATCGCATTTTTCGGAGCTCGTATGAATTAGTTATGATTTTTCAAAGATTTAACTATTTTCTAAAAAAGAAAAAGGGCCGATTTATTTGGTGCTGACATGTGGCGGCTCGGGATCCACTTGCAGGTACTCAGTCCATGATCACCACATCCATCATCTTCTTACCGAAGCGATCTCCTCCTCTGTTTCCTTCCCCACGGTGTGTCGAGGGTCGAACTCGAGGGTCGGCGTATCGAAGTGTCGATCTCGAGGGTCGGCGTATCGATGTGTCGATCTCGAGGGTCGGCGTATCGATGTGTCGATCTCAAGGGTCGATGTATCGAGGTGTCGAACTCGAGGGTCGGCGTATCGAAGTGTCAAACTCGAGGGTCGGCGTATCGAAGTGTCGATCTCGAGGGTCGGTTCGAGCGCGTCCATTATCTTTTGCCGAAGCGATCCCCTCCTTTATTTCTTTCCCCATGTTGTGTCGAGGGGTCGCACTCGAGGGTCGGCTCGAGCGCGTGATCCATCTCGGACGAGATCGGCTCGAGCGCGGGGTCCATCTCGGATGAGACTGGCTTGAGCACGGGGTTCCTCCTCGGCGATCGACGGCGGGGAAACCCTTGATTCCTAGTGCCACAGTGGATCTCCGGCGCCATTAACCCGCCCATCGGCTTCGGGACTTCACGACGGGCACGTTGATGGGCTTCAAGGCGGCAGCTTTGCTTCCGGTGACGAGCTCCACGGTGAACGGCGGCTCGGCGGCGACGACGCTCGGTGTACACTTCACACCGAGTCACTCCAGCTCTAATTGGTGGCGTAGATGCGTGATTGGAGTCACGGAGCATCTGCCCGAGGCGTTGGCGGTGACCAAAAGCCATGGCGGAGCTCCTCGGCCTCTTCTTGATCCCCGCGGTGGTCGAAGATGGCAGGAAATGACGGTGAACGGCGGCGCTCCAGAGCAGCGGTGCACGGACACGACGGCTGGCAAGGTGGCTCGGGTCGGTGCTCTGGCGAGGCAAACTCGGAGCCAAGGGGCGCACGGAGTCCATCTCATCAAGGCGAGCGTGGATCCGAGGTCGATGGAGGGCAGAGCTCAACGGTGAGGCGGCTGGGTGACTTCGCCGCGGCGGCGCTCTGCGCGCGGCGGTTGGCAAGGCGGCGCTCCGGTCCGTCATCCTCCCGATGTCGTGGTCCAAGGGCTGGGCTAGACCGTGTGTGTGCGTGCGGGTGTCCAAGATGGCCGGCAGAGGCCTAGGGCTACGTGCTCCCAAGGCGGAGCGCCATGACCGGCAGCAAGGTCGGGGCGGAAGAGGGTGATGGAGGCGGTGCTCACCTATGGTTGACGAGGATGGAGGCGCTGTTCAAGTCCAAGCTCCGGCGTTCTTGTGGCTCCGGCTTGCGATACGGCCTCCCCTTCTTGCTCCTGGCGCAGCAGCACGACAGAGCTCCTCTTCTTCTCCAATTCCGGCGGCGGACAACTTTCTCTTCCCCGCCTCCTTCTTCTCCTACCTCCCATCCTTCTCCAAATTGAGCGGCTCGAGATGAAATTGAACTCCACCAGAGTGGTGGCGGCGAACCCTAGAGCTCCGGCCCCTTGCTTATATAGGGCAGAGGCGGAGGTAGGTGGCCGGCGGACGGCCGATCATGGCTCCGGGTTAGATCAAGCGGCCAAGGAGGGGTCCAGGTCACCGGTGGGGTGCTCGGTCTGGGTCCATGGAGCAGCGAAAGAGGGCTAGGTAGGGCTGGGTGAGCCTAAGCTTTACAGCGGCAGCGCTCCACCGTGGCGGCAACGCATGTGCGCACGCACGGGAGGGGAAACTCCCCACGGCCGTGGGTGCTTTGTGCAGGGGTTGTCGGGCCAGGTGGCGTGCGGGTGAGCGTCGATGCGGATCGAGCGGCCGAGGCAGGTTGCTTCAAGGCGACGCAGGGGAACAGCACCTGGCAACGGCGACGTCAGCGCGCGCGGCCGGTCAGGTGACCTCAGCGGCGCTTATGACAGGCGGGGTCCACAGCGGGTCCCGGCCGTCAGCGGCAGCGGGGGCGACGGCGTGGCGCGGGCGCGGCGCTTGCTGGGCCGCCTTGCTGGGCCGCTGCAGCGCGCGGGCGAGCGGGCGAACGCGCGGGAGAGTGGCCGGGCCGGCAGTCGGCTTGCTGGGCTGGGCTGGTTGGCCGGCCCGAAGGCCTTTTCCTTATTTCTTTTCTTTTTCTTTTATTTTTCTATTTTCAAATATATTTATATATACATATATATATACATATATATACACATGTGATGTGTGAATTATGAGCAATAAAATAGTGAGTATACATGGCCCAAATAATGTTAGGGTATTATTTCCTTAATATTTATTTGTCAAAATTAATATTATATTTGTCATTTTTATTTTTCAACCCATAAACCAAATAAAATCCAAATCACTCTTGTAATGCAACATGATGCATGAACTATTGAAACATTGAAACAAAGCTTTGGCAACATTGAAATATATCATATGAAACATGAAGCATTTACATGAGACGTTAATTAATTAAAAACACATGAATGCTATGCATGACATGATGGGGTTAATGCAAGGTTAAGGGGTATATGATGGCATATTGCACCACATCACTCAGGGTTTTGTCGAAAAAAAATCTGTAGCTCGAATTTTTGGGTTGTTACGTCAGGGACGAGGCGAAGCAGCCACGCTACCATGCCGCGGTCGACGGCGTCGCCGGCCTCGACCCGTCGGCGGTGCTGAGCCAGCGGCCGACGCTTGATCCGGAGTTCAACCTCACGGTCGGCCTCGCCTCGCGGAGCTTCACCACGGGCTGCTGCTTCCACGACGGGTCGGCGGTGCGGGTGTCCTACGGCGGCGTCCAGCTCGCCGGCGAGAAGTTGCTTAGCCTCTGCGTGGGCCCGCGGCGGTCCGCGGAGCGGGCGTCCGTGGTCGCCTGGGGCAGCGGCGTGCGCGTGCCGCGGCTCGTGAGGGCCGCTCTCTCCCGGGACCTGCGGCGCGGCGCGGCCGAGTTCGACGTCGCGCTCACGGTCAAGAAGTCCAGGGAGGACGCCTGGCAAGTGGTGTCGTGCAAGGTCGAGGTGGGCGAAGGCGCCGCCGCCGCGTCGAGGGCTCCCTGCGCCGTGTCTGTAGCGTATGCCCAGCCGCCGCTGACGCACAAGGATGTGGGTCCTGTAAGCTATGGCTTTTCTCCGGCCCCGGAGAACGGCGGAGCGGATTGATCACAGCTTTTAATTGGCCGGAAGAAATTGACCCTGTGGTCGCTCTGGCCGGCGAATTTATGAGACATCGATCGAGAAATTTATTTGTTTTTGATGAACTTCTGCTCGTGTCAAACTGTCAATTATATTGTTCTACTTGTGTTTTGCTTTGTTTGGCTCTGTAGCAACAAGAGCCAAACGATATAGATCTCCGACGCAACACCAAACGACACGCCATGAGTGATTGAGACCAGGTTTGAGATTTGCTATAATCACGAAGTGTCCAAAAAAACTTGATAAACCAGCATGCAAGAACCAAGAAGCTCCGGAGTGCTTTCACAGTGGAATTGTTTGGGATGGTTCAGCAATTCCACTATTTCCCTCTTGGGGAAAAATGAACGAATTTTCTTTTGGACACAAAATAACCGTATCCAGTCTACTTTTATACTTGGATTGAGACCTTGCGCGGATTCAATACTAGCTAACACGTACGGAGAACATCATACTTACAAAACTTTTAGGCAGGGGACGGCTCTGCATCCCCATGAATCAGAGCTCAGAAAGCCCCGTCGTCCTTTGCGAGGTGCCCACCGGCAGCCTCCTCCTCCTCCTCCTCCTCCTCCTCCTCCTCCTCCTCCTCCTCGCCGATGTACAAGTACGGGTTCTTCTCCTCCGGCTTGAAGTTGTAGAAGACGAACAGGTAGAAGGCGAAGCTCGCGGCCTCGACTGCGACGTCGACAACCCACCGGTACCTGTAGTTGAGCACGGCAAGGAACACCGACACGATGATCCGGGTGAAGTAGAGGTAGCCGACGACGACGAGGTAGAAGCGCTTGAAGAGCGTGAGCTTCTCGAGGTCGCGCGCCGCCTTGCCGTCGGTCCTGGCGGCCTCGCGCAGGCCCCGGATCGACCAGACGATGGGGAAGACGACGGCGCAGCAGCAGACGACGTCGACGAGCAGGAACACCCGCGTCCACTCGATCCAGCGCCGCCGCGCCGGGCCCGTCTCGCCGATCACCACCAGCAGCAGGTTCTCCATCACTTGCAGCGGGATCACGTTCATCAGCACGCTCTTTCCGGGCTCCTGGAGGTATGGTTTGAGGAAGGACCAGCCGGTGCCGATGAGGACGATGACGGTGAAGAGCAGGACGCCCTTGAAGAAGCTGAAGACGTAGAATGCCACGTCCCAGCCGTGCGACTCGCCGGTGCGCTCGATGAACCACGTGTCCTCGGCGGCGCACGCCGATTTGAGCGCCTTGAAGAGCAGCAGCGCGCCCATCACGGCGTGGATCCGCCCCGCCGTGGCGTGCTGCCGGGCGCACGTCCACACCCACCCGGCCAGGAACGCCAGGTACACCGCCGCCACGCCAGCGTAGATGCCCGGCAGCGGCTGCAGTCCGACGGGGAGGTAGTCCCTGATCCACCCATCGCCGGAGGCGGAGGCGTCGCGGCGCACGTTGTACATCTCGGTGCGCACGTCCATGGTGACCTCGACGCCGTCCTGGCAGTTGCTGAACACGACGGCGTACGCGTCGGGGTAGTCGATGGTCACGGTGGTGGTGACCCCGCCCGGCAGGACGTCGCTGAGCCGGAGCATCGGGAGCGCGCCGTCGCTCGTCAGCAAGCAGAACCCGCCGCCGCCTTCCGGATCGGCGGCATAGTACTGTGTCAGGTTGTTGATCACTGGGAACTGCGCGCCGGCGATAAGCACGAATCCCATGAGGCTGGAGTCGACGCTGGCGAGGCGTGACGACCCCGGACGGAGCTGCCACGTCGCGCGGCGTATGGAGACCGCGGCCCTGCCGCCGCTCGCGAAGCCGAACTCCTCGAAGAATATGATGGGCCTGGCGTCGGACACGATAGGCGTGGTCTTGATGTCGGCGTCGGCGACCCGCACGAGGAGGGCGGCGGCGACAGCCACCGCGACGGTGACGGCGACGGCGGTGGTGTCCATGGAGTTTGCCCGCGAATGTAGGTGTAGTTCGTCATGCAACGCTAGCTGAAGATCGATCGTCGTGCATGCATCGATATCATCTCAGACTGTTCGTTCGAGAACAGGATCCATTGTAGTGGCACGTGTGCATGGCGTTCGTTCGGGGAACAGCGGCAATGGAGATGGACAAGCGGCTCATCAACGAGCATGGCGCGTTTTAGGGAGGGCCGCGGAGAAAAGGCATACTTGTAGGCGAATGTCGCTCAAAAGTTAATGAACCTACGTAGAAGAATGTCGTAGCCCCCTCCGGCCACAAAATGAAAACGAGACAAAATGCATTTTACATGTCGGACTATGACTATACGATTTTGGACTAGGTTTTTAGTCTGTTCTTTTTTTTAATAAAAAATGAATATTTTATTTCTTCCTTCATAATAACTACGCAAATTGCTAACAAATAGGAAAACAAGTTCAAGAGCGCACAAACAAATAGGGCAAAGCTAAGCACTTAGTAAATCAGAAGACAATAGCATTATAGCAATTAAAATGCCATCAAGGCAGGTTTTTTTTTTTTGGGACAAGAATGCGCCAGGCAGATTGGCCGCTAGCTGACCAAGAACAGGGTCCTGGTAGTTTATAAAACTTAGATAGCTGACCATCTTCGCATCTGATGCAAAGAACTACAGATTGTGAAGGTTTCAACCATGCTGGGTCCTCTATGTTGTAATGAACCATCTGCCATTTGGTACCCATATGTATGTAATTAATGGAATTCTCTGACACTACAAAGAAATCAGAAATTCAGCATCGTTCAGCATCTTGTTGGGATGCACAGCCGTCTCCTGCCTAAAAGTTTGTAAGCATGATGCACTCCGGACGTGTTACTTAGCTAGTACTCCGTACTGAATTCGCGTAAGGTCTGACTAGATACGATTATCTTGTGTCCATATAATAAAATTCGTTCATTTTCTCCCAAGAAGGAAACAAGTGAAAATGCTGAACCATCCCAACAATTCCACTGTGAAAGCACCCCTCAGCTTCTTGGGCCAAACACAACAAAACACAAGTACAATAAGAATACTCGTATTACTAGTATAGGGCCCGTGCTAACGCAATGGCAACATGCAAATTAATATTCTGAGCATAGATATCTCAGACTTTTGATGTAAGCGACTATGAAAATGCTTGAGAAATAAATAAGATTCACATGTTTCTGAACGGCAAAAAAGTCACAGAGAAGGCATATTGCACACATAAGAATAAAATTAAAATTAAATTAAAATCCATACCCTTTTTTAAAAAAAAAGGCATATAGAAGCCTACATTACATTCATTTGTGCTAGCCTCGTCTTTTTTTTTTTTTGAAATTGCCTCGTCATTTTTCAAGACCGAGTGATCCAGGTCGAACATGACAAGGAAATTTCCTGAAGGATTTATCGTTATTGCTATTGCCAATGCTAAGTTATGTACCCAACAGACAAAGAATCTTGAAATTCTATAATTGAGTGTTCACTTACCAAGTATCAGAGTATATAAACTGCAAGGTCATATTGATCTCTAAAGGAAAAGTCGTCATCCTAAATGTTATAAGAAAGATCCATTAGAATTGTATAGACAAGCTGCTGACTACAGTAAATTTTATGGATGTTCAATAAATAAATACTCAGAGAGAAGAACAAGAAAGATGTCTTAGTAGCAGGCCACTTCTTAAGGTTCTCCAGAAGCATATCCTAAGCACTTGTAAATCCATTGTAGAAATTCATACGTACGTGTTCCTCTTCTTTAATTTTCTATTGGTCATCCTCACTAATCTGGCTAATATAACTAAACCAGGATAAAAAAATGTTAGCACGGGCAAGTAAGGGCACTTAATTGTCTTCCCACAACAGTCAATGAGTAAGCAACTGGAAAACTTCGTCACAGCCATTGGTCTGCGTAGGTTGTCAGCACCGCCCCCACCAGACATTAGCCGCTGTATGAACCACATCATGAACGCCAGGGACACCCAGAGCGTCAGCACTCAGCGGCGTGCTCTCAGCCGGCATGTCCACCAGCACCTCCCAGCAGGCAGCACGCCCCGGCATCGGCCAATAATCCACCTCGCCCTCCTACATTAGTCCGATCAGAAAGCCCTCATCATGCAGCACCCTCCACGCGTAGTACAGCCGCAGCATTCTCACCGGCCTCGTTCGTGTCGAAGGCACTACTGTCCCCAGCTTTCTTGCTGGCCAGCGCCCTGGCGCCCTGGCGGCGGGCGGCCAAATTTTGATCAAGATCAGCTCTCTTAGATGTAGCACCTTCGAACTGAACACGGCAACTTCCAACCGAAGAACGCAGAAAGGGATCACAAGACGATTGAATCTAGATAATTCAACATATAATTCTTTGAAGGTGCCGTGCAATTTCAAACACCACAAATGAGAGAGAGATGGGGAAGAGAAATGAGCCAACCTTCACGCAATGGCAATACGAAGACGATGAGTCCAGGGACAACAGCAGAGCCGAGCTTTGGCTACGCGCTTTCGCCGGATCTACACAACACAAGCATTTTCGTCGTGGCAGCGAGGAGCCGAGGATCCCGATCTCTCTGGACGGGAGGCCGACGTCGCGTGGAAGGACCGCGAGAGTAAAGAAGGAAAGGGCCGCGATGATTTCACAGGGTGTCCCGCGCGCATGGTTTCCTTTGCGAGGGAGATGGGACGCCTTGCGGGAGGGCGATCGCAGCGGGCTGAGGAGGACCATACGCGCAGTTGTGATCGTCGTATTTGAGCGAGTAAGGAGAGAGAAGATTGAGAAACAATCTGGATGATTGATTTCGTATGTATTTATTTTTCTGGGTATAATTTTTGGGTGCACGGAGGAGGTCTATCTCAGCGGGGATGTTTTATTGGATAGACTTAGCGTTATTTATATTGGTGCATTAGTAAGGTAGATTAACAATTTAACACGAGCATCAAATGAAACAATAAAATTTCTCCATCGATGTCTCATAGACGTATATACGCACGCTTAAGGCTGGTAAAAAAACTCGTAACTGGCTAGCTCGCTTAACTTACTCGTTAGTGGCTTGGCTCGAGCTCGACCCGTTTTATAATGAGCCAACTCGTTTTATAACAAGTCAGCTCGTTTTATAATGAGTCAGCTTGGGCTGGCTCGCGAGCCATGGCGAGCCAAGATAAATAAAAAACATTATATAAATTAGTAGAATAGGTCAAATGATTATGATGGGCCATGGTCATAGATGATAGCATACTTATATTTTTCATTATAAATTCACATGTATTTTATTTATTTTATTTTAAATATGCATGTGATGTACTTGTTTATTTGATTTTAAATATGCATGTGATGACTGCACATTTTAAATAGCATAAGTGTATTTTGAGATATAATTTTGACTAGTTTCTCCTTTTTAGTTAAACCAGCTCAAGTACGAAAAATTATGAAGATGATCTTTTGTTGAATTTGTTAAGAAAATATGCGAAAACAAGTTGGCTCTCCCATGTGCAGTAGGAAGTAGTTGTTTAGCACATCAAGTAGTATCTGTTCTATTTTCGAAAGAATCTTGTGCGTCAACCAATCAAACTATATATATTATGTATGCACGAAAAATACGAATGCCTTCTTAATAAAATCCTGAGCAACAAATCTTTAAACGCACTAGTCAGTGCAAGCAGCCCTCATTAAGATACACGAGAGGTTCATATCTGGGCGCTTTTACTATTTTACTTTACTATATCTCGAAGCAATCCTGAATTACATGCTAATGGTGTCCCTTACTATTCTACTTTACTACTTCCTGAATTACATGCTAATGGTGTCCCCCACCCTCCCCCAGCCCTCGGACACGTCCTTCCATCCGGATTCATGGCTCTCGATGAGCCTTACCTCGAACATGGCCTCCCCGCTCCTCATCTCCTCGGCGAGGCTGTCCATCAGGAACCCTGGCACGGCGACGTCGCGGCCGCTCGCCACGACGGACGGCAGGACCCTCGACTCCCCGGGCCCCACGCGAGCCGCCGGCACGTGGCCGGTGGCCATGGGGAGACTGAGGTGCGAGTAGGACACCTTGACGGACGTGCCGGGGCCGATGTGCGCGCCCTGCCACCGGGCGTGCGAGGCGACGCCGACGGTGAGGTTGAACACCGGGCTGAGCGTGAGCGTGCCCGCCGCCTGGCTCTGCCGCCGCAGGTCCGTCTCCGGGTCAAGGCCCGCGACGGCGGTTATCGTGGCGGAGTACAACGGCGTCTTGAGGGAGTCAGCCATGTAGGTGAGTCCCACCACGGCACCAACTACCATGGCGGCGAGGCAGAACCAGAGGCATCTTTCGCCTTTGCTGCTGCCGGATTCGCCGGACTCGCCCATGGTTAGACGATCTGTCTCTATGGCTTCTTCGATTCGAAGGGGATGATCGTGGACCTGCAGGCCGCGTGTGGGCTTATATATCGTCCGGTCGTGAACTGCATGACCGCGTGTATTGCTAGAGGATTCCTGCTGTCACGTACGTACGTACCAGAGTTTGTTTGCAACAAAGAGTTCGTGCAGGTGACGAGTGCACGGGTACAACGGCATTGCAGATTTTTGCAGGCCTTGTGCAACATCGACGTTCCGCTCCCGTGTGATTGGTGATTGCCCAACTCAGATCATGCATGGAACTAACTTAAGCACAAGCTGCAATCCTATCTCTCAGGAACGGAGCCGCGCTCCTCTACGCCGATCGACGCCGGACGCAATTGGAGCACCGCGCGCGTGCGTCCTGGGCAGCACTTACTGCGCGGCGCGCAATGGCAACCGGCCCGTCCTGCGGCTCTGCGCTTGGCGGAGCACCGCAGTGCCTATGCGGCGGATCGAATGACCGGCGGACCGGCTTGCCGAGGTGAGGCCGCCGTGCACACAAAAGAATGCAGGGACATTTGTGCCGTTAAGGTTTGCATTGAATAGCATTAAGATTTAGAAAAGGCATAAATGTTGCTCAAAAATTAATGAACGATGTTAAGTGGAAAAATGTCGTACCCTCCGGTCACAAAATGAAAAAGGAGGCAAAATACATTACATGTAGTATAGTACAGTAGAGTATGGCTATATGACTTTAGTCTTTTGTTCCAGCTTTACCAAATTGCTAACAGATAGAGAAAGAGAAAAGGAAGTTTAAGAGCGCACAGACAAATAAGGGGAAGCTAAAGCACTACAAAGATTGTGACAGTTTCAACCATGGTTGGTGTTATATGTGTTGCAATGAACCATCTGCCATTTGGTATCCATAAGTACGTAATTATCAGCGATTCAGCATCGTTCAGAACATACAAAAAGAGCAGAAGACAACGAACCACATTACATATATAGTTACTATAAACAGCACATGGTTACTTAGTAAAACAAACTGTCTAACACGAGATTACCAGTAGCAATACTTCATGAGTCATGAACCTAAAGATAGAAATAATATGCAAGCAGAAAACTAGGCAAGGGTACTACTATTATGACATTACCAGTAGCAATACTTCATGAGTCATGAACCTAAAAATAATGTGCAAGCCGAAAACTAGACAAGGGATATAGTACTACTATTATCCAGCAAGCTGATCTCACTGGAGCATCAAGACGAGACCGACAACCGTCGCCATTGCCGCCGCGATGGCGACGCCGGCCGCGGCAGCGATCGCTGTGCCAACACCAGAGGACGAGGCGTCGGAGCACGAGCACCCCAACGGCCTGGGGCACCAACCGCCGCCGCCGCTGTGGCCCGCGCCCGGCTGTGTCGTCGTCGGAGCTCCACCAGGCGCGGAGGCCGCCGGGCCGGGCGCCGCGGCCAGCGCCGGGTGCACCATGACGCGCACGATGAGCCTCTGGCCTTGCTCGCAGTGGCCCGCCTCGCCGCTGATGAAGCAGAAGAAGCCCGGGCGGTCGAGGCGGAACCTAGTGGCGCCGTCGGCGAACGTGGCCAGCGGCTCGCTGGCGTTGCAGGCGTCGAAGGCGAGGCGGTCCACCACCAGCACCGAGTCGTTGGCGTACTTGAAATCTGTGACAGGATCAGATCAACCATATACACGCAGTTACCGATCATACACTTGCATCGCATCAATATATGCATCATGGATGGTGAAATGGTTCTGATTCCGAGGCTACTAGCTAGCTACTCACAGAGGTGGTTGCCGACGTGGAAGCGGTTGTTCATGGCCCACCAGTCGTAGCTGGTGTTGGCGTCCGGGACGCGCCACCCGCGCGGCCCGCCCACGCGGAACTCCAGGCCCGGGCCCGGCGGCGGCGCGGCTGCTGCCTCCGCGGCGGCGACGACGCCGGGAGCAAAGAGGAGGAAGAAGACGCCGGTGAGGATCATCAGCACGGGGAGAACGACGCGGGAGCTTCCGGCTGCCGGCGTCGCCATGGATCTAGCTTGCACTTGCTGCAGCGGTGCACCTACGGTTCGGGGGAGCGTGGCTTCTTGGTGCTCTCGCGCGCTCGGTGTTGCGTTGCGTGGGGTGGAAGTGGAATGGAATGGAACTGCAGGCGCAGTGCGGCCGCGTTTTAGAGGGGCTCGTAGCGTCGCGTCGCCGGTTGTAGTTTGACTGCGCGCACGCGCGCGCTGTGTGGATTGGTGGGGAGTGGGAGCGTGCGCGTGGCGAGGGCGAGCGAGGAGCCGAGGACGTGAGGGAGGAGCCAGGGGCGGCGCCAGTTAACGCTCTCCCCATGGGCCATGGCACCATCGCTGCCTTGCCAACCACGATGATCCACGCGAGCACTGCACCGGCACTGCAATCATCGTGCAATATGCCATGGCGGTGAGTGGTGTCCTTCGAGCTGGAAAGTCCCGGAACGTACAAGGCACGGATCGCAAGTGAATATTTTCACGGGGGGAAAACACAGTGGGTCTCTGTCGATGGGGAGCCGTAGGGCATCTAACGTACAAGAGAGCGTAACGTAACTTCTTCTAAATTTACGTAGTAGTCTCATTTATTTCATAATTGGAATAAAAAAGAGATAAAATACAGCAAAATGGCAAGGAAATCAAGTGTGCAAGGTATGGATACCCATTTTCGTGAAAGTCCATGTTTAGAGTCCCAAATCTGTGAAACGCATTGTTTGAATGAAGCCTAAACATGCAAATTTCTCATGCTTTTTTTAGATGCTGCAATGGGAACAAATAAAAGCTCTACACTAACTCGGGGTCTCGGGGCTACTCTCTCTAGTCGACTAACCTGAGGCGCTAACTTTTCCCCGATGGGCCTAATTAGATACTTTGGGTGTTTCGTGGCCCAAACAAACCTCAAGACCTACCTGGAACTATGGAAAGGTGCAACCGGATCGTATTCGGAATTTGGCACTCATCACGTGCCACGAGATCGTGTCGGATTGACGGATTCACCAAAAAGAAACAGTATTCCTATCGGGCTCGGTCAAGTCGTTTGGCTTTCGGCCTTTCGGGCAACTCGGAATCGGAATCCGTTATTGACTCGTTAGTCGTTACATATACTCCGGCGCCATAGCAGCCGTGACGCCGCATCTCGCACAGCCTAGCTGCTCGCCGCAGTTCAAGGCGCCGCATCTCGCACAGCCAAGCTCTCGCCGCAGTTCAAGGCGCCGCATCTCGCATGCAAGCAATGGACGAGGAGCCGGAACCGGAACCGCCCATGCCAAACGATGTGTCGATCACGTCCGACACGACGCGGCTCGACGTGGTGCTCCGGCCGCCTGGCGTCTGTGGGCCGCGGGTGGAGCTGGTGCTGAGCCTGGCAATGATGGAGTGCCACAATTGGGTCGGGATCGGTGGCCGTACCGGGCGGGTCCGCCGTCCCAGGCGCCTGAGCAGGACGGTATGGCTGGCCCTGGACGACGACGGGCCCGACGACTACCTGCGGAGCGGCGGCGGCGGCGACGACGACGACTGCCGCCGCCTCATCGGCGGAGCGATCGAGCACAGCCTCAGGAAGGAGGAGGAGTATCGCTGCCTGACCCCGGCTTACTGGGACCAGGCCGTGCCCGTGGGCGTCGAGCGCGCCATCGCCGTCGCCGTAGCCACGGAGCGCCTCCGCGGCGGCGGCGGCGGCACGTTCGTGGCGTTCGTTGACATCAGGGTCCAATTCGAGTTCGTCTACTCCGAGCCCAGGGCGCTGCTGCTGGCGTGCGACGAGAAAGTCGGCGGCGGCGGCGAGGCGGCGTCGTGCTCCCTGTGCTTCGAGGAGATGTCGCGGGAAACGGACATGCCGGGGTGCACGCACAGTTTCCACCGCGGGTGCATCGCCGAGTGGTTCCAAAATGCGTCGACGTGCCCGGTGTGCCAGCGCGATCAGTTGCATTATCTCCCGCCAGATTACTGGGATCTGCATCACAAGATGACCATTGATCCTGACACTCTGCGGCTGTAGTACTCGTTTGATTCGTAGTGCCACCCAGGAACCCCCTCGAAGATGCCTTCCGCGGCCATCACGTACACCAGCATCGCGTTCATGCCGATCCACTGCAGCGGTGCGAAGATGTAGTGCAGGCTCACGATGTCAAACTACAACAAAGCAAGAGTTCTCCAGCCCTCCAGTCCTTCAGACACAGATTGTACGGGATCGTGGACACGGCATTTACTAAGAAGTAGAGCACGGAGAACACTACTCCAGCGGCACCGGCAGTGACGCAGACGTTGCTGAATGTGTAGAGGTGCTTGTTAAGTGGGATTGCTACAAGGAAATGTGTAAAACAGCTGCTTGTTAAGCAGAACTCAGATGTGCTAATGCATATGAAAGATGACCTGACACTTGAGTCTTTTGAATGCTTTTAACATGTGAGAAGTGTAGAATGATTCTGCGCCAACCCACTGCCTCAACCTGTCTGTAAGGCTGGAATTTCAGAAACAACAACACGTGTCACTATGCCAGTAAGCGTGTTGTGATCTCTGCTTTCTGACACCACACAAAGCTGAAAACAAGAGATAACAATAGTATCACCTTCATGTGGACAAGCACACGTGCCCGTAGTGAACACCGATGATCCTACTCAACACCGCAGAAAGTGAGCCGCGGAATCTACAAAAGCAATACTGTTAACCTGAATTGGTAGATGAGGAATCCACTTCAGCAGGCCAATACAGGCAGATTTACCTTTAACATTCGGTTACCATTTGCTACCGCTACTGTAAGAACTTAACTCTGAATATGCTTGGGTAACAGATGTGGCACGACAGGTACCTTAGTTTCCTTTCAGGTATCTCTACACATTTGTACAGGGATGGTTACTGGCTATTTTCTCTTTCCCAGACCCCGCAGTGCGGGAACCTATGGCACTGGGTACGCCCTTTTTCGAGCGGCGCAACACACCATGCTGGGGTATCGTTTCTGAAAGGACCCTCATGTGGGGAATCATCAGTGCAGGCCTGCATGGGCCAGCATAGACTTAATCAAGCACCGAAAACAGCAGTAAGCACCAGCAAAGCTTTGTTTTATCAGGAAACACAAACCCTGTGCCTTCTCCATGCTGGTTTCTGGTACATGCTATTTTGCGGTTAATGTAACCTACAGCGTTGCAAGGAGGGTCACCCAAACATTAGTGAAAACTGCAGATGAGTTGTAATATTTCACACCACAACCCACCCCACCCACCCCCCCAAAAAAAAAAAAGGTAGCTAACTTTTGAAGCGCTAGAAATGAACCACACCATCAATGACTGGAGGAACCACATACCGTTAAAACTTCCCCATAGTCTGGGCTGTCAGCATTTCGCACTCTGAACTCCCCAATCAGGAACATAAATCCCACAGACACGGGACACGTAGATCACTAGGATGCTGCATGAAACAATCCTTGCAAACGCGCACAGCAGAGCACAAACATAGCGTGTTTTAATTTAATGAAACCTTTCAGAACTTGAAAGAAAACCAAACCCTGCATACCATTGAGAAAAATACATTCTGAATATACAGAAAACCTGAACTTGATCCTGAATCTGTGCACCTTTTGTGACAATCCCTAGAAGTGCAACCACCAAATATGCAAGCGCGATCTTTTGCAGGAGCAAGAACCAAATTACTTAGATGAGGAATATTTAATCACGAAGTAGTTCACGACCTAGACTTATTATAGGGTCCCTTTCGAAGTCGCTATCTTTAATTGGCACCTATTAGAGCATTATCGTTATCATTCTTTGTTAACCAAATCTTCTCTGTACCCATGGCGGGGCACACGATCTGTGTCTGCTTCCGGATCCTAGCTTCTATTTTTAAGCAAAACAAGATCTAGGGGATTCTTGGATGGTGACTACTCTACAAAATGCCTTCTGTTTTTAATGCTTTCATACACTCGTAGCTGGAATCCCTTGTTTGTGCTGTTTCCCCCTGCATTCCAACGTGAGTTGATCGGAATATTTGTCCGTATATATATAGGTTGGCAATAGTTTGCTACAGGTGTCAAGATTCGTTCATCTGATTTGCTAAAGAAAAGGTAGTACTGTTTCTAATGATTCACTGATGCAGTTTCATAACTGGATCTGGTGTTGGATTTGGAGGTTGCAGATATGCCTGCGTCGTCGTCGTTCCTTTCGCCGTTTCTTGCATGGAGCACGGACGACAAATCATTCGTAAACGCTTTCTCAGTGATGAGTAAGATTAGATGCTTCTAGCCTAGTACTCCTAGCTAGATAGCAAACCTTATACTACTGCCTCCACGAATGCTTGCTCGAGTAGCAACACATTTATCAATACCCCCGGCAAACTGCAATTATATGCCGCATGTAGATCATCGACAGCGCGGCGCATTCGACCTTCCCTTTCCGGTACGGATCGGATCTATCGGAAGCCGGGTGCGCCTCGCCATTTAACAATCCTCCTTGCCGGGACACCTGTCGCCGGCTGGCCGGCCGCGCTGTTAAAGAACCCCTCCCTTGCCCGAAACGGCAGCTAGCCACGACCACGAACGCCGCGCTAGTTTATACGTACTCCGCTCCCCCGTACGAAAGCGTCCAGCGCGCTTTGCCTTACTAGCGCGCACCGTGAGTCGAAAAGAGTTGCGATTTCTTCTTATTCTGGCGAGATCCTAATCCCAAGTACGTGAGCTAGCGAGCGATCGATTGCAAGCGACGGCAGCTCGATCTGCGGCGTGGTGGGATGGATAGATATGCTCCTCCGGCCTCCGGCGCCGTCGTATGGCCGTGTGGCGGGGGGGGCCGCCGGCAGGTGGGGGCGCGCACGGCGGGCCGGGAGAGCACTACAGCGCATCATCGCCGCGCCGGTCGCCGGGACATAACAATTCCATCTAGTACGTACGCTGCTCGGAATGTTACGTCACACGTGGTTTGTCGCTATAGCAGGAGGCGATCGATATTGGCAAAAATGTCGTGGAAGGATCGTCGTCGATCCGTCGGCAGAAGACTCCCCTCCGTTAATAAAAGTGAAGTCTATGATCTAGGTACTCCGTATAGTAGTAGCGATAAAAAAAAATAACCAACTCTATCGAGTCCACCTGGACCTGGACTGCTGTTCTCCCACGATGATCTAGTAGTGGTCCACAATTTAAGTTATACGATGATCGATGACCTGCCAACATAAGATCTCATCGGAGTACTATAACAATCAGCAGATTTCATAAAACACATGTGTGAAGTCACGTCTGCCAACAAATCAACGACCATTCCATATCCCTCTGCGTGCATTGTCTTAGATTGAAAAATATCCTGTCCCCCGACCAATACGCGCACAACGTCACACGTGTTGTATAGTATTATAACAACTGTACTATAGTCGTTGGTCTTTCCACTCAAGTCGACGGCGGCGGCGGTCCTAAAATTAAACGCAACATCAAACCCAGCCGTTTCCACAAAAGCATTGTGTATCCCAGCGAGTTGGCCATTAACGCAACATTATATAGACGCTCTGATCCCTCTCTAATTACTGTTCAAACCGTGTGAGGAGATCAGATCAGACCAGATCACTTCATTTTGACTATGTTGCCGTAGACGGCGGCGTACTGCCACCAACATCAAACTCATGCGCCGTTCCGGCACGCAGGCATATCAAATCTGCTTAGGCTAACCCTGGTTTGGCAGCCTATATACGACAAAAGGATTTTTGCCGATAACCGCGTACGATGATTTTCCGGCCAACGTAACTTTATATACGGAAAAGTACGTCTATCCAAATGGCATCTATGGCGGATTCGTCCAAGACGAAGACGACAACTTTGACGTCAGCATCTTCATCGATATGACGATATGGAGACTTTTGTTTTCGGACGGCGGCATCAAGGCGGAGATGATGTCGCCGCTATGGAATAATTTTCTCCAGTCTCTTCTTCGTTTTGTTGTGGTTGGCTCTGGCCATGATGAAGGACCGGAGAGAATAATTTTCAGATCAGTCTTTCTCATTCTTCTTCGGTGGTACAAGAAGAAAAAGAAAGACACATGGAAGAAGAAGTTTCTCAACTCCGCCTGCAGGAATGTTGGCCGTCCGTTGGGCATCTACTGTCTAGCCGAAAATAATTGTTGCCGAGTATTTGCCTGTGCGGCCATCCATACAAAGCGTCAAATAGGTTTGGATTTGAGATTTAGAGCCTTTTACAACGTAGGTACAGTACAGATAAATTTTAATTTTTAGATAGATGCCTTTTTTTACAGAGTACTTGTAACGTGATGATATACTCGTAATATAATTCTTAGCCATCAACACGTATTTAACCCCGACTACGTGCATTGGCAGTCGTCCCATGTGTGCTTGTTCCTCTGAAATCACTGTCTCGATCTTCCATGGAAGATATTAATGAACATTTTTTCTTGGTCTGTCTGTTTCCCTTTTGTCGGTCCTGAGACGTCAACCGGTGGATCTTGCATGCCCCTAACATGATCTATCTATACTATACTACGGGCAATGTGCGTGACTTCTCGTTTGGAGTCTACCCCAAACCCAAAGTCTTTTTAGCTATTCATACAACAGTGTCGCAACTCACACACGTGCGACACAATCACACACGTACATCACACAAGTTAATTACAGCTACCAGCTTTCGTTCCTTTTCCTAACCTTCTTGAGAAAACTTGCTTTTAATTTCCTTTGTTTTTTCGTATCATTACAAAAAGGCAACGCACGTTGATGATCAATGTTTGGCTATGTGAGCCACTTGCTTCTTTAATCACCTTCTTTCCATAGTTTTAATTGCCACGTTTCGAAGTGATAATTTCTTTGGGTTGTCCCAACTGTGTTGAAAACGACTTTTTTTAGTTATTTGTCTATCCTACTTCGGTAAGTTCGTGACTAAAACATGGAGCAGAAGACTACCATGTCCAATTGAGTACTTAGGGTCTGCTTGTTTCAGCTTTTTATCTAATATGTGTAAGAGAACCTGAAATAAACAGCCCAACTGTTAAGTTTTATTTGATTCTTAAAAAGCTAGAAAGCTAGACTTCTAATATAAGGTCATAAACTAAAGGGTGAAATGCATGTTTTGAATAGTTTATTGACTTTTGGTCAAAAGCCAAAAGTCAATAGCAAAAGGCTAGACTTATTACAAAAGCTAATAGTAAAAGGCTAATGGTCAAAAGCCAAAAAGTCGACTTTCGAGCCAAATGCCCAAAAGCTACGGCTCAAGCAACAAAGCCCTTAGGCCTTAGCTAATGAGCTAATTGGTCTTTTTTCCCGATCACGCCTAAGCGCATATTTCATTGAGCTAATTGATCTAACGACCATTCTTTAGAGGGGTCAGAAGGAGTGTGATATAAGCGTAACAAAAGCTCCTAGAAAACTGAGATTTTTTAAGGATGGCAACTGATACTTTTGAATTCCTTCACCCCCGCCCCCCGCCACTGTTCGTAAAGTTCGGTCAATCCTAGGAACGGTAGGCTGCACGTACGGGTTGGCGGGCTTGGAGCGCCTATTTACCGTAGAACAAGATTCCAACAAGAAACGGTAAGTACTGTACAGCGCGCACGCCCAACGTGCAACACGTTGTCCCGTGGTGCTACTAGCAGCTCGGGTGTTTTCAGATGTCACTAGCCAGCCCATCGTGTCCAACTAGCAAACGCCACCAAACGCACGGCATCGCTCTCAGCATGCCCCGCTAATTTCTCCCCTCGCATCATGTCGTGTGTGTGCCTCGAGGGAAGAAGCGCTCCGATTCGTCCGCCGTCCGTCGTCACCCCCTTGTGTGCTCTTTTTCGTCCCGTGCTAATCCTCAGCGGCTCCGATGGTGACATCAGCGGCCACTCGCGGTCACGGTCTCTGCCACACGCACGCACGCGCTCGATCTCTCGCTTTCTTCCGTCTCCTGGCTCGTTCCGTCTGGTTGTGGGCAGGGCACGAACGCACGCACGGACGGCCCAAACCGAGTGATTTGAGCGCGCGCGCGCGCCGCACTGATGGGTCTTGGTCGGGTCCAACGGGCTAGCGCGTCGTGCAGTCGTGCGTGCCCGCGGCGGCGTGTGCCGGAACGGAGCGCAGACCCCGGGTCAGAGCTCGTTTTGCGCTGTTGTTGCGGCGCGGGGGTGGTGGGGTTAGGCCGATCGGCTGGTCCCCCAGCCGTGTTGACGGCGAGGCGACCCGCCCCGCCCCGCCCCGCCCGATCGACTCGCCCGCCGTACGGGGCAACTCCGGCCGGGGGGGACCAGGCAGCCTACCAGGTGACGTGCGGGTGCGGCAGGGCGCGTGGAGGGCCGGACGTGGCGGCCGCCGAGCGGCCGGGGGGACGACGACGTGGCGCGGTCAAAAGGGCGGTCGTCCGGTCGTGCACCGCCCGGGGCGGGCGTCTGGCCTTTTTCTTGATGGCGACGGCGGCGAGGGCGAGGCGCGCTTTTTCTTCGCGCGAACCGCGTCCCGGCCGGATACTTATAATCGCTCTGGCTTGAAGCCACCGGGACGTACGCGCGCAGCAGCGGCCAGGTGTCTAACGAGTTAGGCAGGCGCTCCGGCTAAACCTCGCGATCGCGGGGCAGATTTACGATTATTTTAATTCATCTTGATCGATCTCGACTGCTATCTTTCTACTCTATATCTACCATTCGGATTTACCAGTGGAATTATCGACTCCTGGTCCTGGATTTGCCGGCCGGCGCAAAAGCCCGGAATTAATCTGGATCGGAGGGGGGATTTATTACAGTGGAGGTAACTTTCGGTTCAGCAGTTTTAAGATTCACCTTCTCAGCTTCTCTGGTTTATTTGGACAACTTAGTATATATGAACTCAGCACTTCGATCGGTACGCATTAGTGATGACTGCAAGGAGGACGTCATTTCAAACTCAGATGTGGACTCTCAAACTCTGAAGAAGGGCGGCGTACACGTGAAAACAGACATAGCCGATGTGTCTACTAGACTCGAGCCACATATATATACCAGCACGAACTGGTATATGTGTACTCGATCCGTGTATGGGAGCTCAGGTCAACTGCCAAACTACGAGATCAGCGATATACTGTGCATATATCGAAACGACCTAAGCGTGCAGGTCAACTGTGTGCTGGTAGGTCCAGAGTCCAGCACAAGGAGCACCTGGGATGGGACCAAGCTATAGCAAGTGCTTGCTTGCTCGGCCTTATTTGGTCTGCTGGTCCATGCACTACGTACTAGTTGTGTTGCATACCTGGGTGTCTGGGTGAGGGTGACTTTGCCTGCTCGCCCAACTCCCTCCCTGTTCGGTTCTCTTGGAACCGACTGCTCCAGGCCCTCATATCTTTCGTACCAGTACAGATCTGTGTGGCGGAGAACCATTCTGTTACAATCGAACGGGTGTACGGACCCATGCTGATTTCTTGTCAAGTTCATTACATGAGATTGCACAGAAGAATGGACCGGTCGTCACTGTATAAGCAGTAACTAGAAGCGACACACCACCACAAGGCAGAATCGACTGTAGAATGACTATTTGACACGGAGCGATTCATATAGAGTCATAGAGATCGTGCACTTCGTACGATCCATAATGACTCCATCGTCAATCGCGAGCCAAAAAAAAAAAAAAACAAACGGTTGCGATCTAGCTAGGATTTGCCGGTTGCTGCCGCACCAGATCAAGATAGATGGCGTTGGCTACGAGCTAGGAAACACGGATGTTCTTTGTCCCTGTCGTGGCTACTCCACGCAGCACCGAAAAAAACAAAGGCAGGTGCTAAGCTAGCCGCGCTTTCGGCAGGAAAATGCTACGGTAAGTCCGTAATCCGTCATCATATCCATTGAGAAAGAAAATTAAAGAAACGTATACAATACAAGCTTACCAAAATTACCCGATCGCCGGGGGCATTTCAGACATCCTCCGGCACCATCCTAAGGTAGTGGCAGTGGGATGCCCCTGACAGCGACACACGGCCTCTGGTGAAGCCAAGGCCGTGCTGGGGTATATATGTGGCGATAGCTCACTCCGTTGCAGCATCGATCACCTTAGCTTACTTACTCTCTATACACCTCACTGGGGAGACAACTCGGGAGTATTAAGGATTGATTAGCTCATCGCTAAGATCACTGAAGTTGAAAGACTAACGAGCTCGATCTCTATTGACTTGAGGTAGACAGAGAGATAGAGAGAGCGAGACAGGAATGGAAGGGCAGTATGGTTGGGGAAGAGAGGAGGGAGGGTGGAGGAAGGGGCCATGGACGACGCAGGAAGATAAGCTCCTGGTCGAGTACGTCAGGCAGCATGGAGAAGGCAGGTGGAATTCTGTCGCCAAGCTGACTGGTAATGACCACTGTTGCTGATTATTCTCGTTTCTTCTGACAGTCACTTGTCTCTTCACTTTTTCCCCCTTGTAATTTTATTTAGCGTACCAACTCACCATAGCCAAACCTACCTGAAGCTGCAAGTTGCATTTGCTTATTCAGCAACTTGATGCAATCAAAACCTCCAATTACACGGGAATTTAGATTCTATTTATGCTCCTGCACATGATTGCCAACTTGCTAAAGGTTGCCAGCCTGCTTGAGGAACCTCGATCAGTCTTAATTAACCCGGTCGGGCGGCGTGATGCAGGTCTGAAGCGAAGCGGCAAGAGCTGCCGGCTTCGGTGGGTGAATTACCTGAGGCCCGACCTGAAGAGAGGCAAGATCACGCCGCAGGAGGAAAGCGTCATACTCGAACTCCACTCCCTGTGGGGAAACAGGTAATAATCCCGGTCTTCTCGCCGATCACCTGGTAGCTGGTCATTATCGATCAGCTTGATTTATTTGCTTAACTGACTGCAAGCTAAGGTTAGCTGATCACGTTCTGCTCTGATCATGTAAACACAGATGGTCGACGATCGCGCGCAGCCTGCCGGGGCGGACGGACAACGAGATCAAGAACTACTGGCGGACACACTTCAAGAAGGGGAAGCCGTCCAAGAACATCGAGCGCGCCAGGGCGCGATTCCTCAAGCAGCGGCGCGAGATGCAGAGCCAGCTGCTTCTGCAGGGACAACAAGACCAGCAGCAGCCGGCGAAACAGGCCGATCACGACGACGACGACGACGACGGCGACGACGCCAGCAGGGAGGCAGCAGCGCCGGCGGCCGTTTCACTGGCGCAGCAGCGTGAGGAGGACCTGCAGATGCTGCAGCAGGACATGGATGACCTGTTCTTCCAGTTCTGCCCAATGGCCTCCTGCACCTCGTCCTCCTGCCTCCTCCCCGGCGGCGGCAGCTCAACGGCGAGCGAGGACGGGTCCAGCGGGGATCACCAGCTCGACGGCGCCGGCGCCACGTGGGGGTGGGGCAGCCTGTGGAACCTCGACGACGTGGTGGATGACGTCGATGGCGGCGCCTGCGCCTGGGACGACAGCAGCTTCCCTTTGCTGCAGGATCAAGGGCTCGCTTTCTACTAGCAGCTGCTAGCTGTGTACCCTACAACATTTTATAGCCCTGCTACAAGTAGATATTCTTTTCGTCTTCGACTGCTTGCTGCTGCAGCCTATGTGTGTGTGGAGGGTGAGAGCGAGAGGTCACTCTGATTGTTGCGTTGGATAAGGATGCAACACCAACCAAAGCCCACTTCGAGCGAGTAGCATGTCTTCGTGACTTGTTTAGCTCGTCTTTAACCACTTTTTTCGTAGAGGGATGAGAGAGTTTTTTCCTTTTTTTTTCCTAAAAAAATAGATATAAGATCATGGCGTGTTGAAAGTGCAACTTCACTCATGTACTTCCATTTTACCGCCAAGCTCAACATGTATTTAGCTGCTTAGTTATGCTGCCTTGAGTTCTCTTAGAGCATCTTCCCTGTTTGTTAGTGTATGGATCTCCAATAATAATAATTTCTAATAGTGGTGGCTCATTGTAATCCTGTCACTATTTTTCTTTTCAATAAAAGTTCAGTAGGGGGAAAACCCCTCCTATTTACTCAACAAAAATTTCGAATAGTGGAACTGTGTTGGCGATGTGGAAGGACCGAAGAGTCAAAGGATCAGGGTTCTAAATGGCCCAAAAAAACCTATAGTTTAATTGTAGTTTTTCCATAGGAACTACTGCTATGACATTGCTAATTATTCAGCTATTTTTTTTCAAGAACATGCGCCGCATGTATTTCATTAAGCAGTGGTAAATTGAAGTTTGAATACAACCACACCCTGGTAACCGAAGGTTACCCAGAACCTATCCTACTGGATTAGCACGTGATTGTGTATTACAAGGAAACAATTTTGCTCTAACATAGAAGAGGACCACATCAGGAGGTCCGCCTCAGACAACACCGCCAGCCTGCGGTATCCAGCCGCCGCCCAGAGCTCCATCTCCTCCATTATTTGCGTCACAAGCTCAGCAGTCGTGGTCGATGTGGCGTTGAAGGTCTGTGCGTTCCGTTCTTTCCAAAGAGTCCAGCCTATCAAGAAGAAGAGTGAGTCTAAAGCTTGTCGAATAATCTTTGGAAGCGAGTTCCTGTTCGATGTCCACCACATCATCGCGTTCATGTCTTGCACCTGAATCAGTCCCTGAAGATGAAGCAACGCCATGCAACATGACCAAACTTCCTTGCTGTAAACACATCCCAGAATGATGTGGTCCATGGTTTCATCAGCCTGATCACAGAAAACACAAAGGCATCCGTCTTGTAATCCATGTCGCCATCTCCGATGAGCAGTCCAACAACGGCCATGCGTCACCAGCCAGAAAAAGAATTTGACTCGTGGTGGCGCCGATGTCTTCCACAGTAGGCGAGCACCAAGCGGTCTGGAGCAACCCAGAAACATCACTCCATATGCAGAGGCTGCTGAATAGCGCTGGTTTGAAGAAAATCTCCGTAGAAAGATGTCCATTGTTCAGCTATTTTCATCAATAGCACTTCATCTCATCAAACACTAACTTAGCTATGAAATAGTTTTAGCACCACCTATCCTGATCGAGACATATATTCATTTGTTAGTCTAAGTCTGTGTAGATCTTACATGATGCTCGTCTAATTTGTCTTAAAACATTAAATAATTATGGAAATGTGGATTATTGAACATTGAATGAATTTGAACGTTAATTGCAGTAGTGAGTATATTAATTGATATGGTGAGTGTTAAATGATGAATGTGAAGGATTACTGTTCTAAAGCATGTACATCATGTGTGGACCTACATCGATCTGAAATATTTTGATTTAAAAAAGTAGATCAAATATTATGTTTCACGGACCTGCTGGAGCTCCCACGGAAGCACACAGTCGCGTGCGTTTTTCCTTTTTAGCATTGGGCAGGTGCGCGGGTAGCACGGTGCACGGAGAGCCACGGGTCCTTGCAGGCGCATCTTCTTAAAGCCCATAACTAAATTCAGGGCGGCCCTGGTGGGCTGGCGTACAGGCCTGCACCTGCAACACTTGTGGCGTACACGGGATTTCATCCGTGGCCTCTTATACCCTCTCCCGGTCTCCTCCATAAACCCTAGCCGCCGGTACCGTGCTGAAGCTGAACTGCTGATCCGTCTTCCAAGCTCTGGTAAGTCTCTCAGTAATCCTTTGCCCCTGGTACAGTTGATACGTGCGTTCTGAGGCGGAGACATCGTAGGTGTGGGCTTGTGAGATGGGGTGGATGCGGTTTGCGCCTTGTCCATGGATCGCTGAATCCAATTGGGGACTTTTGTGCCGCTGCTTTGGTCTTGGCTGGCTGCACGGCCGGCTGCAGCTGCCCTCTGGGCTGCTCCGGCTCTCGCGGCGGCCCTGCTTTTGCTTATTCTTGAAAGGAAGGTTCACAACTGGAGTCCTTGTTTAAGCAAGGATGATGGTGTCAGTGAGATTTGAGGGTCTCTGTTTAATTGATGGAGGTTTCTATGCTGAGATGCAGTGTGTTCATGGACGAAACAATAAGAGAGTAGCAATTTGGGGATATTAGGATGTATAAGATAGTAGAAATTTGGGGATATTAGAGGAATTTCTTTGTATAGGTAGGATGTATAAGAAAACGCAAGGGTTAGTTTAGAAAAAAACGCAAGGCTTTCGCAGAGGTGCCTGTTGCGTTTGGTTTGGTGGCTGCTGCTCCTTTCTTTCTCAGTGCTCTGTGTTCAGCAACAGGGTCCATCTTTGTTTTGGATCCTGGTGTAAGCACTATGAGTTTGCTGGTCTTGTACATCCTTTGCCTTTGTTTGCTGCGATTCTTGTTATTATTGGGCGTAATTCCCCTTTGCTCTCGTTCGATATATCAGGTATCATCCCTGCACGCTGATTCGAGATGTATCTCCAGTACTACATCAACGAGAAAGGTGACAAGGTCTACACCACCAAGGTTTGTGTATGAGGTTGAGCTTAAGTTTCTCTGCATGGCTGATGATTTTGAATGTCATTTGTTAGCTTCTGCTAATTGGGTTATCTTTGTTCTTTCTTTGCAGAAGGAGTCGCCTCTTGGGGTGCAGACGCAGTCTGCTCACCCAGGTACACCATCTTTGTTCACTGGCGTTACTTTTGTTTCTGCTGTTATAACTTACCAGTTACTTGTCAAGATGTAATTGTTGGGTACAAGGATGCAGAGTCATGATTGTCTAATATTAGCAGTAGGCATGTTTGTAGACTTTGAGCCCTGCCTGATTTGTGTCGCTTATCCAATAGTATGTTTATCTCCAGTTTCTTCTGAGTTTAGGTTCTGGATATTTTGAGCTGACAAATAAAAACTTGCTTGCTCAATTTTTAAACTGCAGATTATTTCTTTCTTTTACTGTGACAATTCCCTGTGCTTTATATGATCAATATGACCTCATGTGGCATTCGCATAATTTAGGGTTCTGGTCAATCATGATTGGCTTTACCATGAGCATTGTCTGCCAGATTTAAGCTTCATTCTGTTGTATTATTGAACTGAATGTAAGTACGCTGTAGAGAGATGGAATCTATCTTGGTTTACCTGAGGTGAACACTTGTATTGTGGATGTGTATGATCGAACAAAGATGTAACCAGAACCAACAAGTGGAAGTCTTTCTTTTTTATGATTGTATTTGTGGTTTAATAATTCGGGTTCCCATGGCCCTTGCATCATGATGTACTGAAATATTTCCTTGTGGTGCAGCTCGCTTCTCACCAGATGACAAGTACTCTCGCCAGCGCTTCCTTTTGAAGAAGAGATTTGGACTTCTGCCAACTCAGAAGCCAGCACCGAAGTACTGAAGCTTCGACTGTCATGTCATGGCTTGTTGTTTGGAATGTAGAATAGGTATTCTGAGAACAGAAATCAAACAAAGCTTGGAATCTCTGCAACACATTCAGGCTTTTTGTAATGCTATGTGATTGACAGTTCGTGTCCTTAATATGTACTTGGTTTAATATGTACTTGCTGTGTGGGCCAAAACATCGTATTGTCTTCCTCTTTTGTCCTGACTGTTCATATGCTTAGTTATTGTTCATTCATCATGTTCTTGTTTCCTGTGATAAAACAGGCAGAAACCTTACCCAAAGACGACCCTAAAAAATCTTTACCTTTGGTGCTAAAGTTTAGTACATGGCAATGGATCCAAACAAGGATCGCAACTGTAGGGTCACAATCGGCACAGGTGGCATTGCAGGTGAATGAAGACAGTGAGCAATGCAGAAGAACGTTCAGGTTACCCATGTAGTCCGTGCCTGTCAGGTTGCTTGTTTTGGCTAGGTTTCAACCGTGGCTGTCTTAACCGCCAAAACTTGTGTACTTTTGCGGCCAGAATTGTATATTGTGTTTTGCCTTTAAACTATTTTTATCTTAATTAAAAGGCAAAGCTCTTAAGGTTGGCTAATTTGCCCAAACTGAACTCCGCTGAATTTCCCAAAACCTATAGTGCACTAAATCAATAATGAAATATATTTTAAATTAAAATTGTTAGAAGAATACAAATGTTGATCTATAAACGTAACGATTATTTGATTCCTCAAAAGTGAGATTCAATTTTTTCAAGAAAGAAACTTGGTTGTTGCATAGTCTTCCAGATTTCGTATCCTCTTGGAATCAGTTCCACTGTCACTGTTCTTGGGCCCTACCTGGCAGAGCATCCCCTCCCCTCCCCTCGATCCCCTTCTCTTCGTTCGTCGATCCGAATCCTCAGCCGCCACCAACTCCCCTCGCAGATCCAGATCTTATCCTTCCCTTCCTTGCCCTTCAAGTAGCAGGTCAGGGATCCCTCAAATGTTCAGTTCACAGCCGCTGGGCCGAGCTATGGATCCGACTCCGACCAAGCAGCAGGCAAGCGCCATGGCGGCAAAGGCGCTGCCGGTGGAGCTCGTGGAAGAGGTGCTCCTCCGCTTCCCGCCCGACGACCCGGCAAGCCTCGTGCACGCCGCCCTCGTCAGCAAGCGATGGTGCCGCCTCATCTGCGGGCCTGGCTTCCGGCGCCGGTTCCGCGAGGTCCACGGCGCGCCACCGCTGCTGGGCTTCGTGTGCCCGAGCGACCGTACCGCGACGGACCGCCTGTTCGTGCCGACGTCATCGTTCAAGCCGCGGCACCATGGCGACCCCCGCTTCCGCTGCCTGGAAGCCGTGCACTCGTGCCACGGCCGCGTCCTCCTCCGTTCCTCGCCGGGAGCCGCCGTGGACGCCCCGGAGGAGGATCTCTTCGTGTGGGATCCCATCGTGGACGAGCTGAGGAAACTGCCCAGATGGCCACTGTATTCACCCTACTCGTGTGATGAGGGGAGCGCGGCCGTGCTCTGCGCCGGCACGGTGGCTGACGGCGGTTGCGACCATCTCGACTGTCACCGTGGCCCCTTCATGGTCGTGTTCGTGGGGCCTGACCGGAATGATCGAGCGTTCCTTTGCATCTACTCATCCGAAGCTGATAGGTGGAGCCATCCCGTCTATGCCGAGCAGCGCCATTGCTATTTTGAGAAGGGGAACAGCATCCTCATCGACAGTGCAGTCTACTTCAAGATGAGCCCGGGCCGACCTGCTATCCTCAAGTATGATTTGCTGACACGAGAATTGTCATGGATTCACATACCATTACCTGGTGTGCTCGGAAAACATTTCCACATGGAGTCCACGCTACTGGTTATGGAGGGTGGGAGACTAGGATTTGCCTTCACTCCCGAAATGCCCAAACTACATTTGTGGTCAATGGAGCATGGTCCTGATGAAGATGCAATATGGACACAGAGCAGAGTCATAGACCTTGATAAGCTACACCAAACACAGCTCAGATGGACCAATGTGGTTGGCTTTGCAGATACTGGAGCTGGTGGAGTCATTTTCATATCGTCCTACAATGATGATAGGCTTCTCTCCCTCAATCTAAGTTCTGGGAGCACCAAGGTGGTACGAGGGAGCTTTGGCGTCAGTCGAGTGGTTCCCTACATGAGCTTCTGCACTCCAGGTACATATTTGGACAGTTTCTAGGTTTTCCACTAATTTGCACAATGGTTCTCTACTGTTTAATCATGAAAAAATATGGTCTCTGCAATCAGCATATATGCGCTCGGAAAACATTGGATTGAACAATGTGCTAATCGAAGTATGATATCTGAATCTCTTGTAAAAACAGGTGGATTACTCCTACCTGCCTTTTTCTGTTCTCATTTTAGGACATATATGCTATTAGAATGTGTAGATGCGATATCTATACTGCTGGAGAAACATACAAGGTTATACCTGCATTGCATGAGCTTCTACAACCCAAATATTCGGGCCATGCCAATGTTTTGATATATGTTCCTCAGTAATATATCTCCAGTAAGATAATAATATCGCTTAATAACTTCAATAACATATAATTAAGATGTTCCTAGATTTGGACTAGCTAAGTTTCAGTTCATCCTAATGTGGTTGTGGATATGTTACCAATGAATGGATGATAAGGTAGTGCTGACATCGGAGGCAATCTGATGTCTCTTGTGTGATTAGCATGGACTGAGTGTTCATTGTTACCAATTTCTGGATGATATTGTGTTTTTTTTTTCCTGCAGCACTGGGAGCAGTCTCTACAGAGGAGGGACCAGGAGCCGGTGAGCCAAGTGCGTAAGAGAAGCCCAAATTATAAGTGTGCTAGGCCAACCAGGAAGGAAATTATTAGGACAGACATATATATGGTCTGTAGTGGGGTAATACATATAATTCTCTGTTTTTGCTGCTGCTCTTGTTGCGCAGGGCTAAATGCTTTGTGGATCATTCGTATCAGGGAACAAATAGTAGTCTCTTTATGTCTTAGTTTATTAGTACCTCGTTCTTTCTTGGGCTCGTTTGCAATATGTAAACTGAATCAGGATTATCCTCTCTTTGTGCTTGCGAACTTGAGTTTGCAATCAAATTATGAGAATGATATTAATTCCTCTTGTATGAAAGTATGTAATGAATTCTGTTCCTACTTTTACAAGGAACCTGGGAAGGAAATTTAGTTTTGATATATATGCTAATCTGCTAACTTGAACGTATATAATTCAATTGATTGCTTCGTTTTAACATTCCCTGCAAATGCTATAATTAGGATGTGTGAACTGGGAGCACGATTCATGAACAACAATGAGCCTGACCTTGAGGCCTTTGACTGACAACACGGATAAAAATAAAAATAAGGATCAGAAACTTAGAATACAGAGGTTGCTCTCCTAGTGGTCCTCTGCCAGATTGATTTTATCGTTTGCAACAACTTTTGCTTCAGCTGTTATAATTATAACCTGCCTGTCAGGATATAATAGTTGGATATTTTTCTTTTGTTGGGTATATACAGAGTCATGGTTGTCTAATTATGAGCATTTGGCATGTTTGTAGACTTGTAGCCCTGACCGATTTGTGTCGTTCATCCAATAATATGTTGTATATTTTGAGCATACAGAAAAAAAGATGCTTGCCAACTTTTAAGAATGGAGTTAAGAGTACCCGTATCTATCTGCAGATCATTCTTTGTTTTCCTGTGACAGTTCCCTATGCTTTATATGATCGATATGAACTCATTAGGCATTCACATAATCTAGAGTGCCATTCAATCATGAATGGCTTTACCTTGAGCACTGTCTGCCATGTTAAAGTTTCATTCTGTTGTATCATTGGACAAAATGTCAATAGACTGCAGAGACATAGAACCAATCTTTCTTTGTAGTTTACCTGAGGGGAACATTTGTATTGTCTCTGTGTAGGACCAAACAAAGATGTAACCTGCAGAACTGAAACATGTGGAAGTCGTTCTTTTTATGGTTGCAGTTGTGGTTTTGACTGTTCAATAATTTGGGTGCCTATGGCGCTCGCATCATGATTTACTGAAATATTTCCTTGTGGTGCAGCTCGCTTCTCACCAGTTGACAGGTACTCTCGCCAGCGGTTCCTACTGAAGAAGAGATTTGGACTTCTGCCAACTCAGAAGCCAGCACCTAAGTACTGAAGCTTCAACTGTCCAACCTTGCATGTTCACTTCCTGTCACGGCTTGTTGGTTGGAGTGTAGAATAGGTATTCTGAAAACAGAAATCAAAAACTGCTAGGCACTACTATGGCCATCTCTCCTGCACATTCAGGCTCTGTATGTGCTGGTATGTGATTGACAGGTCGTGTCCTTCATATGTACTTGGTGCGTGGGTCAAACCATTATCTTGCCGTCCTCTTTTGGCCCTGACTGTTGATTTGCTTAATAATCGCTCATTCATCATGTTCTTGTTTCCTGTGATAAAATAGTGCAACGGAAATGGGTAAGGTCCTCCTGTTTTCATCTCTACTAGCACGCCCAGTAGAGTGTAACATAGAGCCTTTCAACGGTTCCCGGTTGGTCAATTCACGTATGACTAGCTGGTTGATGAAGAGCTGTTTTTGGCCGATGTGGAAAAGATGAAATCTCAGGCATTTTTTAACTGCATATACCAAACTTTGAAATTCGACTTCTGATTTCCGAAACAAACTCGAGCATGAACATAACGATGTGAAAGTGGAAACTCGCATCTCATAGCTCAACGATCAATCTTGTTTACCAATTTTGCACAAGACTAATGGTATATAAAAAATGCACAAATTACAAGTGCGTGTAAATTTGGAAGAGCATTGCGCCTACGCTGATTGTGGCAACAGAGTGGGCCGTCTTCAAGTCATAGCAATGGAGCCGGAGGTTTGCACGTGTGTAGACGCTAGTTTAAATGAATTTAGAGAAACACTGTGTGACATGATTACATGAAAATGGACCCGGTGCTAATTTAGGAGGGACAGGTTTGGACAGCTCGTGTCCAGTGCACTTTGCTACCATTAGTGCATGGTGGGAAAAGGTAGCTAAACAAGTTCATAAAAAGCAACGACGCAAATTCAATCACACAGTGATTTATATATCTTTTAGAACGATTTAGAAGGATTGCAACCATAGGGCCTTCGAAAGTAAATCACAATCGGCATAAGTGGCATTGCAGGTGAAGAAAGACATGGAGCAATGTAGAAGAACGTTCAGGTTACCCATGTAGTCCGTGCCTCTCCCAGGTTGCTTGTTTTGGCTAGGTTTCAGCCGTGGCTGTATTCTCCGCCCAAACTTGTGTACCGTTGAATTATTGGTGTCTTAATATTGGCTAATTTGCCCGAACGGAACTCCGCTAAATTTTTGGGTGATACATGTAAACTAACCAGTGAACACATTACATAAACAGATGAGCATCAATCAACTTAGTTTCCCCTTCCTCCAGATGGATCTTTCATCTCATACCCAAAAATGGATCCGTCTCTTACCAAATTGTGCGAGGGCATACTGGCATAGGTAGCAGAATCTATACCATTGCGATATCATCTAAAACACACATGGAACTGGAAACCAAGATGTAGAATCAACTTATAATAAATAGGCGGAATGTACAATAGCCCTGTATGCTGTTTACCTCAAAAAAGCAACGATTATCCTGCAATAAGACCATATTGTTTAGACAGGTCACTGGTCTGTGCATCAATAACCAGCAAAACTACAACCACACGTAATCAAAAGATGATTTCTCCATTAAAGGAACAAGAGTAACAGCCACATGTTTTGGGGACAAAAAAGGTTATATTGTGGTGTGAGCAAAAAGGGTGTGTATTCCCTCGTGGCCAGGAGAAGAATGTATTGCCTAGGTCCTACTGAGTTGTAACAAAGTGAGCAGTAATCATCTGCACTCTATTTTTTTTTCACATAGAAGACCTCTCTACTACTCTGGAGAGGAAACCATATCTATCTCCCTGGACGATGGATCGTCATCTTCGTCTTCAGAGATATCATCTCCAGTGCTGGTGATATCCGTATTGCTTGCCTGTCTAACAAATTGACCTCGCACCCTAGGCCTTGTTTCAGCAAGTTTCTTCCGGTTCACATACCTCACCTTCTTGTCAAAGCAGCGCTCTTTTCTTTTCTGCTTGAATTTGGCAAGTGCTGCAGCCCTCCTTTCAGAGCGGTTGCATGTTTCCTCTGGCATTGGTGTGCTCGATGCCGAGGACCACACATTTTGTGTCGGTAAATGACTTGAGTGCATATTCATGCCAGCAGGATTAAACTGAAATGATGACATCATAGGTAAACCATGGCATTGGGGATAAACATTGTACTGAGGAAGCATCGTTGGTGGTGTAGGTGCTTGAGCATTGTTTATGTTTGCTTGAAAGTTTTGCACTGGAGAAACTGCCATGTTGTGCTCTACCATCCCTGGATAATAAAATGGGAAATGGTATACAGATGGAGTTCCTGAAGTATCATTATGGCCTTCATTGCTTCGCTCCATATGTACGTTAGAGGAAGAAAAGCATACCATAGGGTACTGCACAGGCATCTCAAAAGCTTCTTTATTCCGAATATTTATATCAGTACCGGTGTCACTTCTATCGATTGCACTAGAGCAATTACCCTGGTTATCCAAAGAATCTAACCGACTGCCACCTCTTTGTAATTCGCTATCAAATGAGCTGGTGGTTGGGGTGCTTGTCTTAACATATGCTAGAAATGCAGACGACTCGCCAATCCTCAGGTTAGTTTTCATAGGGCGTGAAAACATTCTTCCCGGAGAGGCTGGCAATTAAAAATAATTAATCAGAAAACAGATGGATAAATAGATGTGATTAACAATAAAAAAGGAAGACCTGTAATTACAGGCAGAACAAGGGTCCGACTCAAACATCTTACATGCTTGACTGGCATCTAGGGCAGAGCCTGGTACACCCTCCATCTTGTCTCTCTGGTGTGGCTCCGGAACAGAAGGATTAGACTGAAACACGCCAATAAATGGAAGGGCATTTAAACAAGTATATTGTTAGCGTCTCATCAAATACAACATATATATAGAGCCAAAACGGCAGATCTTTGTGGCAACATCAAAAAGCAGAAATGGAACTATACTAAAACAGCAAAAAGAATATCTGGACTGCAACAAACTTCCAAATGAATGCTGGGTTCATTACCTCGTATTCAAGTTGATTCGAGGTGCCTGTTTCTTGATTCATATGTTCTTTGGGCCTATCGTCTGTCTCGTCTGAGAGGAGTGTGGTGCTATTGGTATTGGCATCACTAGGTTCTGAGTGCACCAACTCGAAGTTGTCATTGAAGAAGTTTTTCTCGGGCAAACCAAGCTGCCAACACCAGTACTCAAAATTTAAAGAATAATTCGTGCAGGTACAGCAACGCCTACAAGCATCTCAGCTTAGAGCATGCTTCTAAGTTCTAACGCAGAGGCTAAGGTGAATCAGCATAGGGCCCTTTACCATCCGTCTCCGCCGCCACACATGGGTCCAAAGGTTCAGCAGCTCATTCGTGCGCAGCGGCTTCACCAGGTACTCGGCCGCGCCAAGCCGCAAGCACTTGACAACAACAGACACCTCATCTCTGTTGGACATCACTGCATAGTTCCATCAAAACAGGAGGATGGTCATGGCAAGCACATCACAGTAATCGGTCCAAGACACAGGATAGGAAGGGAGCCTACTGATGATGGGGATGTGGCGCAGGTCCTTGTTCCTGGCAATGTATTTGAGCATCTTAAAGCACTTGGAGACCGGCAGATCAACCTCAGCCAGGATGATGTCGATCTCTCCTCCCTCAAAGTTGAGAATACTGATCACCTGCCGCGGAGACTTGGCGCAAGTTACTGAAAAAGAAAGTTCGCCATCACAACAGCACGACAGTATTGGTAGTATAGTACTCTACTACTAATGATTAAGCCCACAGTGCGAAGCAAACACAATCCTAAATTGGGAAATCCCAACGATTAAGAAACCATTAAACCAAGTACGGGGGTGCAAAGGTTGACTCAGACTAACCATGGTACGAGCAGTTGCAGAGGAGCCGCAACACCTCCCGCGAGCTGGTGGCGTCGCCGTCGCAGAGAAGAATCCTCACCTTGCTCCTGTCCACGAACTGCTGGCCTCCCCCAAGACCCACACCGCCTCCGCCTCCACCTCCACCGCCGCCCACGCGATCCCCCTCGCCGCCGCCCACCATACCCAAACCTCAGACACACCAAACACGACTCCGCCAAGGGGACACGAACAGAAGAGTCGGATTCAGCAGCGGCTGGAACCAGAGACACAGACGCAGCAGGACGACGCGGTCGGTGGATCTGCAGACGCCTCCTCCTCCATCCCCGCCGCCGCCAGTACGGCCCAATCAACCCGGGCCCCCTCGCAAGCTACCACCAAGCTGCCTGTAGATGGCTGGTTAGCAGGTGTCCTAGCAGCGGTGGCTGGGGCCGCCGGGGGCCACGGCGCCCTCCTCCGGCCGTCGCGGTCCGGCCCGCACCATTATCCGCGCCTAATCTATTGCGGAGGGGCGGCAGCGGCGGCGGCGGCGGCGGGCGATGGCGTCCGCTCTTCTCTGCTGCGGCCTGGCCTGCGTGCGGGTGCTTCGCTGTAGCAGGATATTTTCCTCGCTTTTTCCGCTTTCCTCAGAGTGGGGTTGGGGCACGCAGCAGCAGCAGCAGCTCGGCGGGGCGAACACAAGAAGAGGAGGCAGAGCCAGCCAGCCGCACCCGCACGGCGCCGCGGCCGCGGAGGCGGAGTAGAATAAGAGCAAAGCGACGGCAGGGCGCGCTCGGGCGAGCCGGCCGGGCGATCTGGGCCGCCCGTGCCGACGTCCCGTGCAAGCAGCAGTTCGGATCGGGGCCCAGCGAAGCGGGCGCTGGCCTGGCGCCCTGGCTGACGGACGGACCGGGCGGGCGAAAATATCTGGCTCGCGTCGCCTCCGTCAAAACGCTACGCTTTTTGGCTACGTGTCCGCCGCCTAGTTGTCGCGAAAATATCTAATCCTCGTCGGCCATCGGTAGTGCGATTTTGTAGTAAAAGGACCAAGTGGAGCCACGCGGCCCACGCCCATGCTTCGGGTTTGCAAGACTGACTGGACCGTGTTCCGAACGGGAACGAGATCCTCTAACATTGCCTCAGCTACGTCCGAAGGACGTCCAGCCCCATATCCGACCGCTCGCTTCTATCCGACCGTGCATAGCCAAATATAACAGGCTTTGCTGCAGCCGGGCAGCCAGCCCATTTAGCCCAGCCACGCGACTCCCCCGGGACAGACTCGTACGGCGATTCCTTCGTTGCCTCCGCCGCCGACGCGGGTCGCCGGCTCAGCGTGCCCGTCCTCGCCAGGCCATCACCGAGGCGCTCGGGAGTTCCCGCCTCGCCGACGCTACCCACCACTGCTCCGATCTGGTGGCATGGTGCATCAGCTGCTTCTCCACCACGCCAGCGCTAGCCGCTAGCGCTCCCCTCCGCTCCACTGTGCATAGCGTCATCGCTGGACGCTGCGCAACCTGCGTGCTGTGGCCAGCCGCTTTGGCGGCGTTCCTCACCGCGCCGGAGATTCCTCTCCACCACCGTGACGATCTGCTTTGTGGCTATAGGCGGTGGTCGTGGTCCTCCATGGCCAGTCAGGCTGCTCGTCCGTAAAACAGAGAAGATTTGCATACCGTGTGTTTGAGTTCTGTAAATTATGCAAGTACTATGCAAATTGTGACTGTATACGAATTGTAAAGATTGCCATTGTACCAGTGTGGACAAGCTTGCCATTGTATTATAAACTGGTTATGTGATACAATTATCAATGGAATCCATAAAAGTTATTGCTGATAATTACAACTTCAGAGGCTGCATCCACTTTCAAGTGTAAGATCACCATTGAATATTACTTTCAGAGGCTGCATCCCGATTCGGATTTACTGCAAGCACTTAATATATAGTTATATAAAAAGGATTTGGTTGCACAATGTCAAAAGAAAGCTGAGTTTGTCCATCTAGTACTAGACAACTGATTTATAATTTTATATATAGCAAAAGAAAGCTGAACTGATATATCCACTTGGGAGCAGATCACTTATATGTGGTCCTCCACACTTCCAAAACACTGCAGTTCTTCATAACAATATCACTGGAATCTAGTCATCTGTCATTGGTCCTGCATGTTAAATAAAGAAGTAAGGGTTTTTTTAAAAAAAAAATATCATCTCCAGATTTGTAGAGTGGCTATATGAGCAGATTACCATCAAAAACTGAGTGTAGCTAAATTGTGCTTGTTCCTTGGTCCCACCACTAGCTGGCTCTTGTGCTTGTGCAACATCATTCTCAGCCACTTCATCAAACTGAGTTGTAGCTTCGCTTTGTCTCTTTTTTTCTAGCCTTGTGCATCTTATCGACCCAAGTTCTTTTTCTTTTTGAAGTTTTTGTTTCCACGTTCTTTTTCTTCAGACTAGCATTAATGAACAAATCATTTGTTGCACTAGCTTCTGTGAAAACTGTACAAGCATTCTGAAAAGTGATTGGAATTGTACTGATTTTTTCTTCAATTTGCTTGGCAAGGATGTCAAGTGTGCTGTCCACTAACATTGTGCATTCAGGAAAGTAAGCTGCTCCATGTGCAAAATTCTGAAAATTTTGGGACATGCATCTGAAGCGCAGCATCCATCTTTGGATTTTATATTTCTCCCTTGATTGTCTTGTACAGTTTCAGTCCGTGCTTCCCGTGTCCAATGCGTTAACACATAATGTGGTGGTAGTGTCTTGATATTCATCAAATCAAGAACCTTAAGAGCATGAGCACACAATATCCCAATTCTGTCAAATTGTCTGCAGCCACATACAACTGTTTGCTTCAAAGGATCACCGACAACTTTATACTCCTCATCATATATAAAATCTCCAACTAGATATTCATTAATACCATCCAATGCTTTGATACAAGCTGCTAAGGATCTTTCATATTCACCTTAAAAAGCTTCAAATATAATAGGTGTATACAGTTTGCTAGCATGCACCAACATAGGAGGCGGCCTACTCATAAAGATTTTAGACAACTTTTTCCTTGACTCAAATTCTGAGTACAACTCATTGTTCCTTTTCCCTTGCACCACCCTTTCAAAATGTTTGAAGAACCGGATGATATCAAAATCAGTTTTGAAATGGATTTTCAAGTCATTGTTCAGACTCTCACTCAACTGTGTACTTCTCATTTCTAATGTAAAGACATCCTTCATGTAACATTCAGCCCATTTTTCTTTCAACTTGTATATACTATCTAACCAAGTTTACTTGCTCACCTTTTGCCTTATGAGATTAAATTTTTGATCAAATTCTGTCTTGTCTTCATATTCAAACATGCATGCACTAAAATCTAATAGAATAGTTGTATCTTCATTCTTCTCCTTTTTCTTCCCTTTTTTCTTCCCTCTATATTCAAACATGCAGGCGCCACGGTGGCCGAATCCCCTCCCCTCGTTTCGGATCACGACGCAGGCAGCCGAGGAGGCTTCCGCGGCGAGGCCAAAAAAAAACCGAGGAAACGTGCGTGTACGCTAGGTTCCCGTCGTGAAGAGCAAAAGATTTCGCCCGCGCGGCCGAGGCTTCGGGCCGGACGAGGGCCTGCTGGTGCTGGATGGGGCGATCTCTTTCGTTGTGCCGATCGGAGACGAGTGGCCCGCGATGGTGGCGGCTCATTGGCGTGGGGCCGCGGGTCCACTCTTTTCTAGTTTTGTGCGTTCAATCTTGACGATTCAGAAGATTTGTCGCGAACCCCCCAAATCGGCATTGGGTCTAAAGCCGAGATGATGCTACGAATGCGGATGGGTCAACTCAGGTGTCAAGCTCACGAGCACTACGTGTCTGTCGACCATTGCCGTTTCAGATTTTCAGCCTACGAACTTTGGTTTTACACAAAATAAATATGGGCCCAACAACATCCTCACGAGTTTTAACTAAACCGTCTGATGGTGTCAACTTTCACGAGTTCAACCTGATGATAGTGTATTGGTGTCAACTTTGTATTGGTGTCAACTTTCAGCTTAGTCGAGTGAGACATAAATCGGTAATGACTTTTTTTTTTTTGCACAGCAGGTCAGTCACCATTTCAGTGGACAAGTTTAGCCGACACAAATCACACGGTACACTTTACTGATACGAAAATTAAAGAGGCAATACACATTGAGCTAGTATACAGAGTTGCAGAGAGGGTCAACAAGAAAAAAAAAACAGAAACTCACGAGCACTACGTGTTGACCATTGCGGTTTTCAGCCTAGCGACTTTGGTTTTTTTATATAAAAAGGATGACAAAAGTTTTGTCATGATTTCTATTAGATGAAAAAAGAAAAAAGAAGACAAAAACCCCATCCAGTTTTTTAAAGTGAAAACTGGACAAAAACCACATATAATTGTGGAGGGTACCCTACTCCAACTACACACCTATGTATCAAGTCAACTCAACTCGCGTCATAAAGAGCGCCAACTCAAATTCTACTCAACTCCACGTTTGGTCGGACTGGGACATCGACATAAACCTCTAACCACTAGAACTCGGTCGGATTGGGTCGTCGACACGAGCCTGCACTTTAAACCACTATCCACTACTGACGCAACAAGCAACTAAAAGTTAGCAACAAAAACCTAAAACTAAGAAACATGTACTCCATCACTGGCACCAGCCACGAACACAAATGTGGAAACGACGAACTAGCACTGCCCAAGGCAACCCAATCATCGACTAGGAACTTTGGTTTTATTTACATAAGTTATATCTCATGACATCCTCACGAGTTTAGTTAAACCTGTGTCAACTTTCACGAGCTAAACCTGATGGCGCCAACTTTCACCTTAGCTGAGAGAGACGTGAACCAGTAATTAACTTTCTTTTTTGACAGGTCTAGAACGTCTCATACAGTCACCATTTCAGATGGCAAGTTTAGGTGACTGACACGAAAATTAAGAGGCGTACACATTGAGCTCGCAGTCCAGACGATAAGGTAGTGTATACAAAGTTGCAGAGAGTATCAACAGGAAAAAACACAAACGCTTAAAATACATTCCACATGAAGAAATGCTTAACTCTTTATTCATCTTTATTTATTACTACAATACTATACGTATTATGAGTTTAGTGCTCCGTACAACAATTGCACATAGCCACCAAGCCAGCGGATGACTCTGTAAAACATGTCTACAAAGACGGAGTAGCAGTTGCCGTGGCCGTCGCAGTGGCAATTGCTCCAGCCTCGATCAGCAGAGGCAACAGCTTCCCACCGTCATGCATTGCCATGGTTGCTGCTCAGCAGGCGGTAAATACATCGTTAAAAAACTATTCAGATGCAAATGAGAAATAAAGTGAACACAACTTTAGTTTTTGGAGTTGGAGATCAGTACGACGATGACATTGACAGAACAACAGAAGGTAAACTCACCGTCACAGCCACCAATACGCTCCCCTTTCACAAAGACATTGGGAACAGTTTTCTGACCCGTCCGTTCAGCAAGAGCTGATTGCAGCTCAGCACCATCACCTTCGCACAGTGATTAAATCAGTAAGCAGTTTTCATGGAATGCATAAGTTTGTCTTCTCTTGAATACTCGAGACATGTTAAAATGGTTCATGCAATGTTCACAGTTCACTATATATGTTCGTTCGCATTTACAGATTCACTTGGTGTAATTGTGTTAAGATGGTCTAATCAATCGAGGAGCAATCATATTGCAACGTGTTAACAATATTGAAGGGATTCCTCCAAACATTGTTTTGCAGAAGTACTGAACTAATCTCCAGTTTGATTGAATAGTAGTATGTTCATTAGTTCATGTACAATTTCAAGTTTCAGCACTGCAGTTTGATCAGAACTAACTTTTGCAATATCTTTCAGTTGATAGATGAGCTGAAAAGTCTATCAGTGACTTCTACAGCCATGATTATTTGATATCATAAACCTTACCCTTCATTTGTTGGTTTATTTTATGACTATCGAAATATGGGAATCAAACTATTTGTGAAGTATTGAAGTGAACCAAAAATAAAGAAGTCTAAAATCAAGAAAAATACTCACTTTCCACATCCAACTCAATAGACTTGTAACTTGCCCCCAGCTGTGCTAACAATTGCTTCACTCGGGCGCAGAAAGGACAGTAAGTTTTGCTGTGGTCATAAGATCAAAACATAAGGGATTTATATAGAAAAGAATAAAGGATAAACATTTGAATTAGTACAAGCGTATATAATAAGATTAAAACATAAGGAATTTTTTATACAAAGAATAAAGGATAATTATCATTTGAATTAGTACAACTATACTAACAAAATTGTTCATTCATTTTACACTCATGGAGCAACTCTAACTCTTCAAATAATACAAAGAGTTGTTCTATGGCACAGTAATATTCATTCTTTTTCTTTCTTATCGCACTTTCATCATATATATGGGTTGAATGATCATCATATACTAATATATCACTTGTTATTGCTTCTAACAAGTAAAGATTTCCCATGTAAAAACAAAGAAACAAACTGAAGAAACATGTAATTATTTTGGTTTTAAAAGAGCGGAGCATGTATATTGTATATTAATAGCAAAGGGGAGGGTGAGATAATAAAGAAAAAGTGAATTATAACAAAAATTAGAAAGTGCTACCTTACTCATTCCAAAAATTTCTGATGGCGTTACCTACTCATTCCAAAAATTATAAGGGCGTACCAGGAATATTGGGGATTTAAATCTACTATATTCAGTCTTTGGCACAAAGTTGAAGAAAAGTGAAAACTGATTTCCTTATCCACGCAGCCCCATCATGACTGTACCACAAGAAACTAATTCTGTCCCAGTCGATTGCAAATTTGGGGACAAAACATGTTACCAGATAACTGATCACATATTCACCTATGTAACAGATGGCCAACATGAAAACACGAAAGGTTCCGCTTGTTTTGCAATTGCATAATAATAGAAACAAAGATTTTTATGAGCAAAACCTGAAGACGACGACAGGGGATGAAGAGACGATCTCCTTGCCTTCTCGAGAGCCATGGCTGCTTGCAGAGTTGTCCGAGCGCGGAGCTAGATGGCGAAAGAACGGGCCGGAGGTGTGTACTTTCCGTGCCGAACCCCTCCGGTCCAATTTATACGCTACCGCCGGCCCAATTTATACGCTACCGGAGGTGCCGATTTGCAGTGGGAACCGGACGGCAACCGGAGAATTTTCTTTTGGCCGGCAGCCGGCTGCCGCGTTGACGGCTTGAAGCACCGTGCACGCTAGGACTATGCCAGTGCCACGAGCGCACTAACGCACGACCTGAAGAGAAATTGTGAAAGTCTTTTCCTCTCGTCCCAGTCACAACTGGATGAATCTAGATCCACGAATGAGCAGCATGCTCGCAGGTCGCATTAAGATTTAGTCATGCGTGCTCGTTCGGCATTCGTTTTCACAATTTATCAGTCGTATATACGGCGATTTCAGCGATCACAGGCAGGCAGTCGTACACTCATAATTCTCAGTCGTATATGGCGATTTCAGGTGGTCGTACAACATTCGTTTTTTCTTACAAAGACAAGGCCGCCAGTGCCGTCGCCGAACCTCTCACATAGCTTTGCGACGATTTAGCCTCTCGGATTCTCTGAATCTTGATTGTACAGCCAGGCCTTGAGACGATTGAGAGCCCATATAGAAACAGAGAGCATGAATGGATCATTGGATTCGCATCTGCTCCAATGCTCCGTGGTCCACTTCGTGCTGAGTTCTTAGTGATAGCAATAGCAATGCAACCGTCGAGAGTTTCTGCTCTTTTGTCCAAAAATTTACAATTATAACAGAAAAAATGTCTTTTCTACAGATAAAAAAATCTGGGCTTATAGTCTTTATAATGAGTTAATACAGTACAGTATATACGATTGCTATTTGCATTATTCAGTTTCAATAGGTGTGATCTGTTCAATTAATAAATATTGATGCAATTAGCTGTTCTGCATTCGTCATTTATGTGGGGAAAAGATCAGAGCGTCAAGGAATTGTCAAGAAAAGCATTCAGAAAAACGAAGTGTAGTTCCTCGACGTCCAATCACATCAAAAGATTTCCGCGCTGGATAGCGAGAGGAACAATCGTTTTTGCTTCACATTCTTGACACTGCCCACAAACCATAAAGGCTCATAGGCACAATGAAATCAAGAGAAGCCAGACAAACAAAGTATCTGACAACAAGAGCAAACTATGAAGAAAACCTAGGATTACTACAAAGACAAGACAACTCAGTCCCTTAGATGTTCTTAAGACCATGCGATCATCTCCGCAGGAGTCATTACAGGTCTGTAGGACTCATCACCGTTGCCAGAAAGTACCCTAAAATATTATTCCCTTTTCACAAAAGAATTCGAACCAGGAATAATACAAAGATCGATGATTCGAGGCGGTTTTTTCGATTAGTAATGTATGTAAGAGTCGCCGTGTGCCCTGCGGCGCTGGAAAAATCCGAGGGCACAAGTTGGAAACGAGCTCGTGATACAACAGGGTGATGTTGCTTCAAGGGAACGAGTCTACTGGGAACCATCCGGTCGAGACCGGAAATCCCAGCGACCAGATGACGAAGCCAACCGCAGTATCGACAATATCGACGGCTAACTATAAAAATATCAAATCGAAATCGACAGAAAAGAGCAGCGCAGCGATAAAATTCGAAGGAAACCAGCAGAAATCCGATCTGACGAGAAAGGGAAGAACCTAGCGAAGACGGCGGCGGCGGTGCTGAACTGATGCGGAGAGGGGGAGCAATTTATAGCCGCCGTGGGTGTTGCCTAGCAGCGGCTTGGGGTTGCCTTCTCAAACCCTAATGGGCTGAAAGATACGTTAATGGGCTCTGGGATTCAGCCCCACGTTAACATGCTCTGGAATTCAGCCTTTGGGTCTGCTAAGCAAATTACAAAAATATTTCTCCCATTTCTCAAAAACAAAACAAAACTTTTCCTCCCTCTCCCTCTCTCTATCTTAAAAAAAAACTCTCTCCTGACTACTATGTTCATCGAGGATTTGGTGACCAATGATTTAGCTGCGTCCAATAAGTAGAATTTCATGGTTCAAAAAAATGAGCAGTTGAGCAAAGGCAGGTACTTTCCCGCGAGCATGGCTCACTAGCTGAGAGACGACGAGCAGTCGACCACGATGGATCCATAACAGATATCCGACCTCGACCTCCTCGGTCCACGCCGACGCTTCATATTTTCGGTGACCGGATTGGTAGGGTCGTTACAGTTGGCTCGCTGCTTCGCGCCGTTGCGGCTCCACGCCGCCCGACACCAATCGCTAGCCGGCAACGAGTGCCCAACAGGTATGTCACCCCTTCTCTTCCTTGCGACTAATTTTGATCCCGTTCAAAGATTCTGAGTCGTTCACGTGCACACCAAACATCTTTTATTGGATCCGTGCCCGCAGTTCTGCATGTGTGCTTTGATCTGCTTTGCATGCTATGTTTATACGGATTTGATTGAAGTGTTCTCCGTAGCGTAGATCACGACGGCCTCATAGGTTGCTGACGCCGGCATGCCGCCCACATCTTCTTTGCTTCTTCAATGGTGCTTCTGAGCATATAGATACGTGAATACAAACTGGGGACATTTCTTCTTTGGAGTTCTAATGCTACATAGATATGCAAGCTCTAATAGGTTCTTCTTCTTTGATCTTAATAACAATAAAAAGTTTGAAATATTGTTTCTTGTTTTCAGCTTCAAAGTTTGAAATAATTTAATCTGAATTTTGAATATAAATATATGAAATATTAATATAATTCTTGGAGGAATAAAAGTGGACCCAATTTTTCGTCAAGCTACAGAGATGTGGAGAAGGTTAACTGAATATTGCAAGAATATGACTCTGCAGAAGTAATATTCTGCAATTAACTAATTATCACATGTTGTTTTGATTAATGTTACAGAGTTGAGAGTTCCATTACTTTTTTTCTTCCTGCTTGCCCACTATCTGAATGTATATACGTCTGATGGTATCTGCAACATGTTCTCCATGAGCTTGCATCTTCTCCAGTAACATCTCTCTGTCGTGGCACATATCGACGGGCCTCGCCGCCTCTATTTCCTCCTCACTGCGCCGCCTGTCCTGGTTTTCCCTCCCTCCCTACGGTTCATAAATCATAATCCTGCAATGGCCAAGCTTTGCATTATTTTGTTAAATTTTTAGATAGTTAGAAATAACAGTTGGATGTTGAAGTCACTACAAATTCCTTCCACACAGTTCCAGTCTAGGACTTACAAGAGTAACTCACTCACTGAATAAAAGAAGCTAACACTGATGAGTTCAAGAATAGGCCAAAATTTGTATTTTGGCAACACATGTACGTACAAGGAGTTGGATGATTGATTGGTACGAACAATAGGAGAAGCCGGAGGCAACAGATGGGGGATAGGAGATCGAGATGGTTGTGTGCCGGACTGTGAATAGTGTGCATCCAGCCTTGCCATGGCGCTAGGAGACAACAGTTGAGCTGACATCAAGAGGTGTCTCAGTATAGGTCCTGAAGGTTTTGTGATGCTACACGATGTCTCAGTTGGTTCAGAATTTTGCTTTGTCATGCTAGAGATGATATGACGTGCAGTTGACAACAATGAACACTTTGAATTTTTTACCCCTCACATTGCAACGAGGAAGAAAATTTTCCTCCCTGCACCTTTGTTCTGTTTGGGCACAATCGTCCACTCAACACTATCCAAGTCCGAGGCAAAAAAAAAAAAAGCACAAGGAGAAGAGTCTTCTAGGTGGATTTATTCTCAATGCCATGCAATGGTATTTTTTATGCCAATATAAAACATTATCTTAGTCGCATTACGGAAAGATCTATATAGAGTTTACGCAATCGGTGATTTGGGTTATTCACGAACTTTGCATTTTTGAGTAAATATCACCTTAACTTGAGTATTTAATTTCATAATATTGTTATCTTATTGTATGATCTGTGTGTTTTTAATACACAAATTTAGTTGTCCCGTAGCAACGCACGGGTACGAACTAAAAGAATCAAATGTTGGATAAGTTACCGATCCTTATTTCATAAAACAAATGCTCTTAATCTGACGACTCTAATCTGACCAAAGACCGCATCCAATGCAACGCGGCCTTGCGGCGCAAAAACATCCTACAAGACGCGTCCTGTGGACATCTGCGGCGACGGTGAGGAAAATGCCGACCACATCACCCTTCTTCGGGTGTCTGTTCGCCAAGGCGTTCTGGAGACGTATTGGATGGCAAACAAACATGATCGCGCCCGTCACCGAGCTCTGAAACAACGCCTCCAACACATGTGCCGCGCTCTGCGGTGAGTTCCCTAATTCTCCTCTACTACATTTAGAGCACAAGCTTCAATTGCGTATTAATCCATTGGACAAGATGTTCGATCATACAATCGAGGCTAATCAAAAAATAGTAAGAAAGTAAAGATAAAATAATCATTGAAGTAATAGTCATCATTCGTCTTCAGCAGGATCATTCATGAAGCAAGAAACAAGTAAATAGCCATGGAAATACAATAACACATGAAAGCACCAATAAAAGCAGGATAAGAACACCAAATATCACGCGTGAGAAAATATTTCAGTCTTCTGATAGGCACATGGACCATCAAAACTATAACAAGTCTGAGTTTAACACATCAGTCTTAAGTTCTGAACAAAAAGCTAAAGCACATTAATTAGGCCTTCTGATGAAGCATCCATTTCTTTGATGCAGGAAGTTCTCCAGAGCAGCAGAACAGATTCTTCAACAGTTACTGCAAGTGCAACAGAAAAAATATATCAGCCCCAACTGCAAAAATATACTCAAGAGTTACCAAGGCTATTTTATTGTATTGAAGAATACAATCTTTGGAAATAGGTAAACAATGGGCAATTTTCCACATTTTTAACAAATCCCAATCCTTTAAAAACACGACCACTTCTGTGCTGCATAGGCCATCACAATCATGCATAAACACAGCATTTTCTCAAGTCAACCAGAACAGCAAAAGAAGGGCTTCAGGAAAACAGTTTCTTGACTGTAGAGGTTGAGTGCTAGCAAAGTTTCAACATAACTTTTTGCCATGGGAATGACAGTAGACTTCATGTTGACAATTGTATTTTACCAAGGATCAGACCAGCAGTGACCAGCAAAACTGAAGTAGATACTGTGGAGATTGCATTTGTTTCTAATAATGGTCAGCCAACTAATTCAGAAATTCAGGCAAAGTGGTCAATAAAAAAAGATGAACTGGAACAAGAGCGAATGGGCAGGTGTGGCCTCGTGCATCATGGTGCAGATCAGCAGAAAGCCTGCCAACCGTGCACAAGATGGAAGTTAACTCAAAGGCTGGAGGTTGGACTGATGATATGCTGGCACAGCCAGTTGAGCTGATCAGTTCGCTCAAATCCCTGTTGCTAAAACTATGCTAAACTAATCATGTCTCTGTAGGATGGAGCTTAAACCTATGCTAAACAAATCACGGTACAGCTAGTAAACAGTTCTGCTACGCCCAGGACCAACAGCTAGTGAAGATCACTTCTGTGTTGCATAGTCCATCACAACAAGACATAAATGCACAATCCAACACAGCAAACATACCTAGTGAAGATAACACAGCTACAAGTACACAAGCAACATAATATTCCTAGATAATTCATCACGAAAATATCTAGTAATGTACTACATCTTCTCATTCCAGTGAACCACAATCTGGTGTTCTGAACCCATGCACTGATCACAGTAAACCAACCAAATCATTTGCATGAGGGCACTAACCTGTAAATCATCTTCTTCATCTAATTCAAGCATACATTGTCCTGTCATTGGTTGACCTGCATTGAACAAGACAAACATATTAAACCACTATTGTAAACAAAACCAGCTTTGCAATGTACAGAACCGAAACATAGACCTATTTCTGCACATTAGCATATGTAGTCGGTTCACATTAGCAGAAGTAAAATGCACTAGTCTGTTTGGTACAGCTGTACAGGAACAACTACAGAACATATTGGATACTAAAGTATTGACTGATATATGTAGTCGGTTAAACTGATTAAAGTTGTACCAAGAAAGTGTAGAGCTAAACCTATTGTGAAGCAGTAGTTTAATAAAGGGAACACATATTGGACCATCCAGGTGGTGGCTTCTTCCGGCGCTCATTGTCACCAATGAGGCGTCGGCGGCAGCTATGTTTTCCCTTGGGTCAAATTCAGGTGACTGATGGAATCTGAGATTAGACTGAACATACAAGTGAATTTACTGATCAAAGCAGGGTCACAGTAATAGTAGTAGGCCAGTGCGCGGTCACCCAAAAAAATGTTGGGGAAATAGGTAGCATCTATAAATCAGACCATTTATAATGGAACAATGTCATGAATATAACAGAATAAGAGAAGTTCCAATCTATATTCATTATTCAGATTGCGCAATATAACTGGTTTCACATATGACTCAGAAACACAGGATCAACAGCAATGCAGGAAACTGCTATTTCAAGCACATGGAAAGAAGTGATTATTAACTCGGTTATCAAGACTCTGCCTCTGCTTATAACTTACCACAAGGACGGTCAATCATCCTGCTCAACCTTCACGCTCTGCAGCTTTGCATCCAGCTCATCCTCATTGTCCTCAGCATCCTCATCCTCTTCCTCGTCATCAGGCTCCCCGTCAGGGTCATTCTCATCTAGTGAGCCCAGAACATCCAGGGATTTCTTAGCAGCCTTTAGAATTCCCTTCACCTCATCAATCCCTTCATCGGAGATGAAATTTCCATTGATGTTCAGTTGCACAAAAGCTGGTTTATTCGCGACTGCCCACGCAAAGCACCGAGCTCCAACCCTCTGCAGCATGTTTGTGCTCACATCAAGTTCGTTGAGATATGTGTGGCCATCTTCCAATGACTTCGCAATAATGACAGCACCATCATCCTTCAGTTCATTTTCAGCCAAGGTGAGCTTCTTTAGTGACTGCATTGCTGCTAGGCATTCTGCCAAATTTGGGGCTGATTTCGCATTTATTTCATTTCCAGACATTTCTAGAATCTCCAACTGCGGTGCTGACTGTTTAAGGACATTGGCAATTGCTTTTGCACCCTTGTTCTCAAGATTGAGATCGCTGAGATAAAGCTCAACAAGATCAGGAAGTTTTGGAAGGGTTTCGCTGAGAGCTAGCCCTGCATCAACACCAAACAAGTTGTCCCGGAGATCAAGTTTCTTCAGACGAGTGCATGTCCCTAATGCCTCAGACAATGCCACTCCACCCTCAGATCCTATCCTTGTCGCTGAGCACCTGAAACTCTCTAGATTTGGAGAATGCTTAACCATCTCAGCGATATACATAGCACCTTCATCACCAGTCATATTGTTATGGAAGTGAAGAACCTTGAGCTTCTCAGTTGCAGGAATAAGCTCAGATAGAGCTTTTGCAGCTTCCTCTGATATGCCATCGTTCATCACATAGAGTTCTTCCAGAGATTCTTGTGATTCCAGCAGCTCACTGAATGCCCTGACACCCTTCTCACCCAGAGCATTGTCAGAGATGTTCAGATATCTCAGGACTGAACCGTCTAATGCTTTGGAGAATATGCGCATCACATCAAGGGCCTCATCCTCAGGCCTTCCAGCCACAAAATCAGAGATATCAACCTCTGTGAGCTGATTCTTAACTGACTCAAGAATTGGTCCAGCAACATTAGCAGCACCAATACCAAAGCTCCTGTTGCTAAAGCATATTCTTTTATATGAATTTCCTGGTTTGGTAAGTGGACTCAGCAGTTCCTTTGCTTCATCTGCCTCAATAAAAGCACGCTTGCCACCAGATATATCCAGTACAGTATCAGCAGGTACAAGAGGTGTGTCAGCTACAGGTGCCTCTAGTTCTGCAGTAGTCCTTGGGCCTTTTTTCAGAACTTCCAACATCATCTTGCTTGTTTCCTTAGCATACAGCTGGACAGCAGAACTCCCGTCACCATCTAGCTCCCTTTTGAAATGCTCATCCGCCGAGGCAAAGCAAAGTTCTTCAATCTTTTTTGCATTTTCCTGGGCCTCTTGCTTGCCCAAAAGACCATATTTGCGAGACAAAATGGACTCTGTGGACAGATTGTTTGTCATCCTATCAACAAGCATTAGCCGTGTGCTTTCACTGGGTGGCCACAGCTTTATAGAGAATGTCCTGTTGAATCCATGTGACAAGCTTGGACTTAACACCGCAACCTGTAATAGTAGAGCATATTTTACTAGCCTTGCTTTGATAACATAAGATATTGCAGTAGCAAAAAGCACAATAATAAACCAACAATATGAACCGATTAAATTGTATTTCCTGGTCTGTTGGAGGATAAAAACATCAATACAGTATGGTCACTAGTAATAACAAAGAAAAAAATAACTAAATGGCTGACAACTAAGTAAAGGGCGTACCCAGTGCCGTAGGCTCCCGCACTGCGGGGTCTGGGGAAAGGAAAATAGCCAGCAGCCATCCCTGCACATTGGCTGGGGCTTGAACCCGGGACCTCTTGGTCACAGGCGGTAAAGCTCTACCGCTTGCACCAGGGCCGCCCTTCAGGCTGACAACTAAGTCTACCACTAAAATACGAACATTGATTCACCAAACAAAGATATAGGCTGAGAGCCATTTCACAAAATGTTTGATTATAATCTTTTGTGTGTACACTTACTCTGACTAGCATGCCTAGTTATTTGGACCAGACCGGACCGGCGTTCGGACCGGTAAAAGACCGACCAGAGCCTCCACCAGTCCGGTTCGCCTTACAAGACCGGAATGCAATTGAACCAGTAAAACCGGACAAACCGGCCGGTTTTTCATGGAAACGTGAACCAGCCGGTTTACATTTGAGCCGGACGGTTCCTGGCTGCTGCGGTGTGCAGGCCAGCAGCGTGATCTCGGGCGCCTGTGATTGGTGCGGGGTGTGCGTAGGCATGTGCAGCATGCAGCACCTGCCGCGCGTGGGCCAAGCCTGCTGGCTGGTCGCATGGATGTTGCTGAAGCCGTGTGAACCTGTGAACGTGTGCTTACGTGTGTTGCTTTATATTTTTATTTAATTTCAAAATTTTATAACTATTTCATATGATCTCTAAATTAGACAAATAATATACCCATTTTAATTATCCCAACAAACTCTTGATAATGATGCACTCTATTTTAGCATTTAAGATTATTTTGCAATAGTGAATATTTCAAATACTAGTCCTTTTTGCACCAATATGTAAGTGCTTCATATAATGATATATTATTTTGTCATGCCCATTTTTTTGTTCTAGATTAGTTGAGAGCCCATTATATGATTTAGTATTTTATAATGTTATGTGTATATGTGATCAACTATATTATGCTAACTATATTATTATATTGTACCGGTTCGTTGTATTTGTGACCGGTTCAATTCATCCTGTCCAAAACAATCGAACCGGCGGTCCAACCGGTTCTTAACGATTGGACCAGTGAACCATTGAACCGACGACCCCACCGGTTCGATGTCCGGTCCGGTCCTAATAACTTGGCTAGCATGTATAGGACATGGCGAGTTCAAACAAAATAGAAGAACCTCTTATGCAATTATGCTACTGTCACAGGTTTATGGGTCTTATAAATTGCTAATCTCTTGACATACATTGCTTGAATCGTCAATAAACTACCCTGACATATAAGTTCTCAATTTGCTAATCCGGATATTCCATATGCATACATTGCTTGAAACATCAATAAGCTACACTAGCATATAAGATCACGATGTCACTGCTCAACTGAATCAAACAAACTAGCAAGGGTGAATGCGGTAAAGGGCATAGGTGTTCACCCGATAAAAATTATCGAAGTTAGTAGACATAATACATGTATACACTTCTAATTTTATCAGATCCGAATACAAATCGCTGAAGCTAGGGTTTGGGTGCTCAGCTTCGCACAGCAGGAACGGAAGAGAAGGGTGGGCATACCTTGCGTAGCTTGTCGGCGGCGTTGGGCCGGAGAGGACCTGGCGAGGGACCGATGGAGACCTGGGCACCTGGACAGCGGCAGCGGTTTTTGACGCACACTTGGGGAACGGTTGAAGGAGGGCAGTGCTGTTTGGAATTTGAGATCCCGCGCGAGACCGTGTGGCCGCCGTCGCTGTGGAGAGCGAAATGTATTGCTAGGGTTTATACGTGGGCTAGTTGGGCCACTCGGGGTGTACGGGATGGGCTGGGTTGCATCTCACCGGACGTCAAAAGGTCCCATTGTACCTCGCTGAGAGATTTTTTTTTTTCCTTCTCAAACGTCAAACCCACAAATCATGTTTCGTCAATTTTATTTAATGAGAAATTTTACGATGGTTGGAGAGATATCAAGAAGCATTTCATGTGTCTATGATTTGTGGGCCCATGCGATGAAAAACATTGAGAGGCATCAATGCGGAGGCGTTGCGAGGCCTTTGATGTGTCTATGATTGGTGGGCCACATGCGCCGTAACGCCTCGCAACGCCTCTAGATTTGAGAAAAATTTAGACTCTAAATAAACGAGTGGTAATTGCATTTTCATAGTTTATTTTTTTAACCAAGGGTAAAAGCATACATTCATAACTTTGACAATAATGGTTTTTTGACTACTGTAGTTAGGTTGTATGATTAAGTACTATATTTAGATGAATATTTGCTTTTCTGGAAAAAAAATTGGATATTTTAGTCTATTAGGGTTCGTTCGTCGTGTTAGGGTTTATACATCATCGTCCGTGCCGTTGATCCATCGGCTGGGGGACCTCGATGCGCTATGGCTATGCCACTCCATCGTCTCCGGCAAGATCGGAGCCAGACCCGTCCACACCAGCCCTCATGTCCCCGACCATGGAGGCCGCGGCGGCGACTGCGCTCCCGTTCGCAGCGGCGGCGGCGAGGTGCCGGTGGGTTGTAGGCGGCGACTGTGCTCCCGTTCGCAGCGTGGGGCTTAGGTGGGCCAGGAGGTGAGCCGGTGGGTGGTGTCGAGTTGATACGTGAAAAAGGCCATAATACCCTTAATCAAAATAAACAAATGAAATTAGGAATTTTGTGGAGGCATCGGAAGGCATCTGAAAGCATCGAAATGCTTTTCCAACCATTGTAAAAGGGCTCTTATTTAATATATATGAAATCCAGTATATATATTATAAGATTTTAAATAACACAAATGTCACTATGCTTCTAGAAAGTTCGATCGAAAACCTAGAGATAAGTTGGGGCATGATAGCCCTAAATAAAAAATTTAGAGCTCATGAAAATATTTCACCTTCAAAAGAAAATAAGAAAACAAATAATATAGAAAATCACCCAAAACATTATAGTCGATGTACATACGTGCTTTAAAAAAAACTTTGCATGGCAACATATATGAGATGCAACTAGCAAGAATGCACATTGATGTTGCATTTGGGCTAGGTATGCCTTACGTTTTGTCGTGGAACATTTTCAGAACGTGTTTAGACAACAATTATAATATTCTGACAATTTAAAAAAAAAATCTAGATGTGTTCTCAGAGCTAATCTAAGATTTGGAAGCTTCCAGAGATATTACAACGATCTTAAAATATTTAATTTAAATGTTTTGTGTCCTAAATTATCTCAATTTGAATCATATTTAAACTAAATGAAAGAATGAAGCCGCCTTCAAAACCACTTCAAACCCAAACAAGGAGATCATTTAAGATGTTTGATTTTGAACTTCGAAGAGGAAAATCTGACCACTTTGATAGTTCGGGGAGATAAAAGTGAACTTTTCTAAGTCATTCTATTCTCTCAGATATCCACATAGCTCTACTTCACTCTTTGGTGTATAAAATCATATTTTGATCTACATGACTTCTAAGTTCTAACATTGTTCTCGCTAACCTGGGGCAGTTTTGTGTGATATAGTACCAAGTAGATGATTCACGTGGCGCCATTGGGAGAACTTAATTGGATTATGTTATGGTATTTCAGTTTCGGATGGCTGGTATATATTGGGTGTATCAGAGTCTCTCTTAAATATTTTGCTCAAAAAAAAAGAGTCTCTCTTAAATATCGATTTATGGAGTGACTACTTTTAGAAAATTAAGTGTACCCAATGTCACATCCATCTATGACGTCGTTTATGACATCATTGTATGTACGAAAATTGATCTTAGCACATTGGTTGTGCGCCTAATAATATTACTCTTAAAGATGGATGTGACAGTTTTTTTTAGTCTGACACATGTGGAGTTGTCCTCTCTCTAATTTATATTCCTTCCGTCTACTCCCCAAACTGAAGAACGTTCATGATAAACTGGAAATGCATCCACAAATTTATTTGTTAATTATTTAGACTGATTTTGGAAACAAAATTCATGGGTGAACTGAAAATGCCTCTACACATTTATTTGTTACTTATTTATGCCCCCTCCGAAATGTACAAATTTCACAATTCATGTGTCTCGAAAGGCCCCCTCAGACTGATTTAGGAGGCACACAAGTTTACTGTTAATCACACATAGTACGCAGCCTTTACTGGAGCTCAGAGTTGCTTGGCCGACCTGAGCTTGCTATAGTATATCTGTGATACCACTCACACCGAGCTGTCGTTTCAGATTATTTATCTCTGTGTGTCTGTGAATTTTTTCATTCGTCCAAATTTGGTCGGTTCTCCAGCTTCGGAATAATGCGGTGTCACGTCTCAAAGGGGGAATAATTCACCATGGCTAGACTCTTCTTTCTTTGTTTTTCTGAATACATGAATGTTCCAAAAAAATTTCCTTTTCTTAGTATTAACTGATACATTAGAGAAAAAGAATATTCCAGGAAACTTGCGACATCTTTCCCTCTAATTATCGATAGGTGCCTCTCGTATGAGTTGCATGAAGTTACATGGGGTACTACCATACCGTTGGAATTTGCAAGGGAAAATAAAAAACATTTCGCGCAGAGTGCACGCGGTGTATGCAGTGTCAGCATACCCCAGCAGCATTTCAGGCTTCAGAAACCATAAATTTCTGTCTGACGACCTGATCAGGTGTTATTAGGATTCAGGACATCTGGACGTGTCTGCATAAATTTCTGAGGACCTGATCAGGATCCTGGGGACATATATCCTTGACGCAAACCATGCAGAAGTGGAATTCCGTCCATTAATTTATTTTCAGCTCGTGGAGTTTTCACTAAAAATTGTCCAACATTACGGCAACAGTCACCGCGTCCTTTACAAATTACAAGTAGATCAAGTATGATTGCAGATTCGACAACACAAATAAAAGTCACAAGCTAATCTTTAGCGAGGATAAACACGAGCAAATCACAGTAGCATATTCCAAAACCAACATTGAAACTGTATCCAGAAAGCAAAGACTTCTACTGAAATCTTCTGCTCTCACCGGTACTACAGCTCTAAGGCAAGAGGGGCCAGATAAGATAAGAAGAAACGAAGGAAGACGAGCAACAACGGGTAGAGGGAAACCTTAAAACTGGTAAATAAGGCGTAGGCTCCTGCAGGAGCTCACCATTGCCGATCTCTGACTTGGCGGTCTCTGTCCACGCCTCACCGGGCCTTCCGGAGCTGGAAGCCAGGGAAGACGGCCACAAGAGGCATGGACATATACAAACTGATGATTGATGAGGATCAGCAGCTCAGCTGGCCATTGTCCTCCAACCATCCATGAACTGCTTTGCTGCTTAGGCAACTCTCAAGAACCATGCAGACACTCGTGCCATGCTTCCTCCATGATCTGCAGACTGCAGGAGGCAGAAGATTGCAGTAGAGGAGAGGAGAGGAATGCTTTTACCTGTCTGCAGGCTGCAGCCGGCAGGTGTTGATGCAGCAAAGGCTCTTGTGACTTGTGAGAACCAAGAACTTGCACGGTGGCATTTTAAAGAGGCTAGTGGCGGTGTGCTTTAATGGAAAAAAAAAAGAATAACGAAGAAAGCTTACTGTATGGGGCGCGTGGCAATGTCTGGAAATCACTATCCATGCTATTCTTGTCTCACCAAACATCAATTCTGCACCTATTCCTTCTGTTGACAATTCTCCGTTCCTATCCTTGTCTGGGGGCTGTCCAAGAGTATAATTTTGTACCGAAGGTAAATGTACAGCATGCAGTGACCCACCCAAGGCATTCATGCTGCTAAAAGCTAAGACAGCCTCTATACTAATCACATTAAACCTTTTATAAGTAATAGTTTGGTGTCAGCTTTTGACCATTCGCCTTGCTTGCTGCCAAGATTTGGAAGCCAAATGTCCTTTCTTCTACCCAATTGCTTAGCAATTAAGTTTCTAACAATCAACCTAATAAGGCCAAACCCCAACTAACCAATTTTTACCAACAAACTGAGGTTACTCGGATTTTTTTTTTGAAAGAAAAGTTGCTCAGATTTTTACCAAAGAGATCAAATCTACAGATCCACGATGCAGAAGATAAATGTGTCTTTTACAAAAAGTTGAAGAGGCAATCTCCTCTTTTGAGATGCACTTTTTGGAACAGGGGATTGAGGAATGTGACCTTCCTGTTTGCCACTACTTCGTGCTTATCAACCTCTGCATCCCTCGATTCTTCAGTGCAAGTGAAAAAATAACTTCCATGAATCTAGTTGAATTAGTTCAGTCATGATGTTGTCTTTTTTTTTGATAATACGCGTATTTATATTAGATTGAAAGAAGAACATACAGGTACACATACACGTACATAGATGAAACTATACGGCAAGGATACATGGAAGACAACCAAACCGACACAGAGACCCCGAAGAGACCACTGCATCCTCCTGAACCGCCCTCCACCGCCGGAATCCGCCACCGCCGAAGTCGCCAGAGGAAGCCTGAGCCGTGAAGATAGTTGGCCACCGCAGACCAAGGCAAACGCCACCAAGAAAGAACACCAGCCGGGGACGCCGTCTTGGTCTTGGATCTGAGCTTGTCGCCTGAAAACGACGGAAGGAGAGACTCGATCCACATACCTCCAACACGAACCCACCACCTCTGCATCCGGCCACCGCATCTTCGTCGACCAAACAAGAACGCGTCGCCGACACCACCGCCTCAGAGATGGCATGACGGCAGACCACGCCGACTCCTATAGAAGCTCCAAGCTCCTCGATGGCACCGGAGCAGAGCACCACAGCGACGGGGAGGAGCTGAAGACCCTATTCCATGGCTACGCCGCCGCCACCACCACGACCGCGCCGTCGGACACCAAACCCTAGAAAACCTAGGACCTAATCTACACCACTGGACGGAAATCCACCGATTCCCCACACCTCCAAGGCCCGAGGGCCACTGGAGGCGAAGGGAATCGGCGATCTCACTGGTGGGAGCACAAATCGCCTCCCTTTCACCTCTCTCACCTGTAGAAGGGGAGAGGGTTCGAGAGATGACCCCCAACGGTGGTGTAGATTAGGTCCTAGGTTTTCTAGGGTTTGGTGTCCGGCGGCGCGGTTGTGGCAGTGGCGAATACCATGTAAAATATTGTTTTCAGTCTGCAGCAGATAATGATTCATCAGAGTTTGAGAGACAATATACCATGCATTTTTGGTGGAAACTGCACCAAAATAAAGGAGATAAAATCAATACCACCAAAGAATGGCATTCCACAAAATTCGAATTTAATGGTTTAAGGCAGCGCAGTGGACCCCTCCGATGGAATTTCTGAATCCCCTTTTTGGTGGAATGGTGGAGGAGCCATTGATATGGTGAGCCTGCCTGTTGCAAGTGCTCCTAATCATCACCGTCATGGACGCGAGCCAGAGAGCACCAATAATAGGTCCTTTTCGACCTTACGTGTCCCATGACCAAGCATCAACATGCACAGGCATCAAGAATTTTCGAATCTATGGCCTCCACTTCTGAATGTGTGTGCTGAATGATTTTTGTCCTCAACATCCAGAACAACAACAAAAAAGAAAACAAAAGGCTTCCTAGAATAGAACCCTAATAGCTTATTGTGATCTCCCTACTGGCCCAAAGTGTTGGGGATGTGCCTAGAGGCCGGAGAGGCTTGCTACCTCCAGAGTTGTGCCTAACCAACGAACCAAATATTTTCTCCTGTATATTGTGTCTGCAGGTACCAAAGATAGGCCTCCAGAGGTGGGACCTCCATCTGGGCGACACCATCGGAGGTTGAGGGGTCGATCAGCGCGGAGGTCTGGCGGTGTCGACTCCCCTAACCGCAGAGGTCTCCTGACCGGGCCTCCGGCTTCCGCGAAGGTCCCCTGCAAAGGTGGCGTCGAACGAGGATGATAACCGTCAAGATGGTGCGCTGGGCCAGGCAGAGGCCTGTCATCAAGGAGCGGACACGATGGGCCCTTCTTACGGGCAGTAATGGGTCTCGGCCCGCATGTCATGATGGTAGAATGATGGACAGATCTGCCCTCGGGAGGCCCACATGTAGTAGAGTCAATGTCTAGGGTTTCAAAACTCCCGCTGGGGTCATGCTTGTACTTTTAATCTTGAGTTGGGCAGCCACTATAAAAGGCAATGCTCCCTGTGTAATTAGGGCAGTTGTCTTCTGGTAGTTGCCACATCTTCTACCTTTGGGCCTACCTGGTAATTCCACCTACTTAATACTAAGAGAGAGATTGCTTGATCTTATTGTTTCACCTTATTCAAACCTGCTGAAACCGAGTTCCAACAGTTGGCATCCACCGTTTGTGTCTGGCCAGAGATAAAACCCACAAATGCCATCTAGAAAGAAGACTTCCACGAGGAGATGTACCACCGCCGAGGCGGAGGTACCGGAACCCTCTGCTCGCGGGAGGCCAAGAAGAAACACCCAAAGCACCTACGCCTCCACACCGATAGATGGAGGTGACGACGAGAACAACAACACCGGGGGATCCCACAGAACAACCTCGGCCTATCCAAAACCAAGAAGATGAGCTGAGTTGGCTGAGAGCTGAGATGCAGCACATGGAAGCCGAAAGAGACAGGTTGAGAGCAGAGCAAGACGTCGCTCAAAGAACGATACAGTTGTCGCGCCAAACAGAAGAAATTAGGCAGCAAATGGCCATCTTGCAAGCGGAGATCCAGAGCATGCAGCCTCCGACAGGAAGTCTCACAGGTACCGCACAACCAATCATGGCAAACTGCCACCACGCTACAAACATACAGTCTGTACACACCACAATACCAAACCTACCTACACCCTCAAGAATTTTTGACCCGAAGTCACCACTGTCCGAAGGCCTGCAAAGCTCACTATGGCCTCCGATCTACAAGCCAGTGTCTCTGCCAAGATTCAATGGTAATTCAGACCCAAGATAGTTCATAATGAGTTTTAAGCAGCTATAGCCTCCGCAGGTGGCAATAACCATGTCATGGCCAAATCATTTGTAATCGCAGCAGAAAGAGATGCACTGGTATGGTACTCAATGTTAAAACCAAGCGCAGTATACTCGTGGGAGAACTTACGAGACCAGATACTGGCAAACTTCAAAGGCTACACAAGTGAGTCGCTAACATCATCAGACTTGTTCAGCAACAAGCACCTCAAAGGAGAGCCTCTCAGAGACTACTACCAGAGGTTCCTGCACCTCCGCACCAAAGCACCAGATGTCCCAGATGGAGTAGCCATAGAAGCAGTGATCAAAGGACTCAGGATCAGCCCATTTGCTAGTCACTTGGCAAGGAAAAAACCAGCCACAATGGCTCAGTTGCACGAAGAGTTCAAGAAATACTACAGGTCTGACAACGACCTTCACAAAAGAATAGAAGAAGCAGACAATCAAAGCAAGCAGTTCCTGGGAAATGGCAACAGAAGAGAAAACAGAAACCAGCGAAGGCAACAATACCAAAACCAGCAGAAGCAAGTCTTCAATGTGCAGAGCAGCCAGCCTCATCACAATGTTGATAAGAAAGAGGACACCAATCAAGAACAGAGAAATCAAGGTGGGCAAGGTTATCCCAGAAACAACAAGTCCAAGAACTAGAACAAGAACCAAAAACCAAAGAAGCCGTACTGCCTCTTTCATGGAGAAGACAAAAGGCATGTTACACGAGAGTGCCCGAAGGCACTAGAAATAATAGAAAGAATGAAAAGCAAACAGTCACAATTGCAGCCCCAGCAGCAAAGCAGCAGGGAAGTAAATCACACATATGGCTCACAATGGCATCAATAATACAACCCAAATTTCCCAGGATACAGTCCAGGACCACTAACGCAGCACAATCTGGCTCAACAGTACTATCCAACATCGCTGCCAGCCTGGAGACTAGTCTATCAGTAAACAGGGCAACACCAGGGTTATACTCCGAACAGAGCAGAAAATGGTCTAACTTACATCAACCTAAGACCTCCACACATAACGCTCATCGAACCAACATAGATGCAGACACCTCCGGCAGCACAGCAAAGGCAGTACGAAGCACTATCGGCACCTCCGTAGTATGCCCCACCAGCATCAGTAAACCCGAAGGTGGAACCTCCGATGGAGAACCAGATAAACCTGCACTCCGCCTTACCGACCGTCGGCATGATACTACCTATAGCCGGAGGCTCAGCATTGGAGTTTGAAACCAAAAAGCAGAAAAAGGACCACCTCTGTCTGGTAAACAATGTAGCAATTCAGGATGCATACAGATCAACGGAATAGCCCAAGATGCCAATAGAATTCACAGAGCAAGATCTCCAGGTAGAAAGCTACCCGCACGCGGACGCCATGGTCATAAAGGCAAACATAGCAGCATGGGAAGTAAGCAGGATACTCGTAGACTCTGGGAGTTCAGCAAACATCATGTTTGCCAGCGTCTTCGATCAAATAAAACTTAGCAGAAGCCAGCTGCAACCGCCAGATACTCCGTTGATTAGATTTGGTGGGAAAAAGATCAACGCACTAGGCAAGATATAGCTACCAGTGTTATTGAAAGACAGAGACTGCACCAGAACAGAGTACATCACCTTCGACGTGGTAGACATCTACTACCAATACAACGCAATACTGGGAAGAGGATTTGTAAACAAGTTTAATGTGGCGATACACATGGGATACCTCTGCATGAAAATGCCAGCATTGCACGGAATCATCATGGTGCGAGGCAGTCACAAAGAAGCAAGGAACATAGAGAAAGCAATCTACAAGGCACATAGAAACATCAATACCGTAGCAAGAGATGAGCCTCCGTACATGCCTGCGGGAAAGACCAACATGGCAGATCAGGAGGACACAATAACATTACCACTGGAAGAAGCAGTCCTCAACTGGAAAGTGACTATAGGAGCCAACCTATCGGAGGTAGAAAGAAAAGACCTGTTAGAACTGCTGACAAAGAACAAGGACGTATTTGCATGGTTAGCATCAGATCTGTAAGGGATCAGTCATGACGTGATCGTGCACATCCTCGACCTGAACCCAAATGTCAAACCCAGGAAGCAAAAATAGAGAAAGATGTCCGAAGAACACATACTTGCGGCAAAAGTGGAGGTGTAAAGATTGCTAGATGCCAAGGTCATCAGAGAAGTCAAGTACTCAGACTGGCTAGCAAATGTTGTCCTAGTACCAAAAAAGAACGGTAAAATAGACTTCACAGATCTCAACAAGGCCTACAAAAAGGATCCCTTCTCACTACCAAGAATAGACACATCAGTAGACAAGGCAGCAGGATGCAAGCGTTTCTCCATGTTAGACTGTTTCTTAGGATACCATCAAATATGGCTGAGAAAGGAGAATGAAGAGAAGCAAGCTTCACAACCCCCTTTGGCACCTATTGTTTTGTTAGGATGCCAGAGGGCCTCAAAAACATAGGATCAACATTCTCAAGAATAATTCAGATTGTATTGAGACCTCAACTCTGAAGGAACATCATAACCTATGTCGACGACCTAGCAGTGGTCAGCAAACAGTCCGGAGACCACCTAGAGGACCTAAAAGAAACATTTGCCAACCTCAGAGAAGCAGGGCTGAAGCTAAACCTAGAAATGTGCATCTTCGGGGTAAGCAAGGGAAGGATGCTCAGTTACATTGTTGGCTTAGAAGGGCTAAGGGCAAATCCCGACAAGACAAAAGCAGTGCTGATAATGAGGGAACCAGCCACCAAAAAAGAGGTCCAGCGTCAGACAGGTAGAATTGCAGAGCTCAACAGATTTATCTCAAAATCAGCAGAACGAAGTCTGCCATTCTTCAAAACACTCAAGGTCTTAGACAAATTTGAATGGGGCAGAGAGTAGTCGGCGGCATTCCAGTAGCTCAAAAGTTATATGACAAAAGACCTCATGATCATAGCACCAGATACAGACGCAACATTGTTACTGTATGTTGCGGCCTCCGCAGGAGCAATTAGTGTTGTACTAGTCCAAGAAAAGGAAGTTGACAACAAAAATGTTTAGCAACCAGTATACTATATATCAGAAGCACTACAGGGGGCAAAATTGAACTATTCGGAGGTCGAGAAAATAGCATATGCAGTAGTCACGGCATCAAGAAAGCTCAAACACTATTTTCAAGAACACGAGATCCTGGTCCCGACAGCACAGTCGCTCACTGACATCCTAGGCAACAAAGAAGCATCAAGGAGAATTGGTAAGTGGGCAACAGAGATTTCCCAGTTCAGCATAAAGTTCATCACAAGAACAGCAGTCAAGTCGCAAGCACTTGCATACTTCTTGGTAGAATGGACGTCTCTGCAACACGCAGAAGATAAAGCAGAGGCCTTGATATGGACACTATACACCGACGGGGCATGGGGTATCCAAGGTGCATGAGCCTCCACAGTATTAATATCACCATCAGGCATCAAAACCAAATATGCAGCAAGACTATGCTTCAAAGCAACCAACAATGTAGCTGAGTACTAAGGAGTAATTCTAGGGCTCAACAAGGCCAAGGCACTAGATGCAAAGCACATCATGGTTAGAACAGACTCACATGTAGTCACAGGGCAAGTAGAGAAAGACTATGTTGCCAGAAACCCAGAACTAGCCGCATATCTAGAGGTGATCAGGGGTCTAGAAAAAAGATTCCAGGGGTTCACTCTAAAGCATATCCCAAGGGGGGATAACACAGAGGTGGACGAGTTGGCCAAAGCAGTGGCGAATCAATCGGAGGTACCTGAAGAAACTTTCTTCCAAGAATTGACAACTCCAGCGACCACAAAAATATCCAAAGAATTTGCGGAGGTGCTCCTAGGAAGCACAGAAGATTGGAGAAAAGCAATAATTGACCGTATCAATGGAGTTCATGTGACATCAGATGAAACAAGTGTAGCAAGATTAGCCGCACGACCAAGGAATTATACAATAGTCGACGGAGTTCTATACAAGAAAGGCATAGTTTAACCACTACTCAAGTGTATCACCGAGTCAGAAGGCAGAGACCTCTTGCAGGACATTCACTCAGGAATGTGTGGATCACACATTGGTCCTAGAGCACTCTCAACCAAAGCAATCAGGCAGGGGTTTTACTGGCCCACTCATATTAAGGATGCGTTACACATAGTAACAACTTGCAGGGCGTGCCAGAGTTTTGCACCACACCAGACATCTCCGGGGGAAAAAACACAGCTTGTACCTCCGGTCTGGCCACTCCAAAGATGGGGAATGGACCTTGCCAGCCCATTACCTCCGGTGCAAGGCAGGAGTAAGTATGCAGTAGTAGCAATAGAATACTTCACAAGATGGATAGAGGCCAAGCCACTTGCAACCATCACCTCCGAAGCAGTTAAAAAATTCTTCTGGCAAAACATAATTTGCAGATTCGGGGTGTCAAGAACACTCGCAGTCGACAATGGCAAGCAGTTTGATTCAGATAAGTTCAAAGAATTCTGCAAGAGCATCGGCACACAAATAGCCTTCGCCTTCGTGTATCATCCAGAAAGTAATGGAGCAGTGGAAAGATCAAACAGAATCATATTCTCAGCAATCTCAAAAACGCCATTAGATCACAAGAAGGGCAAATGGGTCAAAGAACTACCCAAGGTGGTATGGTCCCACAACACAAACGTATCAAGAGCCACCGGGTTCACTCCATTCAAGTTACTGTATGGAGAAGAAGCAATGATGCCAGAAGAAATCAAGTATGAAAGCCTCCACGTGATCAAGCAAAACCTCGCGAAAGATGAAGAATACAACAAAGAGATGATCGAAGCATACAAACTTGAGGCCATTGATAACATCGACAAATACTAAGACCAAACTAGAAGATGGAGGGATGGAAAAGTGGTCATCAAAAACATTCAAGATGGCGACTGGGTGATGAGGCGGAGGCCAAACGCTCAAAACATAGGGAAGCTGCAACCAAAATGGGAAGGACCATTCATAGCGAAGCAAGGTGGAACGCGGGGGTCTTTCTACCTACAAGATCAAGAAGGAAGGACGTCGGCTCACTCCTAGAACATTGACAGCCTTAGAAAATATTACACATAGAATGTAAGGACTCCGTGGAACTATAAGTGGAGGTCCATAGATTTAAATTTCTGTAATTTACATTTCTTGTAAAACCGGCTTGCACTCTTTTCCTCACACAGGGGCTCCAAATCAGAGGTGAGGTTTTTAACGAGGCAAGACCGTATGTAATCAACCTCTGAATATATAAAGAGGACCCCAAAAAAATAATACAAGGAGTCGAAAGCATCCATCGCCGTGGCCGCAATATTCGACAACACTTCACGATTTGCAAGGTCACATCACGCCTATTGTTAAGAAAGACGACAAGGCATCAAGCGACCTCCGGGGAACGCCACAAGTCCTCAAAAAAGACCTGTCATATCAAGCATCGGGGTAGGCACCCACAACCACGAGTTGCAAAACAATCAGAAAAAGACCTGCGAAATAATGCAGGCACCGGTAGCTCTAAAATGAGCACAATGCTAGTTAGCAACAATAACGACCTCCAAAATAAAGCGTTACCAAAGCGAAGGTAACACAAACCACACAAATACTATAATTGCAAAGCAACCTCCGCACCAAACACATTTTAAAGCGGAGGCAGGAACAATGCAAAAAGAACCTCCATGACATACACATTCCAAAACGGAGGCAACGGACAATATAAATAATCTTTATTAATTAACTTTTCATTTACAACCGATAAGGCTCATTGCGTCTTGCTCATAACAAGAACAATGCGCGAGACCAAAGCGCATAACCTCTAGGTCAACATATCTAGCCACTCCACCAAGTTAACCTACCACCACAAGACATGGAAGTGGCGCGGAGGTTGCCAACACTTCAGCCTACAAAAGAGCAAAGAGTGCAACCTCCGGAAATACATCTGAAGGTAAGCAAACTAAGAATCCCTGAAAAGCAGGTGCTGGCAAAGTTTAGTCTTGATCATCCATGGAACACCCTCTATCACCTCCCGGCTGTATACCACCCTGTGCCTCCGGAAAACCAGCCAGCTGAATCAAGTCCAACAGTTGCTCCGCATGAAGAGAAGGAGGTGAATCTCCAACGCAAACTTGTGCATGACTCGCCTTACCATCGTCTGCCTGCACACCACTTTGCACCTTCCATCCACAAGTGACCACCGCATCCAAAATCCTTTCACCTATCATAGTGAATAGGATCACATTCGGCCACCATCTTCAAAGATACAAAAGGAACCTAGGTAGGGTATCCTTGGTGAACAAAAGCATCACCATCCTTAACTGTTGGAACAGGTTCACTAACGTGGCTATTTCATTATGAGTCCTCATGCAGTATCAGTACAAAAGCAGCTCCCAGAAGACACCATCAGTATAATACAAATGACAAAGCAGCCTAGATGGCAAGAGGGGAACAAATCCTTTTATAGGCAGCTCCCAAGCATCATTAAACCAACTGCAGCTACCTATCATAAAGAAAAGTACAAAATTAGTACTTGTATCATTACGCCTCAAGAGGCAGAAGTACCAAATCAAGGGCAGTAAATAACAAAGATACTCAAAGTACATAGAGGCACTATAAAAGAAGTAGAGCTCAAAGGTTACGCACGCAACTAGCAGCCAGGAAACAAGCAACAACAAGTGCGTTCAGCAACCCCGCACATCCAAAATCAGAAAGCCAAAAGATGGAGGCTGATGTACACTTACAGCCAAACAAAAAGCACAAGATACCATGCAAGAATTCATAAAAAAGTCAGCAGAATAGAAAACCCAGAGGCCACAAGGATCTTAAGCAGCACGCAAAAGAAGCTAGCTGACAGTGCAAGCCAATCTGGATCATCAGCAACGTGAAGGCAAGGGGGGATACCGCGTAAGAACTCGTAATGTCCCCCTGTCTCCGCCAATATCAACCACAACTCATCATCATAGATCAAGCGTCAGGACGCGTGGAGACCTAGCCAAAGACCACAAAGCTAACCATAACAATAAAAGATGACATGCAGCAAAGTAAGAACCATCACTGGTCGAAAAGAAACAATGGCTGTCATATCCATCTTGTAATCCACGCTAAAATAAATTATTCGTAGAGAAATGTACATCAAAACGGTTACATCCTCCAAGAAGGAAAAAGAAAACAAACTCGGAGGCCCCAACCATGATCCGGCATGAAGGCCTTCGACAGAATCAAATCAACCTCCGCAACGCAGCGGAGGTCAAGCTAAACAAACTCTGAAACAATGGTTTCATCATAGCCTCGCACCTCCACGCAAACCAAAAAAAATACAAAGGCTCGGCCGTCCCACGCCACGCAGGAGAACGAGTAAAGCTAGAGCGCTTGTCATCTAAGTCGGAAAGAACAAAATCAAACATGTCATCCACAGTACGCCTAGGAAATGCTGACCTCCAATAATCCCACAGTTCACCGCTAACGAAAACTCCATCACACATAAAAGTAACAGGGTCGATCTCCTGCACAGGCCCCAAACGCAGACCTGCGCAGGACGATCCGACCGTTAATAATTTACAAAACCAAAAGAGCTGAATGTGTTTCTTACACATGCCCACCGGCACAGAGTCAGCAAAAGACTAACTATCTGCAATTACAAGATAAGCTTAATCCTGAACCTCCTCATCGGCAGTCAACTCTTGAATCTCCGCCTGAGCCTCCGGTGGTGCATCCGCCTGCCCCGCTGTCGCATCAGCACTAGCACCCGCGGAGAGAACTTGAGTCTTGGAGGTGCCAGCGTCGATAGATCCTCTGGTACGTGCAGAAGTAGCGGCAGAAGCAGCCGAGTCCTGAGCCCCGCGTTTGCCATACTTCATCTCCTAAAGTAAACAAAAGTAAGCAAAAGAAGAAAAAAATCGTTGACACAGGTAATACAACAAATGAAAACAAAGAAAACAATCCATATCATCTCACGAGTAATCTTAGCCATGGCCACGGTCTCAGTCCGACCAAACTTGGACCAAAATTTTTCCATAAAGCTGCGCATAGTGGTCTTCACAAACCGATCTGTCTTTCCATAAAGGAAAATTCCCAATCTGCACAATACCCTTGGCTGCAAAAAACTTGCAGAGGTAAGTGGCGGAGGTCTTGGCACTGAAATCGGAGACCCCGGTCAGAAACTCATTAAGCTTGCCGAGGTTGGCCCTAATCCAAGAGAAAACCCCAGAAGTAGAAGCTTCAGGATCAACTGGAGTTGCAGCACCACCGAATGCGTGAAGAGCGAAAACATAAGACTCTGCCACCTCCAGCCCAATTGACCTCAGGGCGTCCAACTCCGCCTGAAGACTCTCAACCTTAGCTTTCATGGCCTCTGCTAACTACCACTCAGCATCTACCTCCTTACAGAGGTTCTCAGAGATCACGTTGGCCTTTTCTGCTTGCTGGGTAGCAAGAGTCACCGATTTCTAAGCATCATCAAGAGACTTCTTTAATTCAATAGACTGAGCCTTGAGACTTGACAACTGCTCCTTCAGTTCGGATGCTTTCTGTGCTAACTCCACCTTCTCAAGAGTCTGGGACTCCACCTTCACTTTCAGCGCAGTAATTGCTTTGTCTTTTCTCACAATCTCAGCATAACTACTGGATTCAACCGCCACGGACATAGCATGGCTCTACAAAAATAAAAGTGAAACAATAAGTGAAACAAATCCGGCGAAGGACCAAACAAGAAATGCACTAAAACAACATAGGGCAACTCACGATTATATGATGGTCAACTTGAGCACGCACCAGAACTTCATGGGGTAGTTGCACGAGGCGTCGGGTCAAATCAGCACCCATTACCTCAGTCATCTGCCCGATGCCATCGATCCACCCAAGAAGAAAGCGTTTGTCCTCGTCACCACCACTGCCAGATCCCGAACCACCGACATCTGGCAGAGGCTGAGACAGACCAGCAACACCCTCAGTAACGGCACCTCCAGCAGAGGGTACAGAGAGCGTCGGGGCTATCGGAGGCGTCGCCTGCGCAGCCTTTGCAGCAATACGATCTGGAATAAACAGGCGAAATAAAATAAGTCAAAGATGAAATTAAGAAAATCAAAGACTCATAACCACCGCATACTAGCTCACCAAGCAAAGAAATCTCCCTTTTTGAAGCCCTACCACAAGAAGCCTTTAAAGCAAGAAAATCTAAATAAGTCATACTTCGAGTAAGAATACCACCTTGGCTCGCAGTGTAAGTATCCTCGTAGATCCCTACATCTTCCAACTCATTTTGAGCATCCTCTGCGGGCTTCTCGATGTCGTCAGCCTTGACAGCGTCTCCTCCGCCACGTCATCATCAGAACTAACATCAAAATAGGCGATGGCAAAAGGTTTTGCAGTGACCTCCGACGAGATTGCCTCTTTCTCAGGCTGGGGTAGAGGCGCAATAAATGGCACAACAGGCCTGAGTGGAGACGATAGGGAGGTATCAGCTGCATGAACGAGAGACACCTCCGGAGGAGTAGCGGCAACCGACGGAGACCGCAGAGAAGATCCCCAGAATCATGAATTATCAGAATGCCAGCCTCCATAAGAGTCTCAGCATCCGCCTCTGAAACCACAACAAGATCCTCCTCCTCATCATACAAACTCTCAAAGACATCATTAACCTCCACAGATTCAGCGGAGGCTCCCCTCTACTTTTTCAACAACCCTCATGTCAAAACACCAGCTTTCCTCTTCTTCTCCTCAGCAGCCTTCGTAGCAGCAACAGCACCAGCGACAGTAGTAGCAGAAACCAATCTTTTTTGTCTATCTTCTTTTTGATCTTGTTAGGGACCTCACGCTCAACGTAGTGCACGCCAAGCTCCTCAAAAACTCTATTAAGGCGGGGCATAATGCCATACTCTGACCTCCGAGCAAGATACTCCTCAGAAATGTCACCAAGGATTTCAACATCCTTTTGTTCGGTCAAACGAACAAACTCCTCCTTGCTCTGACCTTCAAGAAGACGAAGGCCAAAGTACGGACAGGGGATCCCACTAGCAACCCCAAAAATGGGAAGATCCAGCATTTGCATATCAAATTTTTTCTTGTCTTTACCACCAAGCAGGGGCCAGAAATCAGAAGCTATCATCTCCTCCACAAGATCCCTACCTCCTGAATAGCGGCATGCCACAGCAAAAGCCTCCGTGCAGGACCTTCGCTTCTCAGAGTCAACAGACCCAGGCTTCATGCTAGTCTGCGGGCTCATCTGGGTCATCACGAAGGCGAAAGGGAAACGGGTAACATTCTTACCGCCCTCCTCAGGTCGGGTGACGCTGGGGCTCCGCACATAGAACCAAAAGTCCAACCAGTCAACAGGCTCATACTTCCCCCTCTAGCACCAAGAAATTGCAATTTTTTCCTTACCTTTGCCCGGGTTTCTCTTAGCCATAAAGCTACAAGATGCAAACTGGGCGAGCTTATTCCCAACATATCGCGGTTGCTTCTGCAGCTCATAGTACTCCGTGAAGGTGTTCATGCTAAGCTCCCCACCATAAGACTTGACAGCCCAAAGAAACTTGCTCATATTCAAAAAAGCATGAGGGGTCTTGTGATGGAGCTATACTTCAAACCACTCAAGAACATACCGCAAGAAGTTGGTGGCAGGGAAGCGGAGGCCACAGGTGAAGAAATCCCGAAAGACGATAGCCTCATCCTTCTCAAGTTTTGGTATAGTTTCTCCACGCGGAGGCCGCCCATGACCGACAGGGAAGAATCCTTTTCCTTCAAGCTCTGAAATCATATCTTAGGTCATCCGACTATGACCGAAGTCGTAGGTGACCTCCGCGTTGGTCGGATCCACCTTCAGAGATATCAACTCACTCGGAGAAGCTTCGACATCCGACAAGGACTCTTCAAGATCTTTAGCCTTTGCAACAGCCAGCATGCACTGCTCGAATAGATCCAAAAAATCTCCGACTCCGACACCCTAGAAGCGGGAATAGGGGCTGGAGAACGGGCGGTGACGCGCGCAATAGGGGCGTTCAGGTGCCACGGTGACAAGATGTCAAGGCAAATCAAAAGCGGAGGCAGCAACTGGCAGGACAAAGCTACGCGGTGGCGAGTAAAGGGGGGACATAGGCGGCGAAGCGGTGCCTCGAATTCTTAGCCCTACGGTCGTGTCAGTCCGAGGATCGGACGACCTAAATCAAATCAATTCAAAACCAACGGTCAAGATCAAACTCTGTACAGCGGTAAAACCCAGCCTCCGGTCCAACGATCAACATGCCAGGGGGGAAGGAGGTAGAAGCAGCCTCTGTGGCCAGGGGCGTGTTGGCTAGACCACCTCCGCTAGACCTAACCCTCAAGGGGGGAATGTTGGGGATGTGCCCCGAGGCCGGAGAGGCTTGCTACCTCCGGATTTGTGCCTAACCAATGAACCGAGCATTTTCTCCTGTATATTGTGTCTGCAGGTACCAAAGATAGGCCTCCGGAGGCGGGACCTTCGTCTGGGCGACTCCATCGGAGGCTGAGGGGTCGGCCAGCGCGGAGGTCTGGCGGTGTCGACTCCCTAACCGCGGAGGTTTCCTGACCGGGCCTCCGGCTTCCACGGAGGTCCCCTGCGGAGGTGGCATCGAACGAGGATGATAACCGTCAAGATGGTGCGCTGGGCCGGGCTGAGGCCTGTTGTCAAGGAGCGGACGCAATGGGCCCTTCTTATGGGCAGTAATGGGCCTTGGCCCGCATGTCGCGACGGGGGAATGATGGACAGATCTGCCCTCGGGAGGTCCACATGTAGTAGAGTCAATGTCTAGGGTTTCGAAACTCCTGCCGGGGGCATGATTGTACTTTTAATCTTGAGTTGAGTAGCCACTATAAAAGATGATGCCCCCTATATAATTAGGGCAGTTGTCCTCTGGTAGTTGCCGCATCTTCTACCTTTGGGCCCACCTGGTAATTCCACCTACTTAATACTAAGAGAGAGATTGCTTGATCTTATTGTTTCACCTTATTCAAACCTGATGGAACCGAGTTCCAACACAAAGATCATTCAAGTTGGAAAATACCCTCTTTGTCAGCTCCACAAGCATCAGTAAAATTTGTTCATCTTGTAATGGACCAAGCCAATTTTCTTTTGATACATGAATTCCCCTGATTTCTGTTTACAAAGCAACTCAGTGATCCATGAAACAATTGCGACTTTCATTCCCGTTTAGAAATTTATGTTGCTATCAGTCTTCGGACTAGTATAAAGTAAACAACACTCAAGGGTACATGATTGCCCCACCAGAAATAAATGGATTCTTCTTTCTAGCATGTGCAGGTGCACGATTGAGTACAGATGTCACTCATCTGACACATTAACAGCTTTTAGTCACGAAACAAAACTGTACCTTTCATCCCCAACAGTAACAGGCTAACGATTACTATACATATGGTTTGTATACCGCGGATGTGATTAGTGTAAGGAAATACCATGTACAAGTACAAGGGCTTGGGGCATGATAAAGTGATATAACATACAAATTTTTGGGCAACTCTTTACACACTTTGGCCGAATCATTTTAGGCTGTTCTTTGCACAGAAAATGTCGTTATCATATTTTAGTGCCATAATGTTACTCCACAGAAAATGCTCTAGACGGAACCCATTTGATCAGTTAGTTCTGGACCCATTTGATCACTGATAGTAGCAATATCCAACAAGCAAACAATCTGAACATTTTTATCTGAAAAAAATGAACAAACACCCGAATCAGTGTTGTTTCAGATGTTAAATCTCGCTTAATCTCGGAGCTACATTTTGTGTATTTTTTGTTCACACACAGCAGCACAACAGTCTGCCATTAGATTAAAGAAGATGAACGTTTGCTCATGCAAATCCATGTGGAACACACTGTACACCCAATACAGACACACCCACCAAATAGAACACTAACACACATCCAGAAATGTTCAAAATGAAAAGAAATTGCCCCCATAGTTAGGGCGTGCTCTGGCCGCCGGTGGGGAGAGCCGGTGTCTGCGCTGCGCACTCTCCTCGAATTGGGGAGAGTGGAGGAGAGGCAGTATTCAGGTGGTGGTGGTTCTATCCTCTGTACACACCGGAAGGGTCGGCATTCTGGACGATCCATGGATGCTCAAGCACTTTGTGGAGAGGCAGTCGCTGAGCCGAGTTCTTGACCAGCATCTGCGTACAATTATTGATGAGGTTCAGGGATATGGCTATCTGAATCTGAACAACCATTTTCTTTACGAGACAAGGGAAAAACTGAAGACTTCTTACCTGGGAAATCAAATCCTTCGCGGCAGGAGAAACGAATGGTTTCAGTGGGAACTTTAAGTCAACTTTCACTATCCTGTATCCAAGTAAAAATGACAGATTCAGAAACACCAGTTGCTCTCTGAGTTTCACGACCAGGAGACTATGCTAAGAATTCATGGATCTAAAAAACATGTGGAGTTGTGGTGATCAATATAGCGTTTCTTTTTTGCTACACTAGCACTATATGCACCAATCATCAGAACATAGCTTAAAACTCACAAGAAATAATCTAGAACTCACATGGGCAAAATTAGGGACAAAATCGCTGCATACAAAGATCCCATAGTTGCTTCAGAAACAGCAGTTGTATTCAAAGCCGCGAACAAGCAAGTCAAAGACTCGAGTTTCACAACCACAAGGGTAGATATTCACTATGCTATTACATATATACTAATGATATATAGAAAATATCATGGATATAAAACATGTGGAGCTGTGGTGATCAATATAGTGCATTCTCTTTGCTACACTAGCACTATATGCAACTTCTAAAGTCTCCTCACAATTATCAGAGCATAGTTCAAAATCACAAGAAATAATCTAGAACTTGCATGGGCAAATTAGGGACAAAATTGCCGCACCCAGAGTTGCGGAGTTACCTTCTGTATGTTTCTGAGTGCTCCTTAGCTTCGAAAGGTGGGACCCCGTAAAGGAATTCATAGCAGAGAATACCCAGGCTCCATATGTCTACATGGTAATCATGTTCTGCCTTCTCCACTGGACAAATCACAACAGGATTCAGATCCAAGGAAAGCAGCTAGGCCAATAGAGAACTGGAACAGTTGTGGGAATTTTCAAAAAACATTGAACTAGTTCATAACTGGAGGTAAATGGTTAGTAAAGTACCCATTTCAGGTGGCAGGTAATCCAGAGTTCCGCACATAGTCCGTCTTCTGTTGAAGGTGTGCACGGACCAGCCAAAGTCAGCGATTTTGATCTCTCCCTGTTCCAAAGGAAACATACAACAATGTAGGTAAGCATAGAGTTCCAGTCTTCCAGATCAGGGATACCAAAAAAACACAATGCAAGTACCTGGGCTCCAACCAAAAGATTTTCTGGTTTAATGTCCCGGTGGATGACATGCTTCCCATGAAGGTAGATCAGAGCTCTAGCCAAGGACGCAATATACTAAAAATAAAAGGAAATCTCCATTATTACTTTGCTGAAAAACGAGCTGCAGATAAATTCACCAAGTACATGTATAGAGCATCAACTCACAGTTGCTGAACGTCTCTCAGAAAAATGTTTGCACCTTGTCAGTTCCTTGTACAGTTCGCCCTTGGCAGCATATTCCAAGATTAGGTAAACCCGAGTCTGAGAATTCCACATGACAGAGAAATGATGACGTCTCTTGCCATATAAATGAAGCAATGGTAACTCTATATTAGAAATGTGGATATGCTTTTACCTGATCATAGAAATACCCATACAGACGAAGAATATTAGGATGGCGAAGATGACTCTGAATCTCCACTTCGCGTCGCAGCTGATGCTCGACCTGTGATTGCTTGAGTTGGCTCTTGAAAAGCACTTTCAGAGCCACAATCTGACTGCTCTGTTTCCACAAAAAGACGTACCGTAAGCCCTGGCTGCTCATTAGGATGATTAACTAAAGCATAAACAGAAAACACTCTATAAGATGTTTCCAGCGTTGTCATTTAACATGTTTACTGTTATTAGTTACAGTACTATATTTGCTTACTATAGCATTAGTTACAGTATTATAGTTGCTGACAGTACAATAATATAAAAAAGTACAGCTAGTAGATACGAAACAGGGTACAATACTGAATTAGTCAAATCCCGGCAATCTCGGTGCAGTAACCATTCAGCTAAGCTAGACACTAAAATAATATGTTTCCAAAGAAAAGAGACTAAAATAATCAGTACAATATTTCCTGACAACTAGCATTAGTTACAGTAGTATATTTGCTGAGTACACCATAATATAAAAAGTTAATTTAGTACGTCCAGACATTGTACAATACTGAAGTAGTCTATTCCCAGCAATCAGAGTCAGTAAATCATCCAGTGAAGTTATAGACTAAAAATAAGCAGTTCAGCTAACTAAAGAAAGCTTAAACATGTTATTTACCCTCTTTTCTCTGGCCAGATAAACATGGCCAAACTTGCCTCTCCCAAGAGGTTTCCCAACCTCGAAATCAGACAGCACCCACCGCTTCTCCTCGTTTGCGTTGGCTGAAGCCTGCAAAGTTCAAACAAAATGCATCATTATATTTCCATTACACTGCAGCTACCAAGCTTGCAAGCACTACCACGCTATCCTGAAGGCGCAATCCGTCATTAGAGGCTTAATCAGCCATGAATCCTCGTTTACTAACCCTCTAAACTCAGGAAACCACTCAAATGGAGCGAAGTTCAGGGATAACCAGATCAGGAACAGAATGGGGAGTTAAAATCATAAGGGACGCCCATGCTTTTGCACACATAAAAAGTCAAACCTAATCATCTACTCTGCAAAAGGGTATTGAGAAAATGGACTGCGGCCAGGGTATCAAGCTCGCAAGCACAACCAAAGTACCCTGAAGCTGGAAACCATCATCAGAAGCTTAATCAGTCATAAACCCTCGTTTACTAAGCCTCTAAACACAGGAAAATCACTCAAATGGAGTGAAGTTCATGAATAACTAAACAAGGTGTAAGCAGCCAAAGGTATAACTACACCGAACCCCACGAATCAACCGCCACGCATGGAGATCCATCAGAGTGGGCGGATCCGACCAGGGGGAGGGGAGAGGGGTGAGGGAGTAGTAGTATACCCTGTCCTCGCTGCCGCGCGACTCGGTGGCGATCGCCATGGTTGGAGCCTGGAGGAGCGGCGCGGAGGGGGAGGAAGCGTGGGTAGGGATGGGGGAAGGACGGGGAGCGGCGAGGCGAGGAGAATTTTGGAATTGAGCGGCGATCTGGAATGAAGGATTTTAAGATTTGGGAGGAGAACGCAACGGTCGAACTGGATTGCTGGTCCTGGATGCTTGTGCCGCTCACGTGCAGGGCCGCGGGCCGTTTGGAGTCAGCGACCTTGGTAATCCTGAGCCGTCGATTGCTCCGTTTACGGTCTGGAACGGGAAAGACAGAAACCTGGAGAAGGCTGCGGCGGTTTGGCAACTGACTTGTGGGCCATGTTTCACAGCGACACAAACAACTCCGTGGCCACAACAGGGGCCACCACGGCGGCGAGTCCAAACCAAAACCAAACCATTTCTTTCCCTTAAACCTTAGCCAAAAACCCTGCTGCTGCTCCCCACTCGCCGCCCGCCAGCCAGCCACCATGTCGATGGCGGTGGCCGCCTCCCTCCGCTCCCTGGCGCGCCGCCGACCCCGCCTGCTCTTGCCCGCTGCGCCGCTCGTCGTCCCGGGCGGCCGCGCGGCATTACTCTCCGGCGCGGCCGAGGAGGCGGGCCCGCTGGCTGCCGCGGAAGCGGCGGCGCCGCCGCCGCCTGCCCCGGGTCGGAAGGTGCTGGAGAGCTTCCGGGAGGAGTTCGAGATCGGGGGGCGCGCCATCGCCTTCGAGACGGGGAAGATGGCGCGCTTCGCCAACGGCTCCGTGGTGATCTCCATGGAAGATACCCACGTCCTCTCAACCGTCGCCGCCGCCAAGTCCTCTGAGCCCGTTCGGGACTTCCTCCCACTAACTGTACGGATAACCCCTGTGTTCTTTTAATGTGATCGTGATGTGAGTTTATAGAGAGCATTGAGTTCTACAAGGAATGCCCAATTCATGTACCACAACATATGAATCTTGCAGTTTGATTTGATATGGTTCTACACTGCTGTAATTGATCCCCATTCCCCATGCTCACATTTTAGCTTTCGAGGTTTTATACTGAATCTGGTTCACATTTCGCAAGACTGTTTTTTATCTTTCAGATTAATAATAACTGTTCTCAACTGTGCAAATAGGGGTCCAACTGTTTTTTTATATCAATTAATGAAACTAAAAACTGATGCCAGTTGTCTTTAGTTTGAAATGATTGCCCCCATCCGGTTATGTGGTCAACTAGCTGAGTCATGTATGTTGTTTTATTTAATTTGTTATTTATTATTGATTCTAAATTATAAAAATACCGAATTTAGGATGTCATTGTCCAAAAAGAAAATGATCTTTTGTGTTACACTCAAAATGGAAAATTGAACTTTTCTCTGTCCTTGCATTTTTAATTGAACATTCATTTTTAAGAAACGCCAGTAATTAGGGTTGACGAACCGCAGATGATGCCCACTCGTCACCATTGTCGTTCGTCCTTGTATTGTTTCTAAAAACTCCTTCCCTCTTAATGAAATACGGGCAAAATGCTTGGTCAAGAAAAAAAAAATTCTGTATATTGTGAGTGCTATTTTCGTGTTTCTTTGCCTCAGCAAAGTTTTTTCATTTTTGGGTGGCTGTAGGTTGATTATCAAGAGAAACAATATGCTCAAGGTGTTATCCCCACAACATATATGCGCAGGGAAGGTGCTCCTAAGGAAAGAGAACTCCTGTGTGGGCGTATAATTGATCGACCAATAAGACCATTGTTTGCTCCTGGATTTTACCATGAAGTTCAGGTATTCTTCTCATGATGTGTCAAATTCTCAAAGTTGACTAAACCATCAGAACTCATCGCTAACATTATATCCTGCTTTTTAGATCATGGTAAGTGTTCTTTCATCAGATGGAAAGCAAGATCCAGATGTAATGGCTGCAAATGCCTCTTCAGCTGCACTAATGCTATCTGATATACCTTGGAATGGGCCGATTGGAGTAATACGTGTAGGGAGAATTGATGGGACTTTCATCTTAAATCCTACAGTGGATGAGGTAAATCGGATCGTTTTTGCTGGCATAGGAATCATTGTGTTCTACCCTGATTTTTGCACATATTGTTTCCATGATATTGTACATTTTATACAGCTTGTGGACTTGATATTTCTCTACCATTTCATAGCATATCTGAACGTCTCAATTCTTTTGACCATGTATATTCTACACTACTAGAAATTTGTCTGGTTGACTGATATTTTGTGTATGCTGTACGGTGCTTTGCAGCTGGGTTTGAGTGATCTCAATCTTGTTTATGCATGTTCATGGGATAAAACTTTAATGATAGATGTACAAGCTCGTGAAATAACTGAGAGGGATCTTCAGGCAGGAATGAAGCTTGCACACTCTGAGGTATTTTCTTTTGTCTTCTGCTTCTTGATATATTGGAAGCGTGTTCTCATATGTTCATTATTATGCTCAGGCAATTAAATGTATCGACCCTCAAATAAGGTTGGCTAAGCAAGCTGGCAAAGAGAAGAAAGAATACAAGATATCACTGATTTCTGATACATCCTATGAGAAAATTAGAACATTCTCAGAAGCACCAATTGAGGAAGTCTTCACTGATTCATCTTATGGCAAGGTCAACAGAAGCCACAATATTCAGTGTTGATCATTTCTTTAATCTTTACACACATTTGTTTAGGGCCACCAACAAATGCCTGAAGTCTTCAGGGCGTGAACTTATTGGGTGTTTTGATTTCAGTTTGAACGGGGGGAAGCTTTAGAAAAAATCACACAATCTGTGAAGGCAAAGCTTGAAGAAGAAAATGATGAGGACAGCTTGAAGTTTCTTCATAAGGCAGTTGACACAGTGAGAAAACAGGTAGACCACATTAATTTCTTCGGCCAAATTTAGCAAGGAAACTAATAGCTTTGAGCATAAAATAAATGCATAGATGTAATGTTAGTCTAAATTATTCCACGGAAACTAAATAGCTTTGAGCATAAAATAAATGCATAGATATAATGTTAGTCTAAATTGTTCCATCATGATTTCTGAAGATACCACTATCCATTAGTTTATGGGAATTTCTGAATATCTGTGCAATTTGTTTATGGCTCTTAATAGACTGAGATCTGCATCTCCCAGCTATACTTGACACAATGATACCACCTCATTCATTGCTATATTCTTATTAAATCACCTGTGCTACTCTAATTGACACTGGCTTGGTGTCCAATTGTGCAGGTCATACGCAAAAGAATAATTGAAGAGGGACTTAGAGTAGATGGTAGACAACTTGATGAAGTCAGACCATTGTATTGTGAATCCAGCACATATCCAGTATTACATGGCTCGGCCCTGTTTTCACGTGGAGACACGCAGGTGCGCTCTATCCCTTGCTCTCTCTCTACAGTGCACAGTACCAAATGCTACAAGTATCAAGTATACAACTATACAACCCCATTCACATAGTTTTATTTGTCTGAATTTGGATGGACTTGACCATATTTTCAATCAAGTTGTGTATGTATATATACCCATGCAAATAACCAGCACTATGGTTGTAGGTTCTTTGTACAGTTACACTTGGTGCTCCTGGCGATGCTCAGCGGCTGGATTCAATTGTTGGCCCTCCAACCAAGCGTTTCATGCTTCACTATAGCTTTCCACCGTTTTCAATAAATGAAGTTGGCAAACGTGGAGGCCTGAATCGACGAGAAGTTGGACATGGTAGCACCATTTTTCCATATGCTAAATGAATTGCGCTGAAATCTAGTTAAATGGATTTCTTGTATCCTCATTCCTCACCTAGTTTGGTTCATATAGAGGCTTACCAACGTGGTGGAATTATTCTTACAATGGTACCTGTGGTAGTCTACTAGTATTTTCGTAGCATATTAAAGCCTGGGAACTATCAAATAGTGGATGAAAGCGTGACGATTTGCTGTTGTTTGGGCATGCATGGAGTACTATGATACACTGAATGTCATTTTCCCCTTCAGTTCTTCTAGATTTAATCCTGTCATGATTTAGATTTGGATGAAGCAAAATGAAAACCTATATTGCAGCCATTTATTTATGCCATTGTGCAGGCACTCTTGCGGAGAAAGCATTGCTTGCTGTGCTTCCTCCAGAAAGTGATTTTCCATACACCGTTCGGGTAAATTCAGAAGTCATGGCATCTGATGGTTCAACATCAATGGCATCAGTATGTGGAGGTATACCACAAACCACTTTTCTCCTATAATGGTGCTATTCTTATAAAACTCCATCTTTCAGTTGTGGCTTGGAGCTGCATTTTGTGAGAACTATGCTATTTATTGATATTTCTCTATGGTCTACAGTTTTTTGTTTTGTGGAACTTAACTGTAGGCTGGTAACATGCTATGATTCTTTCATATGCTAGACTATGTACTTCACTCTGATAAGAAATAGATTGACTACCTAGTTTTCTCCTTTTATCATAACAAAACTTGCTTTTTGCACCACCTTTGTCATCTCTGACATAAACGCAGCTATCATATTCTTTATATAAGATAATTTATATAGTTTTGATTCATTTTGTCTAGGTTCTTGGATTGATGCGTGTAATGTAAATTACCTTTTCATTGTTACTGTGGTATCCTTGAACAGCTAGTAAATTATTATTTTGTGTTCTTTAATGTTCTGCTATTCTAAATGGTGATTCGCAGGAAGTATGGCCTTAATGGATGCTGGGATACCTGTAAGAGAACATGTTGCTGGTGTTTCAGTGGGTCTTGTAAGTCAAGTCGACCTAGCAACTGGAGATATTTCTAATTATCGCATATTAACGGATATTCTGGTGAGTGTTTTGCTGCATTTCATTCAAAGATTTTTCAGTGAATTGTATCTGTTGTTTCCACAAATGAAAAAATATTGATCGTTTAAGTGAACATGATAATCAATATTTTTCAGGGCCTTGAGGATCACTTGGGTGACATGGACTTCAAAATTGCAGGAACAAGGAAAGGTATTACTGCTATTCAGCTGGATATAAAACCTGCTGGAATACCATTGGACATAATATGTGAAAGTTTAGAGCCTGCACGTAAGGCTCGAAATCAAATCCTTGACCGCATGGACCAGGAAATAAGTACTGCACATGCTATTAACGATGGAAGTTCCCCTCGATTAGGTTTGTTGATGTACTTGCTTTGTTGTTTTTGTTTCTAGCATGATATGATTAAGGTCAGAACTGACCCTCCATTTGCAGCTACACTGAGCTTCAGCAGTGATTCTCTTAGGAAACTGCTTTTCCACAGGAAAAAAATTGAGCAAGAAACAGGTATCAAGCTATCTACTTACCTGCCTTTTGTTCGTGGTCCTTCTTTGTCCTCTGGTTTAGGAGCAACTAATTTCATTTGACAAGATATTTATTGATAGTTCGGTCATTACTTGTACCAGAAATCTGCTAATGAGTGATGAACTAGCGGTGTTTCAGTTTAGAGAAGTGTTTTCGTGAATCTAAAAGCAAATTTGTGAGTAAAATATGAACATATATTTCAATAGCTCAGACAGATGAAGGGAGAAAGCCAGTGGGTATCTGTGATGACAATGGCATTAGTTCATCTTCTAGCATTAGGTGATTACATGGTTATGTACTTCAATAGGACTTCATATGCACTGGAAAACATCTTGGTTGAGATAGTTTCATTTTGTTTTTATGGTTTTTTGTGCACTGGTTATCTACTCATGTGGGTTATAGGTTTGCATTTCTGTGAAAATCACTGAGAATATTAACATGGTTCATCATTAGTTTCCTTTTAGTTTTTTTGAGTGGTGGTACAGTAGGGGAAAGCCCAATATGGTAAAATATATGGATATATAAAAGAGTTGGCAAATCTGTACAAAAAAACCATCAAGGGTATACTAGGAAACTCTACAACAGGCTGTTTAGCCATAGGAAGAGGCTGAGTCTAGCCAAGCTTCTCGCGGTGTGACCGGTTAGAGCAGTGAGCTCCGGGACTCTCCTGTCCGACCCGGGTTTGAAGCTTGGCACCTCCTTATTTTCAAAGTCATAGGAGAGTCTTCTCCTATGATCCAGTTTTTTTAAGAGGCTGAGTCTAAGAGCGGTCTTCGATCTGTGAAAATTTAGTTTCCTTTTAGCTGACTTGTATATTTAAGTGGTTGAGCATTTTTCATATAATTATGCTGGTTAATCTCTCTCTTCCATTTTTCTTAGGTGCACGAGTATCAGTCAGTGATGGTACAGTCACTATTGTTGCTAAAACTCAAGAAATTATGGATAAAGCTATTGAGAAGGTACAAGTGACTATGACACCTATTCATGAGAGCCTCGCCTCAGTATTAACTGCTTAATGTACACATGATGTCAGTTTGTGCTGGTTAGAATGTCAAAAGTAAGTGCTTCGGAGGGAAAAAAATTAATCTTCGTTTAACGAGTTCTGAACTTTCTCTGCTGTAGGTTGAGTTCCTCGTGGGACGTGAAATTGAAGTTGGTCGTACATACAAAGGAATTGTTTCCTCAATTAAGGAATATGGCGCTTTTGTGGAGTTCAATGGTGGACAGCAAGGCTTACTTCACATTTCAGAGTTGTCACATGAACCGGTATTTCTCTTGAAATTCTGTGGTAGAGGGATTGAGGCTGAATAGGGTTCAAGCTATATTTACTAAGATTATTCTGAATGATATCTGGAAATAGATTCTCAGTACAACCTCCCAGTACATTTAAGTCTACATTTGTCGGTTTCTTGTTAAAGGCAGTTGAATATTTGTTAGCAAATAGTTTAAAGTTTCCTTTGTAGAGCTACAGGCCCAATTTTTGTTGTGTCCTGCATTATATTGAGAGTCCGTTTTATCAACCCCATTATTACTTAGTAGATTGAATACTAACATACCAGCTTTTCACCAGTTTTTGATTATCGTTTCTATATATTTTTTCTATTTTTTTGTGCAGGTAGCGAAAGTCTCAGATGTTGTAACTGTTGGCCAATCTCTCTCGCTGAGATGTATTGGACAGGATGTGCGGGGTAACATTAAACTTTCACTTAAAGCAACCTTGCCCCAACCACGTAACAAGAAGGATTTGAAAAATAAGGATCCTTTGCCAAGTCAAGTTAGTGGTTTGGCTGCTGTAGAGAACATGATTAGTGTGGACGCTGATGCTGAGCCATCCAGTACCGAACATGAAAAGGGCACAACTGAGGAGGCACTTGCATTTTCGACTCCTTCAGTAATAATTCGAAGTGCTGCTGACTGTGATGCTCAAGATGATGTAAATGGTCCTAAGAAGCGAGCGAAGGCTGCAAAGTCACCTCCTAGACCATATAAACCAGGTAGCGAATGTCGTGAGGTTAGGAAAGCTACCGCTAAGAAAGCCACAGGTGCTACTACCAAGAAAGTTAAGAAAGCAAAGAATGAGGAATCTGGGAGTTTTGGATTGGAAACCAGTGGCTCTGATGTTCCAGAACAGACTGCTGACGACACTTTGGACCTGAATCAGAGTCCCATGAACTTCCAATCTGGGGCAATGAAGTTGGGTGATGTAGTTACAGCAAAGGTCTACCAGATTCGAGCCTATGGGCTAGTACTTGAGTTGAGTGATGGTGCACGTGGAATGCATAAATTTGAGGTAACTTCATACAAACTCTTGAGAAAACAAGCTGTCTTTTTTGTTCATACTGCTATTAGCAACAGTTTTTCATCCCTGTATCCTTTGGCCACACTACATTTCTTAACCCTTGCATCCTATCCTATCCTATCCCCCAATATTCCCAATGAACATTGGTAACTGAAATTCTGGAGCATCTCTTGCAGGCAAATGGCCAAAAGGAATTTGAAGTTGGACAGGAACTACTAGTGAAGTGTTCTAGTTTCAACGCTAAGGGGATTCCCGTATTTTCATTGCTGGACTAGTAGTGCCACCATTTGGGAAGCGGATAATGGCATTTCGCTGGAGGATTGCGGTATAGAGACACCTGTAAATGTGTAACCGGCTAGTAGCTAATTAATCAACTTGAGGAACACAGGGCTAGCAAAGTTTTGTTCTTTCGCCGTGGTTGAGCATTGTTTTTTCAGTTTTCCCTTGAAACACAACCATGAATAGGATGGAGGTAAAATTAGGTCCATCATCACATGAAGGTGTAGAGCATACGGATGGAGTAGAAACCATCCGAACCTGTTGCAGCAATTGTATATTATTAGGATTATATGTTACTTATCTATCTACTGATTGAAATAATATGGATGATGAATATCGATTCTTTGCAAGCCACTCACAGGAATCCAAATCCACTTTCTGGTTTCTTTATCAGAGAATGTTTTGCTGTTGAGCTCTACCTTGTTTATTTTTCCTTTTGATGCCATGAACTATTCATCATATGATTCCATCGCAGGTAGGCAATAAACCTTGACACAACTGCATGCTTTTAGCAGGGTCGTTCACAAAATTTGATTGGTATTTTTTTATAAGTTTTGAAAGTTAGTAGAAGCACTGCTATATTTAAGGAGAAGTGTAGAATGCGGTTTCGGATTACATTGCAGTATTACTTAGGCGAAACTCAAATGAAACTGGCCCGGCTAGACTATCCATGGCTTGCCCACAAGCCGCTCTTCTGATTGCTACGAGTAGTTTGCTACCCAACAGGTCGACATCCAAGACATTTGCAGATTATGTCAGTTATGATTGAGACATTCGTTGGATGATGCTCCATTGCGACGGCGATGTGTGCGGCTACGGGCATAAAACCAAAAGCGCGAGAATGAACAGAAGATGACGATAACAACAACAGGCGAGTGGACACGGATGCTTCACGCTTCAGAACCGCGTCACTGCACGGTCGCGCAAAAATGTGCAGCGCCACCATTCCCCGTGCCCGTGCGTAGTAATTGTATGTAGCAGAGGATGGCTAGCCTATAGGACGCAGCGATGCCGTGGAGGAGAACGAGGTCCGTCGTAGCCCCTTCGCCGACCACCTCTCCGTCGCCCTCTGGCCGCCTCCGAGAACCGCAGCCGCCGTCCCGGCTTGTTCCCCAGTGGAAGTTCTCCCAGGTCCTCGGCGAACTGCCGCCGCCCGCCGCCGATGCCCACCGCGACGGCGCTCCCCGTCCCCAGGATGACGACGGTATCTCTATCAATCGATCAATGTCTGCAGACTCAAAACACCAGAGCCGCATCTTTGTTGTTGGACTGATCGGTCCTGTGCTCCAGCGGATGAAATCTCGGCCGTCGAGTTCGACGGCCGCGGCGAGTACCTGGCCGCCGGTGACAACGCCGGGCGCGTCATCCTCTTCCGGAGGACCGACGACGGCGGCGGCGGCGGCGTAAGCGTCCCTGCTTTCCCGGTGCTAGCTAATTCGTACGTGCTTGTTGCGACTGACTGACGCGGGGTTTCTGTACTGTAACTGTAAACGTCTGCAGCCGGCGCTGCGGCCTCGTGCCGAACTTGAGCGCGCCGACCGTGCCGGAGCTCCGCCGCCGCCGAGGTACAGCTACGCGACGGAGTTCCAGAGCCACGAACCGGAGGTGAGCCAGCCACCGATCGGGCGTTGTTGTTCATACGAGCAGGGTGAAGCGTATATCCTAGCCAGTGCACGCATTCATTCTCTATTGCTGACCTTGATCCATGCTGCCGGAGTGCCGCCGGTGCAGTTCGACGTGATGCACAGCTTGGAGATCAGCGAGAAGATCGAGAAGGTGAGGTGGTGCGCGCGGCCCAACAGCTCCCTGCTCATGCTCGCCGCCAACGACCGTACGGTCAAGCTCTGGAAGGTATATACAGAACCACTGTAATAGATGGCCATGTCCATGCGAAATGGATTGCGTATAACGGATTCTGTAGCTCCAGGGCAGGTCTCCGAACACAAGAAGGCGCCCAAGAAAGGGAAGGAGGCGTTGTTGTCTCTGCAAGAACAACCGTACTCTGAATGGGCAACCACGAAGCCGAGGGGTTCGTCTGCACGTCCTGATGAACGTCCTCAACAGGTTCACTCTCTGCAGCATTGCTAGTTGCAACGTTCAATCTGATCTGCTGAGCTCAGTTTGATCGATATTGCTGCCAGGTTGGTGATGTCGGAGATGGTTACTCTGCAAAGTGCCGGAGAGTCTTTGGCCGCGCTCACGAGTTCAACATCCACTCCGTCTCGAATAACTGGTTGGCTAGCTTTTGTTCAATCGCTTGTTCATTCATTCTGCCTGAACCCTGCTTCTTGGCAAAGCGATCACGGTCAATGCTTTTTGCTCATGTACAGCGACGGGGAGACGTTCGTGTCCGCGGACGACGTGAGGATCAACCTGTGGCACCTGGAGGTGACGAGCCAGTGCTTCAACATCGTGGACATGAGGCCCGCGAACATGGAGGATCTCGTAGGTGATTTCGTTATTTCCACCGAAGAAGGATTACAATGTTAGCATATACAGTATGTCTAGTTCGTGAACGGCAACAGTAGCGAGCACTGACTTATACATTTTGAGTGTTGGACGATGAACAGAGGTGATCACCACGGCGGAGTTCCACCCGTCATCCTGCAGCCTGCTGGCCTACGGCAGCTCCAGCGGCCTCGTCCGGCTGGTCGACCTGCGCGGATCGGCGCTGTGCGACCAGAGCGTCAGAATGTGAGCTGCACTCCTCTTCTTGCAAAGCCTGAAAACATCAGTTCGCTTATGCTTTTGTGCTTTTTTTTTTTATTACTGAACAACAGATTCCAGGATCGCGAGAACCGCCTTCAACCCAGCACATTTTTCACCGAGATCGTCTCTTGCATCACCGATCTGAAGTTCACAGGCGATGGAAAATACCTTTTAACTCGAGACTACATGAACCTCAAGGTGCTATAAACTCCATTCGTGCCGACTACCAACTGTGCAGCTGCCTGTAACCTGTTGTCAGCAAGCAGCAATGAAAACAATGCCTCACACTGAGGCCTCACTGTTTTGCAGCTCTGGGACCTGCGCGTGGAAACCTCACCCGTCGCAACATACAAAGTGCACGAGTTCCTTCGCCCAAAGGCAGGTTCACAAATTAAATGCGTCATCGAAACATTTCGTAATCAGATCAAAGAAAAGATGGTAATCTCAGAACTGTTGCTTGTGTGCTGACGCTGCAGCTGTCGGAGCTGTACACCGACGACTACATTTTCGACAGGTTCAGCTGCTGCGCCAGCAAGGACGGGGCCTACTTCGCTACTGGATCTTACAGGTTTCTACTACTGAAACGCATCAACACCAGTCTATGGAGAATTCGTGACCTCGCATTCTTGGATACTCGATCACCTTTTTTCTTTTGGTTCTTATGATAACCAGCAATACCTTCAAAGTTTTCTCCCGTGCTGCTGCACAGACAAGCGGCACCACGTTGGAAGCTAGCACCAACCCTTACAGGTACATTGCATCAAAGAGTACTGCTGTTTCTTTTTCTCCTCATTCCGAGAGAACAAACTGTTTATATCTCAATAAGATCAGACACCAAAGTTCTTTATGCCATGCCGGGTTTTTATATGGCTATGGTCTTGCTGCCAAATAACATCAAACTCCAAAGGTCCAAAGTTCATGACTTATGAATACAGTTTTGGTGCCTACTGAACCTCGCACTTTGGCCGCAGGATACTATCACAGGCACCTACAAATATTCCAGCGCTGCTCAGCAATTTCTCTCTTCGAGTTAATAGAAAAGGTTAGGGAAGATCTATTTGCCAAGTTCTTCATGTGTGCTTTGAGGTTTTTTTTTTTTTCGAGATGCTTTGAGGCTTTGAGTTTGAGCTATGTCTCATCCAAAAGGTTTTCACTGAAGCTTCTCATAGCGTGCTCTGCAAATCTCTTTGCTACACAGGTCAGGATAGTCCGAGGTCAGATGGCAAGGAGGAAGTTTCATGCAACATGGCTTCAAAGGTGAAGCATCTAGCATGGCACCCGGCAGAAAACTTCATAATTTGTGCAGCCAATAACAGCTTGTACATGTACCATACATAAGCACACTCCAGTCATGTGTACAGAGTGCAAACCACAGAATAACATTCGCAACTAAACTGATGCCAGGAAAGAATATGCTTTTCCATGTTAACACTGCATGTTATTGGCAGGATATTGAACTGACTATCCATTGTTCAGGATCTTCAGCAGATCATGGAAACGAAAAGATTATCCATGTTTACAGTGCATCTGAGTACCACAGTATCCAATGCATAAGTTCGCAACAAAAAACAGTGAGCACTAAAGCTATTTAACCTAAGAATGGTCAATCCTCCTCCTCAACCTTCACATGCTGCAGCTTCGAATCCAGCTCATCATTGTCCTCAGCGTCCTCATCCTCTTCCTCATCATCAGGCTCCCCATCAGGTTCATTTTCATCTAGTGAGCCCAGAACATCCAGGGATTTCTTAGCAGCCTTCAGAATTTCCTTCACCTCATCAATCCCTTCATCGGAGATGAAATTTCCATTGATGTTTAGTTGCACAAAAGCTGGTTTATTTGCAACTGCCCGCGCAAAGCACCGAGCTCCAACCCTCTGCAGCATGTTACTGCTCACATCAAGTTCCTTGAGATCCATGTGGCCATCTTCCAATGATTTTGCAATAATCACAGCACCATCATCCTTCAGTTCATTTTCAGCCAAGGTGAGCTTCTTTAGTGACTGCATTGCTGCTAGGCATTCTGCCAAATCTGGGGCTGATTTCGCATTTATTTCATTTCCAGACATTTCTAGAATCTCCAACTGCGGTGCTGACTGTTTAAGGACATTGGCAATTGCTTTTGCACCCTTGTTCTCAAGATTGAGATCGCTGAGATAAAGCTCAACAAGATCAGGAAGTTTTGGAAGGGTTTCGCTGAGAGCTAGCCCTGCATCAACACCAAACAAGTTGTCCCGGAGATCAAGTTTCTTCAGACGAGTGCATGTCCCTAATGCCTCAGACAATGCCACTCCACCCTCAGATCCTATCCTTGTCGCTGAGCACCTGAAACTCTCTAGATTTGGAGAACGCTTAACCATCTCAGCGATATACATAGCACCTTCATCTCCAGTCATGTTGTTGTGGAAGTGAAGAACCTTGAGCTTCTCAGTTGAAGGAATAAGCTCAGATAGAGCTTTTGCAGCCTCCTCTGATATGCCATCATTCATCACATAGAGTTCTTCAAGGGATTCCTGTGATTTCAGGAGCTCACCGAATGCCCTGACACCCTTCTCACCCAAAGCATTGTCAGAGATGTTCAGATATCTGAGGACAGAACCCTCTAATGCTTTGGAGAATATGCGCATCACATCAAGGGCTTCGTCCTCAGGCCTTCCTGCCCCAAAATCTGAGATATCAACCTCTGTCAGCTGATTCTTAACAGACTCAAGAATTGGCCCAGCAACATTAGCAGCACCAATACCAAAGCTCCTGTTGCTAAAGCAAATTCTTTTATATGAATTTCCTGGTTTGGTAAGTGGACTCAGCAGTTCCTTTGCTTCATCTGCTTCAATAAAAGCACGTTTGCCACCAGATATATCTAGCACAGTATCAGCAGCCACAAGAGGTACATCAGCAGCTGCAAGAGGTGTATCTGCAGGCACAAGAGGTGTATCAGGTGCCTCCAGTTCTGCAGTAGTCCTTGGGCCTTTTTTTAGAACTTCTAACATCATCTTGCTTGTTTCCTTTGCATATAGCTGGACAGCAGAACTCCCATCACCGTCTGGCTCCCTTTTGAAATGCTCATCAGCCGAGGCAAAGCAAAGTTCTTCAATCCTTTTTGCATTTTCATGAGCCTCTTGCTTGCCCAAAAGGCCATATTTGCGAGAGAAAATGGACTCTTCAGACAGATTCTTTGTCATCCTGTCAACAAGCATGAGCCGTGTGCTTTCACTTGGGGGCCACAACTTTATAGAGAATGTCCTGGGTTGGAAATCTTGTGTTGATTCCATGTGACAAACTTGGACTTAACACAGCAACCTGTAATAGTAGGACATGATTTACCATCTTGCTTTGATAACATAAGACAAATAGTGCAGTAATACAAACCAATAAATTGTATTTATTGGTCTTGGAGGAACAAAACATTAGTGCAGTAGTAACTGTAAAAAAACAAGTATGGCTGACAGCTAAAGTCTACCACTAAAATACCAACACTGATTCACGAAACAAAGATCAAGAGCCATTTCAGAAGTTGCTTGATTATAACCTTCTGTACGTAGAAAATCAACACATTACTTAGCATGCATAGGATTTGCCGAGTTCAAACAAAAGAAAAGAACCTCTTATGATATTATGCTACTGTCACAAGTTTATGGGGACTAATTTGCTAATCTAGCTATTTGACATACATTGTTGCTTGAAACGTCAATACTCAATAAGCTACAAAAACATATAAGTTCTCAACTTGCTACACTAGCAATATAAGCTCACGATGTCACTGCTCAACTGAACCAAACAGACAAGCAGGGGTGAATGCAGTAAAGGACATAGGTGTGCACCGATATTTTTGCCAAATAAAAAAAAAACCGAAGTCAGCAGACAGAATACATGTATACACTTCTAATTTGATCAGGCCCGGAGACAAATGGCTCGAGTTAGGGTTTCAGCTTCGCACAGCAGGAACGAAAGAGAAGGGTGGGCATACCTGGAGGAGCTTGTCGGCGGCGAAGAGCCCGAAGAAGACCTTGCGAACGGACCGATGCAAACCTGTGGGCAGCGGCAGCGGTCGCCCAGTCGCCGCCGCGAGGAAGAGGGAGGGAGAGCGCGCACCTGGGGAACGGCAGAAGAAAGGGCAGCGCTGTTCGTGTTTGGATTTGGATCCCGCGCGACGCGAGAGCGAGACCGTGTGGCTGTGGCCACCGCCGCTGGGGAGCGAAATGTGTTGCTAGGGTTAAGGTGGTTTTTTTTTTTTTTTTTTAAAAAAGGTGGGCTAGTTGGGCCACTCTGGGTATACGGGATGAGCTTGGGTTGCTGCTCACCGGACTTATAGAAAAGATAAAATCTGCTCAAAAAAAAAAGAAAAGATAAAAAGATTTGTTTTTTCAAAAAAATCCATAATTTTTATAAATAATTAATTAATGAAAAAGTTCCATTGATACCTCGCTAAGATAGATTTTCTTTTCAAACTTCAAAACCACGAATCATATTTCCAAAGTCTCAAAACCATTCAAATTATCTCCTTAGCCTAGATTAAAGTGGTTCTGATGACGATTCCATCATTTTTTAGTTAATATAAAAATCTACAGTAGTAAATATACTATAAGCTTTTTCAATTACCAAAAAATATCTCAAAACTTATAAAAGGTCCAAGAAAAATCCTAGAAATAAGTTGGAGCACGACAAACCCAAATAAATAGTTAGAGTTCATAAAAACATCTCTAGAAGTTTCAATATATATATTCATATCTTGAGAATGAGAAACTACCAAAAATATCTTGAAAACCCCCAAAACATTATAATCGAGATGTCTATGTGTGTTTTAAAAAAAACATGGCAAAAATATGAGATGCAACTAGCACGGTTGATGTTGAATGCACTTCACTAGTTGTGTCTTTTGTTCTTGCTGTTTAACGTCTTAAAAACGCACTTAGACGACAACTAGCACTAACCCTTAAAGGTACATTGCATAAAAGATTTTTCTCTTCATTTCGAGAGAATAATCTACCGTGCTTTTTATCTGAATAAGATCAGACTCCAAAGTTTCCACGCCGTGTCAAGTTTTTAAATGGCTGTGGTTTGCTACCAAATAACATCAAACTCCAAAAGTCCAAAGTTCATGACTAATACAATACATGAACAGAGTTTTGGCGCCTACTGAACCTTGCACTTTGGCCGCACTGCAGGATACAAATTACAGGCTCCTACAAAGATTCCAGCATTACTTACAAATTTCTCTGCTTGGAGTCAATAGAAAAGGTTAGGGAAGACCTATTTGCCAAGTTTTTCATGTGTGCCCTGAGCTGTCTCAGCCAAGAGGTTATCACTGAAGCTCCTGATAGTGGCTCTGGAAAATCTCTTGTCGCTCAAGTCAGGATGGTCCGAGGTCAGACGGCAAGGAGGAAGTTTCATGCAACATGGGACATGGCATCAAAGGTGAAGCATCTAGCATGGCACCCGGCAGAAAACTTCATAGTTTGTGCAACCAATAACAGCTTGCACATGTACCATACATAAGCACACTCCAGCACGTGTACAGAGTGCAAACCACAGAATAGCACTAGTAACTAAACTAGAGCCAGAAAAGAAGATGCTTTTCCATTGTTACAGTGCATGTTATGAGCAGGACATTGAACTGACTGTACATTGTTCAGGCTCTTTAGCAGATCTACTCGTATAGGAAGGAAAAGACACTCTTGTAACCAGCAAAAGGATCTCCTGGTTGACTGTTCTTTCTGCTACTCGATATCTCCTTGACATATGCCTGAATATCGAAGGGTTGAACTGCAATTCTGACTTGGTCCGTGCATTGAACAGCCTGGAAGCACGGAAGGGGACTGCTGATGCAGGATTTCCTCTTCTTAGATGGGCTGTCACGTTGAGCTGCAAATTGGGGGGAGTTTTCAACTGGAGTTCCTGTTTTGAAAGGATTTTCACCTGGATTTCCATTCTTTAAAGGACACTCAACTGGAGTACTAATAAGGATCTTGCTTTTCTCCGGTAGGCTCTCCTTTGCGCCCACAAACCCTGGAGAGCTTTCATCTGGAGTTGTCAGCATCTTGCTCTTCTCAGATGAGCTGACAAGCCTAGCTGCAAATTGGAGAGAATTTTCAGCTGAAGTGCTCAGTACGTTGCTCTTCTCCAATGGGCTCTCCTTTCCACCCACATTCCGAAGAGAGTTTTTGTCTGGTGTCGTGCTCAGCACCTTGCTCTTCTCAGATGGGCTATCCATTGTTCCAAACAGCATGCGTCTCTTTTCTGAACTTGTGCCCAGGATCCCGCGACACTTCTCAGCAGTATTGGTTGGAGAGACCCTAGGCTCAACATCGATTGTGGTGGCCTCACCCGCATGCACACAGACATGTTCTACTTCAAACTGGTCCCTTGACATCTTCATCTTCTTCAGTATAAGAGGTTCATAAGAGCTATCCATGGATTTTGATATCATCAGAGTGGGGAAGTCTTTGGATTTCTTGCGTATGTGATCGAAAATTGTGTTGTCTGTGGCACTTCTGCATTCTGCCTGTTCTGGTCCAGGAGCTGATGCAGCTTGCATATGTAAGCAAGATAATGCACATTTCAGCTAAGCTAATAATAAATTTCCAGATTTCAATTGAAGGAGCACAAATGAAGCATAAAGTGCATATAACTGTATAATGTTTGTAGCATTGTCTTACCTCCATACTCTTCTTCAGGCAGTAGATCAAAGCTTGGGACCTCTCTACAAACATGAAAATAGCAAGTTACAAAAATACTGACCAAGGTTCAGAAAACATGACTCGAGTCAATTGATTAAGTACACAGTTTTTTTGGTAACAAAAATGGCAAGAGCTCTGTCATTCAATTATGAGAGAAAAGAGTGTTCAAAACAGGTTGATCCCAAGATCAAAGGATAAAGTAACAAATCCCTCAAGAAAACCATCTAGGACCAAAACTATTCAGTATTTCAGGTTGGATAATCCCTAGTCTGAACAGTATTTCAGGTTATGCAGGTGGATGGCAATCAATTCATATACTATTATCCAACAAAAAAAAAGATTAAGCACTCACATCGAAGCCAAGTTGTTAAATTTTCTGGTTCCCAGTGCATTATCAGCTCTCTCGAGAGCACTGACAGCAACATCATCATCTTCTATGACACAAACCTCTTTGGAAAGAGGGCTCTGTTCAGTGTGAGATTGAGATCACCTTGTTCTAGTTGTCCTGGAGCTAACCAAACAAATCTCTGAAGGGAGAGTGTATGCAGGTTCAGGCTTATCTATCACATGCTTTTTGGTCATGTACAAACCATCTTCCCTGCTTACGACATGCTTCTTGTGCACATCAAGCCCAACTTCACCATAGCATTGAAAACATAAACTATGTGAGCTCCAGTGATATGTTCATAATATTTTTGAAGGAAAGTATTCTCTCTTTTTTTTTTTGGGTAAAACATGCAGGAGGACTGTGTATCATTATATTATAGAAGAAGAAATGAGGGGGCGAAACCCCGAGTACACTGGTTTAAAAGGTTACAGACTCGCCAATGCTAAAAGAAAAACAACCTTAACCGTAACCTCTATAGAGACTCAACATTGAAGGAAAGTATTGTCGGATGGTGATATTACCATATTCTTCAAATATTAGATCAACCTCCAGAGTAACCCGTGCATTCTGGGGGCATGGCACAAAAACTTTTACAGAATATGGGTTGCATTTTAAATAATTAGCCAGTGAGCAATTCTGGAATAAGATATGCTGGTGAAGAAGAATGGATTACATATCCTAGAATGACAGAAAGTTGAAAAGTGTTACCTGTGGAATTCTCGAGTCCTGGAAGAACCAAAAGAACAACAAACAACCATCCACATCAGCAGATGAAAATTAGATTGTCAAAGGTATTAGATCGGTTAGAGAGGAGAGGCACTGACCTTATATTCTCATAAAAGAGGATCACATTGTCTTCCTCTGAGGCCACAACCTGAAAAATAATGTTATAACATTTAGTTGGTTTTAAAAGCATTCAATGACCTGAACCAAAGTTAAATAAGGTACCATGTCAGCGCAACTGCGTTTACTGGATGGAACTGCCTGTGATGCACGAGTTAATGTTACAGTAATAGTTGTTTTCCCAATTCTGTTTCCAGTTTCTTCTATGTCTATGTCAATTTTGGGTGGTAATGATGATATTGATTCTTTGATATGATTCCCAAATGGATAATTGCGCCCTGTGGCCAATTCTATATTTCTTGCATCAGCAGTTGCCAAGGTCTCAAAGCTATGAATTCCAGCAGTCTTCAGAGCCTGAGGTGGCAAGTGATCAACTCAAGAATTAATAATGCTGGCTGCAGATACAGCACTGGCTACATAACAATCACAAAATTAATAACCTTTGCTGTTACAATTCCAATCCCAGGCAGTTGTTTCAGCAGAAATGGACTGCTCTCCCAAAGCTTTTGATGCAGACTATTTGCAAGAATCATAGAATTTATGGCAGATCTATAGCTCTTCTTGTATATAAAATATTCCCGCATGCATTTGGCAATCCTACATCCATTTGAGCATATTGAATTTGTTTCCTGCATGGGAGTCCACTTAAGTCAATATAGTAGGGGAGAAAATCAAGGGGTGTTTATAACTAGACAAGCAAACAACCTGGTTGAGGGATAAATCATGGATTAGGGGGTCTCCAGTTAAGCAGTCATTTGCTAGCAAGAATATTTTCTCTTCTCTTGTCTGAACACGCTTCTTCCTTTTTCCATTCCCCATGACAATATGACAGAGGAGTCTATCATCTTTGTCGGCGTTTATGTCATTTAGAATCTTCTTGTCCTTTCGGCGAAGTTGGATCCCTTGATACACCAAAAACTAAAAATAAATAAAATGCTTGACATTTGATAATCAATTCAAAATATGTACAGCTACCGACAAGTTATTTCTGCAGAGTGACAGATGACATGCAATAAATCTTCCAGACTGCAACAAGCAGAAGCTTTCACGATAAGCTTCATTGTATCAAACTTCAGGTAGAATTTTGCCATCAACCTCCCAGGTTCTGAGAATGAACAATTAGATCTTAAAGGAGTCCTTTTGTCAAACAATTGCAAAACAATTAGATCTTAAAGGGGTCCTTTTGACAAACAATTGCAAAACAATTAAATCTTAAAGGAGTCCTTTTTACCAATTAGACCTGGAGCTTACTTTAAGTCAGCCAAGGTATTAGGCCTCAAGAAACATGGCAGTCATTGCAGAAAATATATGAGCTTGGCACAGATTCAGAAATACCATGATGCCTATGCAAAATTGATCCATGCACTGTTTAAACTTTAAAGCTAGATGATATAAACAGTAACGCAACGCAAATCCTGAAACAGGGGGGCCAACATTTCTAGATCAGAACCTTAGGGACTTAGACATACAAATCCAACAAACCCAGCTCACGGAATACTATTTATTGTTCGACAATCATAAAATGTTGAACAGGGGGTAGGGAAAGCGTATCCAGACCAATATAAATGAGTTAATCTTCATGGATCCCAGGATCTGGCTGGTTGATATAACATATGATTTTAGACTACACTATGTCTAGATACGTAATAAAAGCAATGTATAAGAAAAACCAAAACGTCTTATAATTTGTAATGGAGAGTACATTGCAACCAAAAAAACAGTGTTTTATCCCTGCAGATGAGAACTGGACCATATGGCATCTTGTAATTGTGATTTCTGCATTTTCATTTTGGTAGAGAGAAGAAAACTTTACCTAGCGGTTGTAGAATGAAAGCTGCTTCATCTGTCCAAATCAGTCCATAGTCCACCAACCCATGAATATTCTGGACACATATATCTGTATATTCGATTGCTTAGGATCAAAGCATAAGGCATCATAACAGAACCATCATGCCAAAAGAAGGTACCTTGAATTTGCTTTTCAAGGAGATCTTGAGGAGTCCCCCTCTTAACTCCATAGTTCTCAGGATTCTAGCAATTTATTTCATTAAAGTTATTCCATGCATTAAATTTATATGTTAAACGAGAGTATGCATACATGATACATACCTTCCTTATTCTGGTGTACAAATATGAGCACTTGATCCACTCAACTGCCAGGTTGATGTCAGATACTGTCAGCTGAACGATTTCTGCATTTAGATGCTCCACTGCACATGGCAGCAACCTGGTGGTAGTTATGTAGTATATATACTTGGTCAGAAATACAAAATTATATGGAGTGACAGTCCTATTTTGGGTGAAACATCACATGAGACACTAGTTTCTGATTAGACATCAAGCACTTACTGAGACTCCACCATTTCACAACCATTTAGAAGGTTCTCATATAGATGAACCTAAAAGGAAACTTAAAACATGTTAGTTCAATAAGCCAGGAAATATACCCTGTCAAATTATTGCACAACTGACAAAATTAATAAGAGTGGAAACACATGATGATTACCGTCTCTTTTCTTGTCATGATTATAATTGTTCCAGTATCATCGAATGGTGGATGTCCAGCCCTCCCACACATCTGCGGATCACCCCAAACAGAAGCTTTCTCAAAACGAGAGGATAGTCATATAATACATGACTAGAGGTTTAGCACATGACTATGTAAGTTATAATTTTAAACAAATTCAGTAGTTTGTATGTCTCAAATGATCAAATCTGACCTACTACTTCAGAAAGAAGTAAAAGGAATTAAGCAATGAACATACAATACAACATGAAGCTACATGTTAACCATACAAAATCACAGTAAGATGTGAAGCAAGATGGAGTATCTATTCCTGCATATTATAAAAGATAATAGTTTATAGGATTTTTTTTAGGCGAAGAGCCAAAGAGTTTCTAGGACATATAGACTTAGTAGTACACCTGAAGCACCATGGACCTCTCATATTCAACATATAGGCCCTTCTCCTTGTTGCTGCATAATAGAACCTATGTCAAAAACTAGAAGTTCAATTTAATTGATACCATATCTAAAAAAATGATCCTCACAAAAACTGTGTTGACTTTATCACAACTGTATGTGCAGGTAAGTTGATGCCATGTGCCAAAGTATTAGTTGTGCATAGAACTTGAAGATCACCCTTGAGGAAAAGCCCCTCAACAAGACCTCGGTCTTTTAAGCAAAGACCACCATTATGAAAACCAACTGAAAATGGAACAGGATTGCATCAGTTAAGCAATCAATTAAAGTTTTTAGGCCAAGTGTATCAACTAACATGGGCACCTAAAAGACATCACTAAAAAAATGGAGATTGCGAAGTTAAGGAAGGTATTATGGGTGCCCAGGACAAGATTCCAAATAACCTCCATGTACAATGCAAGCCTGCAGTTGCTTGTCACTACAGGTTAGGGAAGCCTCCTTTAGATGTTCATACTGCTGGATCGATTTCATAAATGGATTCGAATAGCCAAGCGATGCTCCAGTTTGTGAAAGGCACTGCGCTGCTTCTTGTGCCCCTTTTCTTGTAAAACAGAAAATAAGTGCAGACTTTCCTCTTGAATGTTGCATCAGTATATCTGTAACCAATATTTCATTCATGTTTCTAGTACTGATTTTTTAAAACTGTAACTTACATGATGTGCAATGCTATTGAGTGATGTGGCGATTTTACTTACGATAAATAAAACTTTGCAACCTCTACAAGTTGAAACAAACAAAAAGAATTAAGTAGTCAGCATTATATAAAGTAAAACTATTTGATACACTATGATACAACTCAGGAAGATGCAGGTCTGACTTCAAACCTCATTGCTAATTTTTATTCTAACTGTGAAGAAGGAAGATTTTGGATAGTAAAGATGCATACCCTCTCAAAAAGGAAGTCGTTTTTAGCTGGAGCATAACCTAAATAGCACACAAAGAAAAAGTAAAGCATCAGCAGCAAGTGGCTGACGAAGTGGAAGCTGAAAGATCATTGGGAAGATGCTAGCAATTTGTACCATGTGTATATATGTTCATAAACTTTACCTAGTAGCACGAAAAAAACAGGTTTATCTAGAGAAAGAAAAATTGTGCTTATTTTGAACAAGATGTATTTTACATAAGTAAATCATATGTAACTTAAGTGGCATAGAAAAACAGTCCAATCAGTATTGATAAAAACTGAAACACTTTAATGACTTGGTGTTGATCCTTCAAGCAACATATGATAGGAGAGCTTTACTGCCATATTAGCAGAAAAAGTTCGCTTCAGCATAACTAAGCTAGAGCAGCTTCTTGATAAGCTAATCTTATGGGTTGGCAATGTATTGCATCAGTGTTTGTTACAGACATGAGCCCTTGACATGTGGTCAGTTTGAATTCTAGTATATATATATAAGAAGTCTCAATCGTACCAAAAACCTTGGTTGTCAACTTCACTGGCCTCATTTCTTCTCCAAATCTGCAAAAGGAGGATACCACAGATAAGGTACACTTATAGGGAGTACTCCACAAAATCCTCAAAATAATTCTGTTAGTCACCTTTTGATTCCTTCTGGGGGTGCTAGGAGCCACTGTGCTAAAATTTTGTAATATTAATGAGAAACATAAGTTTCTTTACTAGAGCGTCATATGGCAATGTAAATGGTATGTTGAGAATTTACTGTGTAGAGTTACAAACCTATGTCCTCAATGTTAGGGATAGTAGCAGAAACAGCTATGAATCGAACATTAGCCAGAGGAAAAGATTTCATGTTGTCATGTCGTGAAAGCATTTTTATCCTACTGACAACTGCTTCTAATGCAGCTCCACGTGGATCATTGAGAAGGTGAACTTCATCAATAAGGACGAGAGCAATGTCAGAGAAGAAACCCAATCGACCACCTTTTATACCATGTCGACTCATAGAATCAAACTTCTGCATGTATTACAATTCCAGTGAGAAAGCAACACATTGGTTAGCAGGCTATGATCTTAACTTCTGCAGATGAAAGTACCTCAGGAGTGGTGAGGATTAAATCAGCATCATGTATGGCTTTATTGTTGTAAAATTCACTGTCACCAGTCATCTCCAAGCAATTGATCCCCAATGGGCCCAACTTCATGTTCCAGTCCCGCAGCTTCTCCTGCACCAATGCCTTGGAGGGTGCAATGTAGATCTGCCACATAAAATCCACACAATAACACTAAAAATTCCCGAATACTAAACTCCCAGTTTTTTAAGGAATGGCATCCAGAATCGGCACATACTGTTTTCAGAGTTCCTTTATTCAAATTGAACCTCCAATCTGGTGAAAGGAACCTTGAGAGGTGCCTCAGAATGCAGAGTTCAAATAGTACAGTCTTCCCACTCCCCGTAGGTGCTGAGATAACCATGTTCACATCCGAGAAGAAGCACACATGAAAGCACTCGCTCTGCAAGGAATTGAAGTATCTGCAGAGAAACCAAAACATTGCTTAACTAAATCCCACCTCTACACCACAGCATCTCAATATTACTTTACATTTCCCATAATTCCAAATTTCATCAACCTAGCATTACAATCCCATGCAATACGCGAGACTATTACTCAATTCGAACCATCCACATGAGCAGTGGCGAAGCTAGAGCTAGAACGAGGGGGGTGCAACACTTATCCTAAGAAAAAGTTGATCGGAGCCCTACCAAACCGAGCATTAACCTTGATATACAATATTTATGTGCTAAAGTTTGACTTTTCTAAGGTAGTATACACCGTTCTGCAAAATTATATATAAACATAGAAAAAACTATGTAAAATCAATAAATATGCTGGGTTATCAAACTTAGACAAACATTTACCTTAGATCTATGCAGAGATTGGTATAGGAAAAAAAATTTCCCAATACAAATCTGAACATTTAGTTATATCTATTTCCACTATGGAGACAATTAGCAAGCAAGCAAGCAATAATTTCAAGTTTAGGTGTTTTGTTTGAAAGAAATGTCATGAATACTTGAAATATATATAGACCCATGAGTAGTACACTTAGCTTGTGCAACCAAGGAATAAAATCAGAGGGTGCAGGAAGCATGCATAAACGAATAATACTACCCTAAAAATAGTATACTCTTTACATGTAGGACTTAGTTTGCCTAATTACTCAGGTTCATTGGCATCAAATGGCTAATATTTGCTCGAGCAGTCAAAGCTTTCAGTTTTGCTGGGGGGTGCATGACCTTGGATTGAGGGGGGTGCACATGTGATGATTTGAAATAATTAGCACTTGATTTTGGTTTTGGCGTGGGTGCATTGGCACCCCCCACGGTGTACTTAGCTTCGCCCCTGCACATGAGGGTGGTGCAGTCACGCAACTGAACAAAGGCAGATAGTGCAGAAATACGGCATATTAACAGCAAAATTTGAACGTGTAACTTGATAATCAGCGCACGGGTCGCACCTGAACCTGAACACGGAGCGGAATGGCGGGGGAAGGTCGGAGACACAGCGTAGCGCGTAGGGATCGGCGAGAGAACCCATCCTCGATCGGTCGGGCGACCTGACCTCAAACTGGTGTCACTCGAGCTCGATGCCGCACAGAGTCCGCCGCCTGCAGAATCCGAACGATCGCGGTGAGCAATCGATTATCCGAGTGATCAGGGGCGGATCCAGTAAAGGGACATGGGCGCACTCATATACACCCAGTAATTTTGCAAAAACTTCGAAGCTATAGGAGGCTTGTCAAATTGCTCAATAGGCTAGGGTTTCGGCGCTCAGCTTCTCATCACAGCATAAGGGAAGGGAAGAGAAGGGGTGGGAGTACCTGGTGGGTGCTCGTCGCCGGCGAAGAGGCCTGAGCACCTGGCTTAGGGCGGCGGCCGCCCACCAGTCGTCTGAGCGCGAGAGGGGAGCGAGAGAGACAGACAGAACAGAACGAGGCGGGAAGAAGGATGCAGCGAACGGAACGGGAATGCGGGTTACAGGTTATATATGCATCAACGGCGAAAAGAAAAAAAACATACGGGCTTCTTGTGGGCCGTGTTTTCACAGTTTCTTTGAAATTTTCTGTTTTATTTTTGTTTCTCTCTCTTTTATTTTTTTTATTCTTATTGATTTCATATCTATTCTCTTCATTGGACACTATCGATGGATAGTACAAAATTTGTGATGGATAGTACAAAATTTGTGTTAAATAAGATAAATAGTAATTACATTTATGAGTATTGTTGATGCAAAAAGACGTTGGATCTGCAAACACACCGGGCTAATACCCAAGTTCGATATCAAGGCGTGCCAGTCGATTTGACCTGTTAATCGACAAGGATGATAAATTTGAATAAAACCCGAACGAGACGACAGCGATACGCCCGAATGTCAAAGCTCAGAGGATATTCGATAACTGTTGAACAGATCAGACGAGACGACAGCGATACGCCCGGACGTCAAAGCCTGAATCGTGCTCGGTAGACGCGGAACCTGCAAGGTCGCCGGAGATCAAGTTGATGCAGCCCGCCGATTCTTGAAAGAACTCGTTGAAAAGGAAAAGGTACTGGTGACGAAGTCGTCGAAAAGTAGATTGCTTGAAAAGTAGATAAAAGTAATAGATTTGTTGTATTTGATTGGTTGTCCTTTTACATTGCCTCTCGGTACATATTTATACCCTGGTACTATGAGTCCTAAACAGACACGACAAAGTATTACCTAAACAAGTCTTATCTCTAAGGAATAAAAAATAATAACTCGTACCAAGGTCGGACTCAAAAGTAAACTATTAAAATATTGGCATAAATATTACCAGTCTTCTTATCCATTGCTTTACGATGAAACCTCTATCGGCGCGCTCCTCATCTCTGTAGATTCCATCGGCAAGATCCATCGATAATGATTCAACTCTGCTTTCCACGTTCTTCAGCTCTGCTTTCCATCGGCAACCATGCCTCTCTCTCCATCGACAACAACCTTCTGGCTTCATCGGCAATGTACGAGATCAACATGTCCTTTATCGGCAATCATCCATCGGCAACTCAGAAGTAATACTGGAGAATAACCACCTTCTTGCCGATTTAGTTTAGTCTCCCGATCCTTATTGACACGTGCCGAAAAACGGTGTCAACACATGCCCTCAATTTCGGAGTATAAAATACTTTATGCGCCGAAATTTCCTCCAGGTCATAATTGCCCAAACCGCTTGAACTTCTCCTCGAGAGTTGCGCGCGCGGTAGTGGAGATCCTGTACCAACAGGCCCATATAATGCCTTCTCCTCCGCGGCCCATTTTTCATCTGCGATTCAAACCCTAGCTTTTCTCTCTCCAGCGGCGACATCAACAGGCGATCCTTCGACGAACTCGATCATCGGCACTCTTGACGGTGATCCTTAGCCTCCATTAGCATTCTTTGCCTTCTCCCTCTTCGTCGCGGCCATGGCTATCCGTTTTGATGTTCCCAAGGTTAGTCTTCTTCTTTTGCCCGTCCTTTGACATTTCGTTTCTCCTTTTCCGCGCAGTTCATGACTCTTCCTTATTCCCAATCTTTAATCTCAGGAACTTTGCAATAATCTTCTCATTCTAACGCATCAGAATTACTTTATCTGCCTAGGCCCAATGGGAAATCCAGACCCAACCGACATCATAAACGCAGAAACCAATCGAATCCCCTTTAGAGCTCAGAATTTTGACTTGGGATTCTGGACTGATACCTTCCGGTCCTGGCCAAAAACCACCAAGGGATGGAAAGATTGGTATTTGAGAGTCGCCAGACCAATGGAGCTATATTGGGCGGAACGCAAATTAGAATAGTGTATCAGAATATCTATTGCCGATATGGAGAGGAATGAGTCATTGTTAATTGCCGCCTCCTATTTCTGGTCTGATACCCTGAATGCCTTTATCTTCAAACATGGGCCAGCTTCTCCAACCCTTGCTGATGTGTACATGCTCACTGGCTTGGACATCTCCTCTGCCGATGACAACTCACTGTTCCAGCGAAAACCTGAGCATCGGCTGACCACCAGGAACATTGGTGGCTGGACTGGCTATATCAGCGAGTATAAGAAATCTGGTTCAGTCAGTCATAGGGAGCATTCGGCTTTTTTGAATATGTGGCTTGATAAATTTATTTTCTGCAGTAGAACAATTGGACCGACCAACATGCACCTTCCTGCAGCAGAGCTATTGGCTAGTGGCGTCAGACTCCCACTGGGCCGATACCTTCTTGGCTCAGTCTATCACCTCCTTCACCAAGTGTCACAAAGGCTGCTGCAAGGCAAATCTATCGGCAATCTGGGGGGCCCTTGGTGGTTCATCAATATGTGGTTGAATGCCCATATGCACAAGTATTTCCACATTGATCTGTTCGTCCAGCAATTCCCTCGAAGTCTTCCTGAAGATTATCAGCTCGGGGAAGAAGAATCAGCAACACGCCCCCTATCAACTTTGGAGAAGCACTGGCAGTATTACCAGGGGCAGAGGAAAACAGAATCCAGATCGGCAATCTCTTCCACAGATTCTATATCGGCATCCCTTCTGAGCTTCGGGCCTGGGTCCCGTATGTTGATGAAGCAGCAAGATTCCCTCTTTCCTTTAACCTTACCGATGAGGCCTTGAACCAGGATGCCGACATTCTTAGTGCAATAATCACTCCTCGTGCCATCCCGATCAATATATTTGGAAGCGGGAAGAACATTAATCCCACATACGAGTTCTATTATCCATCGGCAGCAGCAAGACAACTAGCTTTTGGACAACTGCCCATCAACCTCTGTTTTGCCGATGTGATTAAACTGAGAGAGACTATTGCGACTCGTGTGGATTGGCACAAGATTGTTACTCTCCTTCCCGATGCCGATATATCTGATGTTGATCTGACCAATTGGGTACCGGCTTCCTTCGTAACCGAATCCTTCAAATTATTGTGGCAAGAATGGAAAGAGCAGCTATTCTTTGCATCTCCTCATTTTTACTGGAACCTTATTGATCCCGATCACGCCATCCCTGCCGATGTGGTAAGTCTGACCCTCTGCACTTCTTTCAACTCCCCTTTAATCATAGGCAACTAACCCCTTTTTAATAGGTTGATGACCCAGTTCCAGCATTAAGTAAGAGTGGCAAGGTCATACGGCTGCAGCCAATCTCCCCGGTATCCATCATTGGCCATAAAGCTCCCTCGCTAGATGCTCCAGTGGGCCGTGGTCGCACCAAGAGGAGCACCAAATCGGTCACATTTTTAGCACAGACATCTCAGGTAACCACCTCACTTTCTTTTTCAGATACCGATTGCTGTGATTTACCGATTTCATATTTCAGGGCGCGAGTTCTACACCACTAGAATCTTCATCGGTAATTCGCCCTTCGTCTCCACCTGCAGCACCTTCATCGCCCATCTTGTTTTCCTTGATGACTCTCTAGAGGTATTCTTTATTCAAACCTTGATTATTAGATCGGCACCTTTACTCATCTGTCTATCTTGCAGCACCGAGTAATTGCATCGGCAACCGTCGCAAATGTACTGATTCCTCAGCCATCCATTGCCGATGCCCCCAGCTGTCCGATGCCGATATCTTACAGCACAAGCGTAAGGCTTCATCGGGCGAAGAATCACAATCCAAGCGGGCAAGACTTACACCATTTCCGTCGGCGTCCTCACCTCGCCCGATATCGCCTGATGTATCTGTGCAGACTTTTCCATCGGCAACCGCTTTTCCATTGGTCATTGTACCCATACAAGGATCTTCATCGGCATCGGTATCGCAGCAGCAACCAATCGAGATACCAACACAAGAAACGTCATCGGTAATCGTATCTGAGGTTGTTTCTCCGAGCCAAAGGCGAGAGATTGCCTTGAAATAGGTGAGTTAACTCCCCTAGATAACCTTTAACACTTTAGGCTCTTCTGCTGACATCACCTTTTCCTTTTTAGGAGCAAGATTCCCCCGATAGTCTATTTTCCTTCTCTATTAGTGGGATTGTTCCCGATGATGAAGATTCTGAAGAAAGCTCTGCTCCAAACCTTGGAGTTCTATCACCTGAAACCAAGTCAAAGTTGGAGACACTATTATCCTTACTACAACAGGAGACTTCTTTACTGATCCAGGATTCTAACTCTGCAAGAGCAACTTTTAAAGGAATTCGAGGTCAGATTCCTGCCGATGTTGAGGAAGCACTCTTCCAAGCTGCACATTTGGAGAGTCGGCAGTTGCAGTATCAGAGGGCTGCCCAGTGAATTGCCGATAGAGCCACTCAGGAAAAACTCTAGGAGGACATGATGAAGCATAAGCAACTTGCCGACGAGAAGCACAAAGACATCGGTAAGCTAGAAGCCTCTTGTGCAGATCTGGAGGACAAGATTGCTCAGCTATCGGCAAGAAGAGAAGCCCTGCTAGCGGAGCTGAGACAGGTTGAAGGAGCCTTGGATGCAGCAAATCATGAGAAGGCCCAAATGCCCGAAGCTGTCAAGACTCTTCAGCAAGAAAGGGACAATCAAGTCCTCAAGACGCTGGCGCTCAAGAAGAAGATCAAGCCCATTGAAGGCCATGCCGATGAAGATGCAAAGATACTAGAGGAAGCTGACCAAATTCGCCTGCGTGCGATATCAACTATCCATTCATTGTTGAACTTGTAAACTTCCCTTTTCATCAGTAATGTGATGTATCGGTAATTTGTAACACTTCACATTAATCGTAGCGCCAATACATTCTTTTTGAACAAGCACTTTATCTATATATATATTTTTATTGGCAAGTGCTAAGAACCTCATCGGCAATAGGAAAACCATGTTGATGTCTGTCGATGGACCTTCACTTTTGCGCTTCAGCTGTCATATTTGAGTTTTTGCTCCACGGGAACTTTCCTCTTTGTGCTCACGTTGCATCTTCCTCTTTTGAGTCCTCGTTAGACCTTTAGGGCACCATTGAGGAAGCTTCGTCTTCCAGACGGGTTGGTAAATTTTTGCACTTGAACCTGGGCAATTTGTATCGGGATCCCTGCAGAGTATCGTTTCGTCAGGGACTCCTGCATTGGTCATCTCCTCGAGCTCCTTTTGATTCATCAGCAAACAGTCAGCCCGCCTGCCTAGCCTTTCATGTACACTGGTCCTGCCCCCCAGCCGATCATGTACCGATACCCCTTCTCTGATCGGCTTACCGATGTATCTGCTCCGATCACCATAGCGCAACCTTCTTTCTGCCCGATCGGTTCGATCATAACCATTGCACTCGGGGCAACTATCAACAGTAGGCAATTTAATGCCTTCTTCCCAACAATAGATGAAGAAGGGGCATCTCCAATGGTCTTTGTGCCGATGCCACGCTTCCCAATGCAACTCCTCTTGCCGATGCCGATAGTGGTTACTTGGAATTCTGTACGGAGCTGGTCTAGGAGGCCTTCTTGAACTGCTGCTTGCTTCAACTATCTCTTTCCCCTTCAAGTCATCGGTAGTTGCTTGATTTCTAGGATCCACCGATGCTCTCCTCTTAGCGCTTACCGATGTCAACACTCTGGTCTTGTTTACGGCCTCTACTATGTTTGCTGGGAAGGGATGTTGATCAATCTTCATCGGCCTCTGAGCTTTAGAGTTGTCAAACTTGATCCTCCCAGATTCAATTGCCGATTGCAACTGCTGTCTGAAAACCTTGCAGTCATTGGTACTGTACGAAGTTGCATTATGCCATTTGCAGTACCTAATTTTCTTCAGTTCATCTGCCGATGGAATCACATGATTGGGTGATAGCTTGATTTGGCCCTCTTGAAGTAGCAGATCAAATATTCTATCGGCCTTTGTGACGTCAAACGTGAATTTCTCTGGCTCTTTCTGACCAAAAGGACATGATAAAGGTTTTTTACCTTTTACCCACTCAGCCAAGCCGATAGTTGGTTCTTCATCTGAATCTGATTCCTCTGCCTCTACGAAGGACACCTTCTTGTTCCAGCTCTTTCTATGTTCTGGAGCTTGAGCACTTTGATCAGAGACCCTCTGCACAATATGACTTAAACTTTCAAACTCCTGAGCATCGTATTTGTCCCTGAGATGCGGCAACAAACCCTGGAAAGCCAAACCAGCTAACTGGCGGTCATCAAGCACTAGGCTGTAGCACTTGTTCTTCATGTCTCGTACCCTTTGCACAAAATTCTCTACCGATTCGTCGCTTCACTGTCTTAATTTCATTAAATCGGTAAGCTTCTTTTCATGGACACCAGCAAAGAAGTATTTATGAAATTGTCTTTCTAGATTGGTGCAAGTAAGAATAGAATTTGGTGGTAATGAGATGAACCACGTGAATGCCGATCCAGACAAAGAGGACGAGAATAATCGGATCCTTAGCTCATCCCTGTTTGCTGCTTCCCCGCACTGGATGATGAATCGGTTGATGTGCTCCATCGTTGACGTATCATCTTTCCCAGAAAACTTAGTGAAATCTGGCACCTTGTACCGATTCGGGAAAGGAATTGAATCATAAGATGAAGGGTATGGAGTCCGATAAGAGTAAGTATCGATCTTGGGCTGAATCCCAAATTGTTCTTTCATCACTTCTGCAATCTTATCGGTCAAGAGTGCATCCTGATCTTGCCGATGCACTGGCCGGATCTCTACTGGAGGCATTGGTTGATATGCTTCTACATACCCCTATGGCACTTGGCTTGGATAAATCGGCATATTCACAGCACCAATCTGCGGAGTAAAGTTCATCAGCTGTTTTGCCGATGCTTGTTCCTAGAAAGTTGTCTGTGGACTATACCATTGAGTCCCTATTGCTTGGTAGCTTGGTTGAATAGCAGGTTGCTGAATTGGCGCTTGCCCTGACCAATTGAGATTGTAACTCATCGGCACCTGGCTTGCCGATGGCTGATAGCTTGCAGACAATTGATGCTCTTGTATAGATGGATGATAGCCAGCATAATTGCCCTGAATTGCAGGTAGTCCAGACTGAGATATGAATGGTACTACGGGCTGCTCTGCAGTGGAAGCTCTCTGTTGAACTGGTGGGGGATTAGTCAATGGATTCGCATAAAATATCTGTTACAGAGGCGCGTAGAATCCCATTGACGATGGCTGTGTAGCAGGAGGTACAGTAGAATAATGCGGCACTTGAGCCACCGGCCGAATTGGAGTAGCCGATGTCATCGGACCCTTCCCTGCTATATCATGCACTTGAGGCAATCCAGAGTTGGCAGTAGATGGACCTGGAGGCATACCGTATCCCCACCAATTAGCAGCAGTTTGACTATGTTGACCTGAAGGACCTGACATTGCTGATGCCGATAGATCTGTGCTCAACTGAGTACTAGGCCTCTCCTGAGACGTTAGATCTGATCCTATCGGCGTGGCTTCAATGATGGATGGTCCTGATATAGCTGGAGTAGGCGCTTCTATAGTCTCAACGGCTGGAATTGCCGATGGAGTGCTGGTAGATGCCGATCCCGGCTGATGATATGCCGGCCCGACATACCCTGGTGCTTGTCCTTCTCTTAATGTTTGCACAATAGCATTGTAAACAGTATTGGACAGCACGGTGGAGTGGTTGATCAAAGCTTGATTTAATGCAGAATTAACCATCTCCTGTAATTTACCAGGGTTGGAGTCGAAGGTTACCTGCCGAGGCAACGGCAGATCTTGCTTCTGGATGACTTCTCCTCCCCTATTCATACTGAAAGACTTCAAGTAGAGCTGCCTGTAATCCTCCATAGCTTTTTCCATGGCCTGCCTCTGATCCTCCTTGAGATCTGATTCTGATATCTCGATGATGTTTTCTGGAGTGATATCAGTAGTATTCTTTATGATAAATCTATTGACTTGGTCCCACCGGGCGTGCCAAAAGATGTGTTGATGCAAAAAGGCGTTGGATCTGCAAACACACTGGGCTAATATCCAAGTTCGATATCAAGGCGTGCCAGTCGATTTGACCTGTTAATCGACAAGGATGATAAATTTGAATAAAACCCGAACGAGACGACAGCGATACGCCCGAACGTCAAAACTCAGAGGATATTCGATAACTGTTGAACAGATCAGACGAGACGACAGCGATACGCCCGGACGTCAAAGCCTGAATCGTGCTCGGTAGACGCGGAACCTGCAAGGTCGCCGGAGATCAAGTTGATGCAGCCCGCCGATTCTTGAAAGAACTCGTTGAAAAGGAAAAGGTACTGGTGACGAAGTCATCAAAAAGTAGATTGCTTGAAAAGTAGATAAAAGTAATAGATTTGTTGTATTTGATTGGTTGTCCTTTTACATTGCCTCTCGGTACATATTTATACCCTGGTACTATGAGTCCTAAACAGACACGACAAAGTATTACCTAAACAAGTCTTATCTCTAAGGAATAAAAAATAATGACTCGTACCAAGGTCGGACTCAAAAGTAAACTATTAAAATATTGGCATAAATATTGCCAGTCTCCTTATCCATTGCTTTACGATGAAACCTCTATCGGCGCGCTCCTCATCTCTGTAGATTCCATCGGCAAGATCCATCGATAATGATTCAACTCTGCTTTCCACGTTCTTCAGCTCTGCTTTCCATCGGCAACCATGCCTCTCTCTCCATCGGCAACAACCTTCTGGCTTCATCGGCAATGTATGAGATCAACATGTCCTTTATCGGCAATCATCCATCGGCAACTCAGAAGCAATACTGGAGAATAACCAACTTCTTGCCGATTTAGTTTAGTCTCCCGATCCTTATTGACACGTGCCGAAAAACGGTGTCAACAAGTATGTAGTACATTGTAAATAAGTAAATGGAACTTTATATTTTAATTTAATTTGGATATTTTTTTCATTGAAGCTAGAAGCCATTTTCATGAGAATACTAATAAGCTATAACAACATTTTTCTAAAATAAAAACAAATTTCTCTCTGTTACAATTTCCTAAATGAACATTAAATATCTATGTGCTTAACATAGAACAATAGCTCCCGTGGAACAAGAACATATATTGTTGTTCCTCGCGTGCATCGCATCCCACACCCCACCCGCACGCATCCATCCCACGCCAGAGCCCCGCATCCTGGACACAACACCGTTGCTCACACCATGCCCCGTCGCTTGCATCTCATCTTGCTCTAGCGCTGCCGAGCTCCATGTCCAGGTCGAACCCGAACTGCCACAACTAGATGAAGGGAGAGGAGAGGACGAGGCGCGCTGCGCGAGGTAGGAGCCAAAGCTCTACGGCAAGCCGCTGCCCACCAGCTACCAGCGTCATTGTAAACATGTGCAACACTGGTTGTAATTTTAAAACATCTAGATAGACATAGCAAAAGACAATGTAACATCTGGATCATTCAGACGAACACACTTGCAATATAAGTTTAAAACATATGGACAAAACATTTGAAACATACGCTTGAAACATCAAACATGTATGTATATCTCTAACAAGACATGCAACATCTAGATAAAAACTTGGAATAATATACTCCCTCCGTATAGTTAAAGGAAGTCATTTAGAACTGTAACACGGTCTCCGAAGTATAACTTTGACTTTATATTTTTATAAAAATACTCATCACAAAGTGATATATTTATATTTTTATGAAAATATTTTTTAAGACAAATCTATTTATATGGTTTTCACATTTTTAAATCCAACAACTTAAAAATTATTCATGATTTATGTTCTCAATGTTTGTCTAAAATGACTTTTTTTTCTATACGGAGGGAGTACGTGTGGTGTTGTGGTGTTGTGGTGGTTTGGTGGGAGTTGTCGGTGGAAGAAAAGGAGCTAAGCCGTTGTGCGGAGGGAGAAAAGATTCAAATTGTGCCGTGGATTTTGCAGGCGGGGAGGGGGCTCGTTGCTTGGCACGGCTTCATCCCGGTCTCCACTGCTCCCATGTACCTTGTCTGTGCCAAAAGGTCAGGTTCACGGGGAGAACAAAGGAGAGCATGCGTGTTGGGTGGTGAAATCACACAAACACAGATGAGGTGAAAACAATGTGCTATTCGCAATTGTATTTCATTCTAAATCATAACTTTACACCTCGGAGGGTATTTATGGGGACCCCCAACTTCGCGGTTAACACGAAGATTACAAGCATGATGACAATTTTCCTATACATTTGACTAAAAGATGCTGAGCGAAGTGCTAAAACACATTTCGCTTTTCCTATCTGTTTCTTCTTGACCGTCTCAGCTTTGACACCATTTCTGGACTTGGCAAATGTTGAAGTAGGTTCTCGGCGAAGTCGACACGTCAGCTTCGCTGAGATCCTCGCGAAGTTGCCTTCGCTCCTTATCCTATGAAAGATGAAAGTTAATGGGCGAAGCCCAAAATGAGATGTGCGAAGTCGCCACATCATCTTCGCTGGTTTTCATTCCCATCTATATTTTGTCTGAACAAAAGTTTATTTTTACTCCAAAGTTTGGGCGAGACATTTCTGTGTCAAAGTTGTTCCCCAACAGCAGCGCCTCACAGGTGAAGGCCTACTCCAAAGGTCTGAATCCCACAAAGTTTATTTAAACTTTGGCCTTTGAAACGCCGTTTGAACTTTGGAGTTGGCCGTTTTGACCATTGAACGTTAAGTTTTGAAATTATAATGGCTAGTTTGACTATGTAACTGACGTCCGTTAGGTTTGACCAGAGTCGGCTATATATAGCGGTGTCCCCCCCTCCCTGAAGCCGTCATTTTCAGAAGAGGGGAAACTTTGGCAAAATTTTTCTTGAATCGCGAAGTTGGAAAATCACCGGTTCTTGGGTTTTGTTATTGTGTTCGGTCTTGCTTGATCTTTGTGGCGAAGATTGTCCCACAACTTCGGCAAGGTTTGTTTTTGTAACTTCTTGCTTCATGAAATTTAAATATGAAAAGTTGTTTTTGAATTTGTTTTTTCTTTTATAGATGTCCTCGCAAGATCAACAAGAGTAGATTCACTCTCAGGAAAGTTCAAAAGTTGATCATGATAGATCTCAAGTAGAATATGATGATGAAAATCTCAAAGGTGTTGATGCCTCTGTTGAAGATTTAGTGAAGGATGATGAAGGTTATACCTTGACCTTTGGGAGAACTTTGTTTGATAAGAGTGCGCTTGATGAGATGGTTAGATTGCGCATTGTTGATTATGATCTTGTTAGGATTACTGATCCTACTGAAACCAATCCTGAACCGCGTCAAGATGAATGCATAGTTTATCGAGATCTTTTTACTACTGGGCTTCGCTTTCCATGTAATGATTTTGTTGAAGTTGTTTTGAAAGCCTTCAAGATTCAGATACATCATTTGACTCCAAACGGTGTGGTTAGGTTGGCTCAATTTGTTTGGGCTGTGCAATCTCTGGAAGCTCATGCTGATATTGTTGCCTTTTGTGAGTTGCATGAGATGCATACTCAGTATAAAACTTTCATGCTTGATGGCCGTGTGATCACCAAGCATTTTGCCTACTGTAGTTTTAAAAACAGCTCGTAGTGCTGTTCAGATTTCTCCTGCTGCAAAGAACAAATGGGGACAAGGCGAGTGGTCTCGGTATTGGTTTTATCACAAGGTGCCAATGGTTGAAGAGAGGGATCCTATTACTAAGAAGATGGTAAAGAGGTACCCTTTGGTTACGAAGATGACTATCGAGAATTTTTTTTGTGCTCCCTCTTTTCCTTCTACTATGATTTCAAAGACTGCAGTAAAGGCCTTTAAGGCGACTGCTTTGCTGCAATGTGCGCGTGACATTGTTGAAGAATATGCTGCTGCTAGGATTTGGCCACTGAAAAAGGGTTGGTCGTTTCTTCGTTTTTATCCAAAAAAGATTCGTGGCATTAATTGTAAGTACCCAGATAGAGATTTCTGTCACCCAAGGATGTTTTTTTGGATGAAGAATTTGTTAAACTATTGAAAGTAGGGCAGATTATTTGCTTGGTAAGTATTTTAAGCATGAGAAGGACAATATTGATAAGATTATTGGTCTGGAGTATAAACGCTTGAATAGGATCTTTGAGGTTGATAAGGTCGAGTACCATGAAAGGCCTTCTCCCGCTTATAGTCGTGAGAAGAAACAAGGAAAAAAGAAGGAAACTGCTGCTCAAGGTGAAGGTAAAAATAAGCGCAAGGCTGCTGATGGTCCTCGGAAGGCTATTGCTAAGAAAAGCAAGAAAAGTGCGGCGGTGATGCTTGATGAAGAAGAGCTTGATGTTGTTTTGGAGCTTAGTTTGGATACTGAGAGGAACTTGGTTTCTGGTCTTGGTGGAATTAGCAAAGGTGGTGTTGAGACTATCAGAGATGGTGGCAATACCGGAATTTCTAAATCTCAACAAGTTGAAGATGAGGTGAGAAAATTTTGTTTGATTGTTTCTTCTAGTGGTTTGACTCCGCCATTATTTACCCCACTTGAAGACAATTTACAGAACTTGCAAGCTCGTGAAGGTTCTGCCTCTAATCCTGGCAGAGGTATTGCTGGCACAAATATGACTTCTAAAAAAGAAGTTGTCGGCTGTTCCACAAAGATTGCTGGCCCGACTTCGTCGGGATTTGAATTGAAAATTCCAGATCTTGGACCTCACTATTCTGAAGGTCATCATGATGTCGCTGAGACTGTCTGCGAGGAACTTGCTTCGACGAAACGGCCTTCAATTGCCGGTGTTGGCGAAGCTGAAGCTAATGTTGTGGCGAAAAAAGTTGCCAGTTCTCGAGTTTTTAACCTTGATTTTGGCGAAAGTGATGAAGAAGTGTTTGATGATGACATGAATGAAGGTCGCTTGGCACGCTTGTCCAGCTTAACTATCAATGTTGAGACTGGGAAGAAAGTTAGTTGTGATTTGGGTGAGCCTGTTTCTACTGTGTGTGTTGATATTTGTCCTTTTTATTTTCCTTTTTTGCTTTCCTTTTTTGCTTACTAACTTTTGTTTGTTATTGTTTTGTAGAAACTATTTTTCCTCATGTGCCAACTTTTCCTCATAAAAATGTGGATGTTGGTAGTATGAAAAGTGTTCTTCAAGATCCCACGACTCTTGTTGTGCCTGTTGCAACAAGTGGTGAAGGGGAGGTATCTGATGCTTTGAAGCGTTCTTTGGAATTTTTCCATGAGCGGAGCATTGGTTTTGATTTCTTCAAGTTTGTTGGTATTGGGGTTGACAATTTGCGAGTTATGCCTCGAAGTTCTAAAATTCAACTTTCCAAGTGTATTGATGAAGCTTATACTGTTCCTGATGCAGAACTTAAAATTTCTAAAGAACCTCTTCTCGAAGTTGCTAATGCTGGCTTATCCATGATGTATAAGGGTTCTCTTTTGCTGAGAGGTTTGCGAATGGGTTTGGAAGAAAAAGAGAAAAAGTTTGCTATTCGTGAGAGAGATTATCAGGTTGAGATTGAGAGCTTGAAGAGGCAACTTGCTGAGAAAGAGAAAGAGAGAGTTGAAGCAGTGGATGTGCACAATATTTTAGAAGGTAGGTTGATTAGTGCTCTTGCTCGTGTTGAAGAGAAAGAAGAGGATTGTAAGAAAATTACGGAGGAGAATGAAAAGATGAAAGAAAGCATGAGGCGTATGGAGAGAAAGATTAAGGAGCAAGATAAGTCTTTCTTTGACAAGTGTAATCGCATTTGGGAACTTTGTTTTGAATGCTATGACAAGTTTGGGGCGAGGCTAGGGACTTGGTGACCGAGATAGCTTTTTCAGTTGGCTTTGTCGCCAATATGAAGATTTATCTTAGGTCATGGAAACCATAGTTGACATCAGTGTCTTTTATTCTGTGCATGCTCTCTTTCATTTGATGAGGCAGAGTCAAGACCCTTTGTTTAACCAATTATGTGATGATGGTTATAAGTTCCCTGCTGTGGAAAACTTGACTAGTGTTAACAAGGTGACTCAGGTGTTATGTAACAAGTTTCTTGAGCAATACTAGAGGTCCGGTGGTCGGACTCATTGTTTTGATAAGGCTAGGGAGAAGTTGCAGAGGGTAAATTTTCAGCTATTTATTTCGTGATGTTGCTATTTTGCTATTTTATGCTTTTATTCTGATTAGACTTGTTTTCTTTGCAGCAAATTGCGAAGGAAGCAGAAGCTGCTCAAAAAGAAGCTGAGGAGAAAGCGAAGATGGAGGCTAAGGGTCAAAGTGGTGCTGCAATGAGCGATGTTAGTGATGGCCATGCTTAGACTATTTAGTTTCTATTTTGTGGGGATGAGAGTTTGAACATGTGGTTTTAAGCCGTTGTCCTTGTAAGATAAATATTTGGAAGTTGTTTAGTCCATCCTGCAAAGGTTCCTCGCGCTGAGCCTGTGCAGGATGTTGAGGATGTGACTCCGTTGATGATGTGTAAAAATAATTTTTTTGAGCCGTCTGAGTTTTATGATTTTCGTGCAATGCATGATGGTTGTGACGTCGATGATTTTCTTGCTCATAAGTATTTTCCTTTATTTTCTTTTTGTTTTGAGTTTTGTGAACTCCATCTTATATAACTTTTGTAGATGTGAATAAACGATATCATAGTATCAGACCTCCTAATTGTCGGGTATTTGATTTCATAGACTTTGCTTAGGTAAAGTGGATATGTTTTCATATTTGTTTTGTGATTGAACTTTTATTGTAACTTTTTGTTTTATTTCTAGTCGTCAGGATTGAGCACTTCTCCTACATACGTTGGTGAAGATTTTTTGCGCCGTAAAGCTGACAAAATTATTAATGAAGTTGTTAATGATATACTTGGTGATGCTACAGAAGTAGTTAGCTCTCAAGATGATTAATTTGTAAATCCACGATTTGTATTTTGAATAAGTTGTAATTTGAATACCTTGTTATCCTATGAAGTGTAATTTTTTGTGTCGCTTGTGTTGATGACTAAATGTATGTATGATTTCAGTAAATATTCGTTATTGCTTTAATTGTCCTTTGTTTTTTGTTCGAAGTTGATGTGCTGACTTTGCTTAAAGACTTGGAAGATTTTCATCTTGATGAAATTTAGTTGTCAAATTTGATTTAGCAAAATTTGAATACCATCCCTTCTTTTTCGTTCGAAGTAGATGCGTATACTGCGCTTAGAAACTTGGACAGTTTTCGCCTTAGTGAAACTTTGTTGAAAAATTTGCTTTATCAAATTTGAAACGTCATCCCTTCTTTTTCGTTTAAAGTAGACGCGTATACTTTGCTTAGAAGCTTGAACAGTTTTCACCTTAGTGAAACTTAGTTGAAAAATTTGCCTTGGCAAATTTGAAACGTCGTCCCTTCTTTTTCGTTCGAAGTGGACGCGTATACTTCGCTTAGAAGCTTGAAAAGTTTTCACCTTAGTGAAACTTAGTTGAAAAATTTGCCTTGGCAAATTTGAAACGCCGTCCCTTCTTTTTCGTTCAAAGTGGACGTGTATACTTCACTTAGAAGCTTGAAAAGTTTTCACCTCAGTGAAACTTAGTTGAAAAATTTGCCTTGGCAAATTTGAAATGTCGTCCCTTCTTTTTCGTTCGAAGTGGACGTGTATACTTCGCTTAGAAGTGTGTTGGGTTTGACTTGTTCTGATAAGTTAGCATTTTTAAGTTTATTAAAATATTAATTCTAACTTACATAATATTTCTGTCGATATGTGAGTATATTTTGGATACACTCTTCGGCATTTTACTTTTTGATTAAGACATGAAGATTTTTCTTTGGGAAAACTACTTTCTCATTTATACTTCATGAGATTACAAGGAGACTGCCTCATTAAAAACCACTCACCCTGCGAATGGCTTCCCCCGAGTGGAAAAAGAGTGCAGCTCGATTATATTTTGAATTTTATACTTGCTTGAAATGAAACTTCTACTTCTACTTTGCAGAAAAGTAAACTACTCCTCTAATTTGGCTATGGATAATACTTGCAAAGTGCTTCTATATTCCAAGTGTAATTGAGTTCTTCACCTTTCAGATTTGCTAGATGATATGCACCTTCTTTGTTTGTTCTTGTGATGATGAAAGGTCCTTCCTATTTTTGCTGAAATTTTCCCACTGTGTCTTTGTTTCTTTTCTTTTGAGGACAAAATCTCCTGGTGCTAGCTCTCTTAGCTTGACTTTCTTGTTGTACCACTTCTTTATTTCAAGTTGGTACTTCTTGATACTCTCAAGTATTCATTTCTTTCTTCTTCAAGTAAATCTTTGCTTGTTGCTTGGTCCTCTTCTGTGATCAATTGTACATTTGTTCTAGGTCCTCCAAACTTTATTTCTTCGGGAGTCATTACTTCATCTTCGTATAATAATTTGAATGGAGAAAAATCTATTGGCCTTGGCTTTGATGTATTGTGAGACCAGATTACTCTTGGTAGCTCATCTACCCATTTGCCTTTTCTTAAATCTGTTAGGCACTTTGAGATTCCTGTACAAATTATCTCATTTGCCCTTTCTACTGCTCCATTTGACTGTGGATGCCTTACAGATGTGAAACAGAGTTTGATTCCCATTGAGTGGCAATATTGTCTGAAGTCTTCGCTATCAAATTGGGTTCCATTATCTATTGTGATGTATCTTGGAACTCCAAATCTGCATATAATGCTTTTCCATAGGAACTTTTTCATTGTGTGATAAAACATGTTTGTGATTGGCTTTACTTCAATCCACTTTATGAAATATTCCACTGCCACCACTGCGTATTGATAATTGCCTTGAGCTGGAGGTAACTTTTCAATTATATCAATACCCCATCTTGCAAGTGGCAAAGTTGATTCAATTGGCTGTAAGTTTGTTCCTGGTGCATTAACTTTACTTCCTGCCATTTGGCAATTGTGATAGGTTCTGATTATTTCTTTGATGTCATTTTGGGCAGTTGGCCAATAGAACCCTTATCTGAAAGCTTTTCCAACTATTGATCTAGCCCCTGCGTGGCATCCACAGATTCCTTCATGTATTTCTCTCAATAGATTTTTTTCCATCTTCTCTTGACATGCACTTTAATAATGGTTGGCAAATTACTTCCTTATAGCTCTTTATTGATGATTTTATAGCTTCTTGTCTTTTTGTTTCATTCTTATTTCATCAACTTCATTTTCTAGCTCATAGAATCCTCTTAAAAATGCCATGATGGGTGCTCTCCAGTCTTCGCTTTCAATGATGTGTATTTCTTTTGGTTGTTCTGTTTTTGTCTTTGTTGAGGCTTCGGTGATTGTTGGGTAAAGGATTCACATACACATATCGGATGAGAATAATGTGCAGGCTGCAATAACTTTTCCTCTTGTCCCAAAAATTTACACCCCAGAGGGTATTTATAGACCCTCCTGGCTTCGCTATTACAATAAAACATACAAATATGGTCGTGATGTTTTTCGTTCAAGATAAATTGGCGAAGTGGTGAAATACACTTTGCCCCCTTTCTTTTGTCTTCTCGAGCAACTTTGGACTTGATCATGATTTCTTGACTTAGCAGATAGCTTTGTTGTCCATTCATGCGAAGCTGCCATGTCAGCTTCGCTGGTCTCCAGGAGCTCAGCGAAGTCATCTTCGCCAGATAACCTGAAACATGTGAAATCATATGTACGAAGTTTATAAACACAGCGAAGTATCCACGTGGTCTTCGCTGAGCATCCAGAGTCTGGCGAAGTCCTCTTCGCCAGTCAATTTAAAACATGCAGAAATGCATAAGCGGAGTTAGAAGTACGCGCAGCGAAGTATTTGTGCTATCTTCGCTGTTGACATTAGCATCTCAAATGTTTATAATGAAATATTTGTCTCCAAAGTTTGGAAAGGATGTTTGTATGTCAAAGTTGTTCCCCAACAGCAGCCCCTCGCGGGCGAAGGCCTACTCCAAAGGTCTGAATCCCGCGAAGTTTATATGAAACTTTGCCTAACAAACACCGTCCAAACTTTGGAGTTGGGCTATTTGAATTTTAAATCTAACGGCTAGCTTTGACCGGTTGACCAGACACTGCCTATAAATAGCGAGGCACTCCCCCCTGCGGCTGTCGTTTTTAGAGGAGGGGAAACTCTGCGGAAATTTTTCTTGAGCTCTGAAGTTTGAGTTAACTTTTCCTGATGTTTTGCCGTTGTGTTCGCCTAGTCTTAAATCTTTGTTCGAAGTTTGTGTCACATCCTCGCTAAGGTTTGTTCCTTTAACTTTTTTATTTTCATGATTTTGTTAAATAGTGTTACTGATCTTCGGTTTTTGTAGATGTCTTCGCGAGATTTACAAGATCAGCTTCAGTCTCAAGAGAGTTCCAAGACCGAAGAAGATAAGGCTCAAATGGATTCTGACGAAGAGGGCCTGGAAGGCGTTGACGCGTCAGTTGAGGATTTGGTGAAAGATGATGAAGGTTTTACCTTGACTTTTGGTAAAATTTTGTTCAAAAAGAGTCACCTTGATGAGATGGTTCAGTTGAAACTCGTTGATCGTGATCAAGTGAGGGTGCCTGACCCTTTGGAGACTAATCCAAAGCCACATCCTGATGAGTGCATTGTTTATCGGGATCTATTCACTGCTGGTCTTCGCTTCCCTTGCCAGGACTTCGTTGAGGATGTATTGAAATCTTTCAATATTCAAATGCACCATCTGACTCTAAATGGTGTAGTTAGGCTAGCTCAGTTTGTCTGGGCTGTCAAATCTCAGGAGGCTAATGCTGACATTGCAGCTTTTTGTGAACTTTTTGAGATTCATACTCAATTCGAGGAGTTTATGTTTGAAGGGCGAGTGATTACTAAGTATTTTGCTTGCTCAAGTTTAAAGCTGCCCGCAACGCTATCAAGATTTCTTCGGCGACACGGAATAAGTGTGGTACTGGAGATTGGTCTAGATACTGGTTTTATCATAAAGTGCCCATGGTTGAGGAGTGAGACCCTGTTACAAAGAAAATGATGAAGAAGTATCCGATGGCCGCCAGAATGGAAATTAAGAATTTTAAGCTATCTCCGTCTTTTCCTTCTTCTATGATCTCAAAGACTGCTGTGAAGGCGTACAAGTGTACAGCTTCGCTGCAATGTGCTAGGGATCTGGTTGAGGAATATGCTGCTGCCAAAATTTGGCCATTAAAAAAAGGATGGTCCTTTCAGCGTTTTTATCCTAAGAAAGTTCGAGGTATAAACTACACGTACCCGGATAACGATTTTCATCGCCCGATGACATTTTCTTCTAATGAAGAATTTGTGAAATCTATGGAGAGCCGGGCTGAGGATTTGCTTGGCAAGTATGTGTTGAGCGAGAAAAATAATATTGATAAGTTTCTTGGGAGTGATTATAGGCCTCCTCCTGCCTATGCTCGTGAAAAGAAGCAAGGTAAAAAGGAGACTGCTATTCAGACTAAGGAGAAGAAGCGCAAGTCTGGTGTTTCTAGCAAAGTTGTTGCTAAGAAGTTGAAGAAAAATCAAAGTCCTTCTGTTTTGTTGGATGCTGAGGAGATTGATGCTGTGCTTGAACGGAGTTTGGACATAGAGGGGAATTTGGTTTCTGATGTCGGTGCTGGTGGTGAAGGCATTGTTGAGGTTGTCAAGGGTGATGGTGATGGTGATGATGTTGTTTTTCCTATTTCTCAAGATGTTGAGGATAAGGTGAGAAAAATTTATGTGACTTTCTCTTCTAGTAGTTTGGCTCCACCATTACTTACTCCACTTAACAAAAACTTACAGAGTTTGCAAGCCCATGGTGCTTCTGCCGGTGGTTTTGGTGAAGTTGGTGTGGGAACTAGCTTGGTCTCTAAGAGAGAGACTCAAGTTAAGGATTTTTAGGAAGTTGGTGGATCGGCTTCACCGAGGCCTGTCATTGAGGCTCCTTTTACTGGGCCACATGAGAAAAACGTTGCCACTGGGAGAACAACTTCGGTTGAGAACCCAGCTGGGATTGAGGCCGGCGAAGTTGGTGCTCAAACTGTGCTGAAGAGAACTGGAGGCTCTAAAGTTTATACTCTTGATTTTGAGGATAGTGATGAGGAGGTTTTTGATGATGAAACCAACGATGATCGGTTGGCGTGCTTGTCTAGTTCTACTATCCATGTTGAGAGTGGAAAGAATGTTGAATGCAACTTGGGTGAGTGCGTTTCTACCGGTAAGTATTGTGGCTTCACGTTTCTTTTTGATTTGAATTGTTTTGTTTTGTTGACTTTGATATTTCTAGCAGAAACTATCTTTCCTCATGCAACATCTTTTCCTCGAAAGAGTATCGACTTGAGCAAGTTTACTAGCCAAGAACCTGTTACTCCTGTTATCCCTGCTGCTGGCGAAGGAGAAATTTCTGATGCTCTTAAGCGCGGATTAGCATTTTGTCAAAAGGAAGGTTTGAGCCTTGATAGCTTCAAGTTTATTGGTATTGGGGCTGATAAACTTCAGATGATGCCTCGTACTTCTGAGGTTCAACTTTTGAAATGTATAGACGAGGCCTTTACTGTCCCTGATGCGGAACTTGAGATATTGAAGAAACCCCTACTCGAAGTTGCTGATGTGGGTTTATCAATGATGTACAAAGGTTCCGTCTTAATGAGAGGATTGCGAATGGGTTTGGAGGAGAAGGAGAAAATTTTTTCTCTTCGTGAGCATGACTATCTAGCTGAAATTGAAAATCTGAAGAAGCAGCTTGCCGAGAAAGAAAAGGAGAGAGCTGATGCTGTAGATGCTCACAATGTTTTGGAAGGCAAGCTTATCAGTGCTCTCGCTCGAGTTGAGGAAAAAGAGGATGATATTAAGAAGATTATGGAAGACAAAGAAAAGTTAGAGGAAGGCCTGAGGCGTATTGAAAAGAAGTTGCAGGAACAGGACAAGTCCTTCTTTGACAATTGCAACCGAATTTGGGAGCTTTGTTTTGAATGCTATGACAAGTTTGGAGCCCGCCCTGAAGAAAAATGTTGGGAGCTTGGTGATCATGATAGCTTCTTCAGTTGGCTTTGTCATCAATACGAAGATTTGTCCTGAGTCACTGAGACTACAGTTGATATTGGAGTGTACTACTCTGCTCGTGCTCTATTTCATTTGATGAAACAGAGTCAAGATCCTTTGTTTGTGCAACTTTGTGATGCCAACTATAAGTTTCCTTCTGTGAGTGAGCTTACCAATGTGACGAAGGCTACACAGATTTTGTGAACAAGTATCTTGAGCAGTATTGGAGGTCAGGTGGTCGAGTTCATTATTTTGATGCTAGAGAGAAACTACAGAGGGTAAATTTTATACTTGCTTGCTTTTGTTTTCTTTTGTGTTTTGTATCTAAAATTTCTCTCTTTCTGTGTCAGCAAATTGCAAAGGTGGCGGAAGCTGCTCGGAGGGAGGCAGAAGAAGCCGTGAAGAAGGAAGCTGATGCTGGAGGTTGAAGCGGTGCCGGGCCCAGCAATGTTAGTGGCGGCCGTCCTTAGGTCTAGCTATTTTTCCTTTTGTGAGAAGAGAGGTTTTAAAAAATGGTGGTTCTAAGTTATGATCCTTGTAAGATATGCACTTGGTAACTGTTTGACTATTTGCCCATCCTGCGTAGGTTCCTTATGCTGAGGCTGCGCAGGATGTCGAAGATATCGTTCTGCTGTTAATGTGTAAAGATGACTTCGTTTTCGGGTCTGCCGAGTTTTACGATTTTCGCACAAAATGTGATGGCCGTGATGTCAATGATTTCCTTACTCGTAAGTTTTGCTCTCATTGTTCTGAACTTAAACTTTTTTGGTGATTCTATCTTACAGATCTTTTATAGACGTGAATAAACGATGTCGTAACATCAGGCTTCCTAATTGTAAAGTTTTTGATTTCACGGGTTTTGCATAGGTAAAGAATTGGCGTGTGAAGTTTACTTTTCTTCTGCAGTAGCTCTTGTTTTCTAACCTCTTCTTCTTATAGTCATCTGAGTCAAGCACTTCACCGGTGAGTGTTTGTGAGGACTATTTGCGTCGTGAAGCGGATGAAATTATAAATGAAGTTGTGAGCGACATACTCGATGATGGTGCTGAAGTAGTTAGTTCTCAAGATGACTAATTTTGTAAACACCTTTTTGTAATTGGGTAGGTTGTATTATAGACATCTTGTTGTATTACGAAGTTTGTGAGTTCTCCTTCGCTTTGTATGAATGAGTACAGAATAGATACTTTGAATTATATTGCGTATGTACTTTGCTTAGTAACATGGAGTCGAGAAATTTACCTTAACAGATCTTGAAATGTTGTTCCCTCTTTTTCGTGCGAAGTGGACGCGTACACTTCCTTAGAAGCTGAAAACATTTCACCTTAGTGAAATAGTCAAAAAATTTGCCTTAGCAAATTTTGAAACGCCGTTCCTTCTTTTTCGTGCGAAGTGGACGCGTACGCTTCTTTAGAAGCAGAAAACATTTCACCTTAGTGAAATAGAGTCAAAAAATTTGCCTTAGCAAATTTTAAAACGCCGTCCCTTCTTTTTCGTGTGAAGTGGACGCGTCGCTTCCTTAGAAGCAGAAAACATTTCACGTTAGTGAAATAGAGTCGAAAAATTTGCCTTAGCAAATTTTGAAATGCCGTCCCTTTTTTGTGTGAAGTGGACGCGTACGCTTCCTTAGAAGCAAAAAACATTTCACCTTAGTGAAATAGAGTCAAAAAATTTGCCTTAGCAAATTTTGAAACGCTGTCCTTTCTTTTTCGTGCGAAGTGGACGTGTACGCTTCCTTAGAAGCAGAAAACATTTCACCTTAGTGACATAGAGTCAAAAAATTTACCTTAGCAAATTTTGAAACGCTGTCCCTTCTTTTTCATGCGAAGTGGACGCGTACGCTTCCTTAGAAGCAGAAAACATTTCACCTTAGTGAAATAGAGTCGAAAAATTTGCCTTAGCAAATTTTGAAATGTCGTCCCTTCTTTTTCATGCGAAGTGGATGCGTACGCTTCCTTAGAAGTAGAAAACATTTCACCTTAGTGAAATAGAGTCAAAAAATTTGCCTAGCAAATTTTGAAATGTCGTCCCTTCTTTTTCATGTGAAGTGGACGCGTACACTTCCTTAGAAGCAGAAAACATTTCACCTTAGTGAAATAGAGTCAAAAAATTTGCCTTAGCAAATTTTGAAACACCATCCCTTTTTCGTGCGAAGTGGACGCGTACGCTTCCTTAGAAGCAGAAAACATTTCACCTTAGTGAAATAGAGTCGAAAAATTTGGCACGGGCTTATTTGAGTTGAATAAGTTAGCATTTTTTAGATTTAATAAATGTCGATGCTAACTTAGTTTTGCAAAATTTTGTGCCGATATGGGAGTATATGTTGGATATACTCTTCGGCACTTTGTACTTCAGTGAGGAGACATATCTCTGGGGAAACTATTTTCTCATTTATATTCCATGAGATTTACTAAGTGTTGACATCATTTTTTGGCACATGTCAGTAAGAATCAGAAACTGAGCTAATCGGCAAGGGATTGGTTATTATTTTGTCTTCAGCATTGCTTTTGATGTTGCCGATGAGTGGTTGCCGATGAAGGGTGGATTGGTCTGAGTCATTTCTGATAAGGCTAAAGTGCTGTTACCGATGAGACTGGCAGGGAGCTAGAGGATTGCTGCCGATGAAGCTAAAGAGCTGTTGCCAATGAGACAGGCCGGAGACTAGAAGATTGTTGCCGATACCAGAGAATATGCCGATGGAAAGATAACTTCATCACGACGGAAATGGACAGAGGATCGGCATCATGTGAGCTTATGATTTTCGTAGTGTAGTCTGAGTCCAGTTCCTATACGAGTTTTATTTTTTTCCTTTAGAGATAGAGTTCGTATAAGGAATAAGTTTATTTTTCTATATTTAAGCTTTTTGTATTTGGTTAGGATTCTTCGAAAGCAAAGTATAAATATGTGCCGAAGGGCATTGTAATGAGCATCCAAGCATCAATAAACAAATCTACTTTTTATCGCAATTTACTTCTACCAGTACTTTACTTTTCGACGACTTCGTCAAGTATTTTCTCTTTTTCAACGAGTTCTTTCAAGATTCGACGGGTTGCATCAACTTGATCTCCGACGACCTTGCAAGTTCCACGTCTACCGAGCATGATTTAGGCTTTGACTTCTGGGCATATCGCTGTCGTCTCGTCTGATCTGTTCAAGAGTTATCAAATATATTCTGAGCTTTGACGTCCGGGCGCATCGCTGTCGTCTCGTTCGGTTTTTATTCAAGTTATCATCCTTGTCGATTAACAGGTCAAATCGACTGGCACGCTTCGGATATCGAATTTGGGTATTAGCCTGGTGTGTTTGCAGATAGAACTTTGCATCAACACATCTTTTGGCACGCCCACTGGGACCAAGTCAACAGATTTATCATGAAGAATCCTGCTGATATTAATCCAGAGAACATCATTGAGATATCAGAGTCAGATCTCAAGGAAGATCAGAAGCTAGCCATGGAAAAAGCTATGGAGGATTACAGGTAGCTCTGCTTGAAGTCTTTCAGCAACAATAGGGGTGGAGAAGTAATCCAGAAGCAAGATCTGCCGTTGCCTCGACAGTTAACTTTTGACTCCAACCCTGGTAAATTACAGGAGATGTTTAATTCTGCATTGAATCGTGCTTTGATCAACCACTCCACCGTGCTGTCTAATATTATTTACAATGCTGTTGTGAAAATATTAAGAGAAGGTCAAGCACCAGGTTATGTTGGGCCGGCATATCATCAGCCGGGATCGGCATCTGTCAGTACTTCATCGGCAATTCTAGCCGTTGAGAGTATGGAAGCTCCTACTCCTCCAGTTTTATCAGGATCACCTAACATTGAGGCCACACCGATAAGATCAGATCTAACGTCTCAGGAAAGGCAGATCACTCAATTGGATACAGATCTATCGGCATCGGCAATGTCAGGTCCTTCAGGTCAACACAGCCAGGTTGCTGCTAATTGGTGGGGATATGGGATGCCTCCAGGACCATCTACTGCCAATTCTGGATTGCCTCAAGTGCATGATGTAGCAAGAAAGAGTCCTATGGTATCGGCTAAAGAGTCCTATGGTATCGGCTACTCTGGTCCGACCGATGACCCAGGTATCACATTATTCTACTACACCTCCTACTATACAGCCATTGTCAATGGGATTCCACGTGCCTCCGCAGCAGACATCTTATGCGAATCCATTGGCAAGTTCCCCGCCAATGCAACAAAAGGTTTCTACTGCAGGACAACCCATAGTGCCGTTTGTATCTCAATCTGGGTTACCTGCAAATCAAGGTAATTATGCTGGTTATCATCCAATCATACAAGATCATCAATTGTCAGCGAGCTATCAGCCATCGGCAAGTCAGGTGCCGATGAGTTATAATCATAATTGGTTAGGGCAAACACCAGCTCAGCAACATGCTATTCAGCCAAGCTACCAGGAGATGGGGACTCAGCAGTTTTGTCCACAGGCAGCTTTCTAGGATCAAACATCGACAAGACAGCCGATGAGCTTTGCTCCGCAGACTGGTGCTGTGAATATGCTGATTCCTCCAAATCAAGTACCACAAGGATACGTAGAAGCATATCAGCCAGCACCTCCAGCAGAGATTCAGCCAGTGCATCGGCAAGTTCAAGATGCGTTTTGGACCGATAAAATTGCGAAAGTGATGAAAGAGCAATTTGGGATTCAACCCAAGATTAATATTTACTCTTATCGGACTCCGTACCCTCCAGCATATGACTCAATTCCTTTTCCAAATCGGTACAAGGTACCAGATTTTACTAAGTTCTCTGGACAGGATGATACATCAACAATGGAGCATATCAATCGTTTCATCATCCAGTGCGGAGAAGCAGCTAACAGGGATGAGTTGAGAGTTTGATTATTCTCATCTTCATTGTCTGGATCGGCATTCATATGGTTTATCTCATTGCCGCTGAATTCTATTCATACTTGGGCAGATTTAGAGAGACAGTTCCACAAGTACTTCTTTGCTGGTGTCCATGAGAAGAAGCTTACTGATTTAGTGAAATTGAGACAACGAAGTGACGAATCAGTGGAGAGCTTTGTGCAAAGGGTACGAGATATGAAAAACAGATGCTACAGCTTGGTGCTTGATGATCGCCAGTTGGCTGGTTTAGCTTTTCAGGGTCTGTTGCCGCAGCTCAGAGACAAATACGATTCTCAAGAGTTTGAAAGTTTAAGCCATATTGTGCAGAGAATTTCTGACCAAGGTGCTCGAGCTCTAGAACCTAGAAAGACTTGGAGTAAAAAGGTGTCCTTTGTAGAAGAAATAGAGGAATCAGACTCAGATGAAGAACCAACTATCGGCCTGGCTGAGTGGGTGAAAGGTAAGAAGCCAATATCTTGTCCTTTTGGTCAAAAGGAGCCAGAAAAGTTTACATTTGACATCACGAAGGCCGATAGAATATTTGATCTGCTGCTTCAAGAGGGCCAAATCAAGCTATCACCTAATCATGTGATCCCATCGGCAGAAGAGCTGAAGAAAATAAGGCACTGCAAATTTCATAATGCAACTTTGCACAGTACCAATGATTGTAAAGTATTCAGGCAGCAATTGCAATCGGCTATTGAGTCCGGGAGAATTAAGTTTGATAACTCTAAAGCTCAAAGGCCGATGAAGATTGATCAGCCCCCTTTCCCAACAAACATGGTGGATGCTGTGAGCAAGACCAGAGTATTAACATTGACAAATGCTAAGAGGAACGCATCGGTGGATCCCAAAAATTAAGTAACCACCAATGACTTAAGAGGAAAAAGAGTAGTTGAAGAAAGCAGCAGTTCCAGAAGACCTCCTAGACTTGCTCCCTATAGAGTTTTAGGTGATCACTATCGGCAGCGACAGGAAGAGTTGCGTCGGGAAGAATGGCATCAGCATGAAGATCATTGGAGATGCCCATTCTTCATTTATTGCTGGGAAGAAGGCATTAAATTGCCTACTGTTGATAGCTGCCCTGAGTGCAATGGTTACGATCGAGCCGATCGGACAAAAAGAAGACCGCATTATGGTGATCGGAGATGGTGCGTAATGAGCCGATCAGAGAAAGGGCATCAGTGCATGATCGGCTTGGGGAAAGAACCAGTGTACATGAAAGGCTGGGTAGGCATGACAACTACTTTCCGATGGATCAGGAGATGACCAATGCAAGAATTCCCGATGAAGCAATACTCTGCAGAGATCCCAACATAAACTGCCAGATTCAATATGAAACGTTATCAGCCTGTCTGGAAGACAAAGCTTCCTCAATGGTGCCCTGAAGGTCTGACAAAAACTCAGAAGAGGAAGATGCAATGTGAGTGCAAAGAAGAAAACTCCCATGGGGTCAAGTCTCAAGTGTGGCAACCAAAGTGCAAAGATAAAAGCCCATCGACAGATATCAACATGGTTTTCATGTTGCCGATGGAATTCCTAGCACTTACCAATGACGAAGAGGAAGTTTTTCCTTCTGAACAAGTAGCTCAGTTGACCTTGGATCCAATGATGGCTATTTTTGAGAAGCCTACCGATGATGAGAGATAACATCTCAAAGCTTTATTTGTCAAAGGTAGAGTTGATGGACAGCCAGTATCCAAGATACTCATAGATGGGGGAGCTGCAATTAATATCATGCCATATATCATGTTTTGAAGGCTTGGAAAAGGAGATCAAGATCTGGCCAAAACTGATATGAAGTTTAAAGACTTTGAAGGTAATATATCACCAGTTAAGGGAGCGCTTTGCACTGAGTTAACCATCGGCAGCAAAACATTGCCGACCACGTTCTTTGTCATCGGCGGTAAAGGTTCTTATAATCTGCTATTAGGATGGGACTAGATTCATGCCAATTGCTGCGTTCCTTCCACAATGCACCAGTGCCTCGTACAGTGGGTGGAAGATAAGATTGAAGTAGTCCCTGGTGATTCATCTTATATAATTGCATCGGCAGAGTCAGAAACTTACGAGCGGTCCAAGTGTATATCGGGGGAAGCATGAGATTCAGAGTTTCTTAGAATTGCTGATTATGAGCTGCCACCAATCCAAGCAGTCGGATCTAAAGATGAGTTATAATGGATAGGTTTGCCGATGATGGAAAATTGGGCCATGGATTTACATCGGCTGATGACTTAGTAGAAGTAGACATTGGTGATGGCGTTAGACCGAGGCCAACTTTTGTTAATGCTAAGTTAGATCTCCAGAGCAGAGAACAATTGATTGCTTTATTGAAAGAATATAAGGATTGTTTTCCTTGGGATCACACAGAGATGCCCGGGTTAGATCGATCAATTGTTGAACATCGGTTACCTATCAAACAAGGATTTCGGCCACATCCGCAGCCAGCACGACGATGCAATCCTAAAGTGCTACCTGATATTAAGGCCGAAATAACAAGGTTGATTGAAGCAAAGTTCATCCGACAATGCCGATATGCTGAATGGATTTCTAATGTGGTTCCTGTCTACAAGAAGAATGGAAAACTTCGTGTCTGTATTGATTTCAGGAATCTTAACAAAGCTACACCAATGGATGGCTACCTGATGCCCGTTGCCAATTTATTAATTGATGCTGCTGCTGGACATCAGATTATTAGCTTCATGGATGGGAATGCCGGATATAATCAGATCTTTATGGCCGAAGAAGATATCTCCAAGACTGCCTTCAGATGTCCAGGTCATGTGGGGTTATTTGAATGGATAGTCATGACTTTTGGTTTGAAGAATGCCGGTGCTACTTATCAGAGAGCTATGAATTACATTTTTCATGAGTACATCGGGACATTGGTTGAAATTTATATAGATGATGTGGTGGTTAAGTCTGGAGACTTCGGAAATCATCTGGTTGACTTGCAGAAGATATTGGAGTGCACAAGGAAACATGGGTTGAAAATGAATCCCAACAAGTGTGCATTCGGTGTATCGGCAGGACAATTCTTAGGCTTCATGGTGCATCAGTGGGGTATTGAAATTAGCAGGAAGTCCATTGATGCCATCAATAAAGTGATTGCTCCTATCAATAAGACCGAACTACAGTCTCTGATCGGCAAGATTAATTTTATTCGAAGATTCATATCTAATTTATCAGGAAGAATCAAAGCTTTCAGTCCATTGTTGAAGCTGAAGGCCGATCAGGAGTTTGTGTGGGGAGAAGAACAGCAGTTGGCTTTAGAAGAAAATAAGAAGTATTTGGTGAATCCTCCAGTGCTAGTTCCACCTCAACACGGAGAACCCTTCAGGTTGTATCTATCGGGTGATGATGAAGTCATTGGGTCAGCTCTAATCCAAGAGTTTGAAGGGAAAGAACATGTAATCTATTACCTGAGCAGAAGGTTGGTAGATGCTGAGACCAGGTATTCGGCCATTGAAAAGTTATGCTTATGCTTATATTTCTCCTGTGTTAAATTAAGGCATTATCTGTTAACGGCCGAATGCACTGTTATATGCAAAGACGATGTGGTCAAATATATGCTGTCAATGCCAATTCTAAGTGGAAGAATCGGCAAGTGGATTCTAGCATTATCGGAATTTGATCTGCGCTATGAATCAGCTAAAGCAGTCAAAGGGCAAGTGATGGACGATTTTATTACTCAGCATTGCAGCATTGTAAATTCCTTAGAGATTGCTCCATGGACACTTTTCTTCGACGGTTCTACATGTGGAGAAGGAGCAGGCATTGGCATTGTGTTGATATCACCTCAAGGGAAGAAATACGAATTCTCATTGCCGATTGCTACCACATCGACAAACAATCAGGCTGAATATCAGGCTGTGTTAAAAGGATTGGAGTTACTTAGGGAAGTCTGTGCCGATGCTATTGAAATCTTTGGTGATTCAATGCTAGTTATTAATCAATTAGCTGGGACATATGAATGTCGAAGTGAAGTTTTAATCTCGTATTATGAAAGATGTCAATGGTTATTGATGGAGTTTAAGGACTTCCGCCTTGAACATGTCTCCAGATTGCATAATGAAGAGGCTAATCGGCTAGCACAACATGCTTCGGGGTACCAGTCGGTCCAGGAAGTGCTGACATCGGCAACTGACGCCGATGATTGGAGAAAGGAGATTGCCGATTACTTGAAGGATCCATCTAAGAAGGTCGAAAGGCGTATAAGGTTTCAGGATACTAAGTACGTGCTCCTAGATAATGAGTTATATTATCAAACAATGGACGGAGTTTTGCTCAAGTGTCTTGGTGAAGAAGAATCAAAGAGTTTAATAGGCGAAATTCATGGAGTATGCGGGGCACATCAGTCGGCTTTCAAGATGAAGTGGATGATCAGGCGAAACGGATTTTACTGGCTAACAATACTTGAAGATTGTTTCAAGTATTTTAAAGGGTTTTAGGAGTGTCAAAAGTTTAGTAACGTTCAAAGGGCACCCGCGTCGGCAATGAATCCCATAATTAAGCCGTGGCTGTTTCGAGGATGGGCTATTGATATCATCGGTCAAGTTTATCCACCATCAAGCAAAGGGCATAAATTCATCCTCGTTGCCACCGATTACTTTACAAAATGGGTTGAGGCAGTTCCTTTGAAAAATGTGACGTCGGCCAATATGATTGATTTTGTGAAGGAGCATATTGTGTATCGGTTCGGTATTCCTTAGACCATTACGACCGATCAAGGAACCATGTTTACTTCAAGAGAGTTTGATGAATTTGCCGATGAGATGGGAATTAAGGTTTTAAACTCTTCTCCTTATTATGCTCAAGCTAATGGTCAGGCTGAAGCATCTAATAAAGGGATTATTAAACTCATTAAGCGCAAGATTAAGGAAAATCCCAGGAGGTGGCACACGGTTTTGAACGAGGCCTTATGGTCGTATCAAATGGCCTGTCATGGTGCTACTAAGGTGTCGCCTTATCAGTTGGTGTATGGACATGACGCGGTTTTGCCTTGGGAAATAAAGACAGGTCCAAGGCGGATATTTCATCAAGATCAACTGTCAGTCGATGATTACAATACACTCATGAAAGATGAGTTGGAAGATTTGGCGGGTCATCGGCTAAAGGCTTTACTCAGTATTGAAGAGAATAAGAAAAGAGTTGCTAGGTGGTATGACAAGAAGGTAAAGGTGAAGGAATTTGTTAATGGCGATCTAGTCTGGAAACTAATTTTACCAATTGGGACTAAGAGCGCAAAGTTCGGCAAGTGGTCTCCTAATTGGGAAGGTCCTTATCAAGTAAATCGGTCCATTCCTGGTAATGCTTATATCCTAGAAACTCTTGAAGGAGAAATATTTCCAAGAGCGTTGAACAGTAAATATCTGAAAAAATATTATCCTAGTATTTGGATGGATGTGTGAAGAAACAGATATAATACTTGTTCAATAAGAATGTATCAGCGCTACGTTAATATGAAGTTTTACAAGTTGCCGATGCACTACTTTGCCGATGGAAAAGAAGTTTACAAGTTCAGCAGTGAGTGAATAGCCGATATCGCACGCAGGTGAATCTGGTTGGCTTCCTCTATAGTCCTTACATCTTCATCGGCATTACCTTCTACTGGCTTGATTCTCTTCTTAAGAGCCAGTGTCTTGAGGGCTTGGTTGTCCCTTTCCTGCTGAAGAATCTGGATAGCGTCAGGCATTTGGGCTTTCTCTTGAGTGGCTATATCCAGGGCTTCTTCAACCTTTTTTAGCTCCACTAATAAAGCTTCTCTTTTTACCGATAGTTGGGAAATCTTCTTTTCCAGCTCTACACGAAGGCTTCTATTTTGCCGATGTCTTTGTGTTTCTCATCGACAGATTGTTTATGCTTCATCATCTCCTCCTAGAGTCGTGCCTGGGTAGTTTTGTTGGCAATACGTTTAGCAGCTTTCTGATACTGAAGTTGCTGACTCTCTAGGTGTGCGGCTTGAAAGAGTGTCTCTTCAACATCGGGAGGGATCTAGCCTCGGATTGCCTTGAAAGTTGCCCTGGTGGAGTCAGAGTCCTAGATTAGCTGAAATGTTTCCTGTTGCAGCAAGGATAGCAATGTCTCCAGCCTAGACTTGATTTTGGATGATAAGGCTTCGGAGGCTGGAGCAAAGCTTTCTTTGTTCTCTTCATCGTCAGGAATATCTCAAATAATTGAGAAGGAAAATAGGCTATCGAGGGAATCTTGTTCCTGGAAGGGAAAAGTTGTTAGCTAAAGGATATAAGTGTTAACAAATTGACTAAGGGAGTTAACTTACTTGTTTTACGGCAATTTCTTGCCTTTGGCTAGAAGAAGCAACCTGAGGTATGATTACCGATGGCGTCTCCTGCGTTGGTACATCGGTTGGTTGCTGCTGCAACGCCAGTGCCGATGAAGGTTCTTGTACGGATACAACTGCCGATTGGAGAATAGTTGCCGATGGGGAAGTCTGTATGGGAACATTGGGCAATGTCTAGCAGGGCGAGGATGCCGATGATGCAACTGGAGCTAGTGTGAGCCTCGCCCGCTTTGATTGGGATTCTTCATTCGATGAAAGCTTGCGCTTGTGATGAGAAACATCATCGCCGGATGGCTGGAGGGCATTGACAATGGGTGGATGAGATGTCTGTGCACTTGGGGCAGTTGCCGATGCCACTACTTGATGCTATGAGAGAAGCAGATGAGTAAAAATGCTGATACGATGGTCAGAGTTTAATTTGAGGGGTACCTTTGGAGAATCGTCAAGGACGACGAAGTGTGGTGATGAAGGTGCAGCAGGTGGAGATGAAGGGTGAGTTGCCGATGAGGATTCAACAAATCTAGAACTTGCACCCTGAAATATGAGATCAGTATATCATGGCAGTCGACACACATAGAAGAAAATAAGACAGTTACCTGGGATGTCCGTGCTGAGAGTATAGCCATGTCCGATGGAGCAGCCATACTTCTGGTCAGTTTTGATTTGGAGAAGCTCTTCTTGGAACGACCGCGGCACATCAGAGCATCTAATGAGGGATCTCTGTGGCCGATTATGGATATTGGGGATATCGGCCGCAGCCTTATGACTTTGCCGCTCTTGCTCAATGTTGGGATTGGATCATCAACCTGTTGAGAAGGAGTTAGTTGTCGATAGACTGAAAAAGAGAATTGGAAGAAGTGTAGATAGTCAAACTTACTGCATCGACAGGTATGGCATGATCAGGGTCGATGAGATTCTAATAGAAGTGAGGAGATGTGAAGAATTATTGCTCTTTCCACTCTTGCCACCATAATTTGAAAGATTCGGTGATGAAGGAAGCCGATGCCCAATCAGTCAGGTCAACATTAGAGGTATCAGCATCAGGAGGAAGAATGACTATCTTGCACCAATCCATGCTACTAGTGATAGTTTCTCTCGGCTTAATCACATTGGCATAGCAGAGTTTGATGGGCAGTTGCCCGAAAGCTAGTTGTCTTGCTACTGCCGATGGATTGTAGAACTCATATGTGTATTGATGTTCTTCCCACTTCCAAACATGTTGACCGGGATGGCACGGGGGGTGATCATTGCATTGAGGATCTCAGCGTCTTTATTTAAGGCATCATTGGCAAAGTTGAAGAGCAGATGGAACCTTGCTTCTTCATCAATATAAAGGACCCAGGCCCGGAACTTAGGAGGAATGCCGATGTAGAGCCTTTGGAAGAAGTTGCTGATTTGGGCTCTGCTTGCCTCTGCCCCTGGAAGTACTGCTAATGCTTCTCCAAAATTAAGGGGTGGGCGTGTTGCCGATTCATCTTCTCCAAGTTGGTAATCTTCAGGGAGATCTCGAGGGAACTGCTGGGCGAATAAATCAAAGTGAAGGTACTTGTGCATATGTGCATTCAGCCACATGTTAATGAACCACCAAGAACCTCCCAGATTGCCAATGGACTTGTCTTATAACAGCCTTTGTGAGACTTGGTGGAGGAGATGATAGACTGAACCAAGAAGGTATCGGCCAAGAGGAAGTTTGACGCCATTAGCTAACATCTCTACTGCAGATAGATGCATATTGGTTAGTCCAACTATTCTGTCACAGAAGATGAACTTTTCTAGCCACATATTCAGGAAAGCTGAATGCTCCCTTTGACTGACCGATCTGGATTTTTGATATTCCTTGATGTACCCAGTCCAGCCGCCGATATTTTGGGTAGTCAGTCGATATTCAGGCTTCCTTTGGAATAGAGTGTTGTCATCGGTAGTTGATATGTCCAGGCCAGTGAGCATAAACACATCAGCAAGAGTTGGAGAGACTGGTCCATGTTTGAATATGAGGCGTTCATGGTGTCAGACCAGAAGTAAGAGGCAGCAATCAACATTGATTCATTCCTCTCCATATCGGTAATGGACAGTCTAATGCATTGATCTAATCTGCGTTCTGCCCAATAGAACTTTATCGGCCTGGCAACCCTCAAGTACCAGTCTTTCCATCCTTTGGTGACCTTTGGACAGGATCAGAAAGTATCGGTCCAAAGTTCTAAATTAAAATTTTGAGCTCTGAAGGGGATGCGGTTGGTTTCTGCATTGATGATGTCGGTCGAATCTGGATTTCCCATCGGGCCTAGGCAAATTATTTGGCCTCGGTGCATGGGGATAATGAGCTTATTGCAAAGTTCCTAGATTAAAGGTCAAGGAGGAAGATAAGGAGGAGTCATGGGCTATGCGAAAAAGGAGAGAAGAAATACCAAAAGATGAATGAAGAAGTAAATTAACCTTGGGGATGTCAAAATTGACAGCCATGGCCGCGGATGAAGCCGAGAAGAGCGAGGAATGCTAATGGAGATTGAAGACTGCCACTGAGAATGTCACCAGTCGAGTTCACCGGAAGACTGCTTGCTGATGTCGCCGCCGGAGAGAGAAAGTGCTAGGGTTGAATCGAGAGTGAAGGATGGGCCACGGCGGAGGAAGTGTTTTATGGGCCCATTGATACAGGGTTTTTACTGTGGCACACGCAATATTCGAGGAGATGTTCAGGCGGCTCGGCGGTGGGTAATCATGACTTGGAGGAAATTTCAGTGCATAAAGTATTTTATACTCCAAAATTGGGGGGTATGTGTTGACACCGTTTTTCAGCATGTGTCAGTAAGAATCAGAAACTGAGCTAATCGGCAAGGGATTGGTTATTATTTTGTCTTCAGCATTGCTTTTGATGTTGCCGATGAGTAGTTGCCGATGAAGGGTGGATTGGTCTGAGTCGTTTTCGATAAGGCTGAAGTGCTGTTACCAATGAGACTGGCAGGGAGCTAGAGGATTGCTGTCGATGAAGCTAAAGAGCTGTTGCCAATGAGACAGGCCAGAGACTAGAAGATTGTTGCCGATACCAGAGAGTATGCCGATGGAAAGATAACTTCATCATGATGGAAACGGACAGAGGATCGGCATCATGTGAGCTTATGATTTTCGTAGTGTAGTCTGAGTCCAGTTCCTATACGAGTTTTATTTCTTTCCTTTAGAGATAGAGTTCATATAAGGAATAAGTTTATTTTTCTATATTTAAGCTTTTCATATTCGGTTAGGATTCTTCGAATAGCAAAGTATAAATATGTGCCAAAGGGCATTGTAATGAGCATCCAAGCATCAATAAACAAATCTACTATTTATCGCAATTTACTTCTACCAGTACTTTACTTTTTGATGACTTCGTCAAGTATTTTCTCCTTTTCAACGAGTTCTTTTAAGATTCGACGGGTTGCATCAACTTGATCTCCGACGACCTTGCAAGTTCCACATCTACCGAGCATGATTCAGGCTTTGACTTCCGGGCGTATCGCTGTCGTCTCGTCTGATCTGTTCAAGAGTTATCAAATATATTCTGAGCTTTCATGTCCAGGCGCATCGCTGTCGTCTTGTTCGGTTTTTATTCAAGTTATCATCCTTGTCGATTAACAGGTCAAATCGACTGCCATGCTTCGGATATCGAATTTGGGTATTAGCCCGGTGTGTTTGCAGATAGAACTTTGCATCAACACTAAGATACTACCTCGTTAAAAAACCACTCACCCTGTGAAGGGTTTCCCATGAGTGAAAAAAGAGTGTAGCTCGATTACATTGTAATTTTGCTTGGAATGAAACTTCTACTTTGTAGAAAGTGAAACTACTCTTCTAGTTCGGCTATGGGTAATATTTATGAAGTGCTTCTATATTCCAAGTGTGACTAAGCTCTTCGCCTTTTAGATTTGCTAGGTGGTACGCACCTTCTTTGTTTGTTCTTGTAATGATGAAAGGCCCTTCCCACTTTTGTTAGAATTTTCCCACTATGTCCTCATCTCTTTTTCTTTTGAGGATAAAATCTCCTGGTGCTAATTCTCTTGGCTTGACTTTCTTGTTGTACCACTTCTTTGTTTCAAGTTGGTACTTCTTGATGTTTTCAAGTGCTTTGTTTCTTTCTTCTTCGAGCAAATCTTTACTTGTTACTTGGTCTTATTCTGTGATCATTTGAACATTTGTTCTTGGACGTTCGTATTTTATTTCTTCGGGAATCATTACTTCATCTCCGTAAAGTAATTTGAATGGAGAAAAATCTGCTGGCCTTGATTTTGAAGTGTTGTGAGACCAGATTACTTTTTGTAATTCATCAACCTATTTTCCTTTTTTGAAGTCTGTTAGGCACTTTGAAATTCCAGTGCAAATTATCCCGTTTGCTCTTTTGACTGCTCCGTTAGACTATGGATGTCTTACTGATGCGAAGCAGAATTTGATTCCCATTGAATGGCAGTATTCTGTGAAGTCTTCGCTGTCAAACTGGGTTCCATTATCTATGGTAATGTGTCTCGGAACTCCGAATCTGCATATGATGTTTTGCCATAGGAATTTCTTCATTGTATGAGAAGACATGTTCATGATCAGCTTTGCTTCAATCCACTTGGTGAAATATTCGACCGCGACTATTGCATATTAGTAGTTGCCTTGAGCCAGAGGTAACTTTCTGATTATGTTGATTCCCCATCTTGCAAGTGGCCAAGTTGGTTCAATTGGTTGTAGGTTTGTTCCTGGTGCATTGATTTTACTTCCTACCATTTGGCAATTGTGACAAGTCCGAATGATTTCTTTGCTGTCAGTTTGGGCAGTTGGCTAGAAAAATCCTTGTCTGAAGGCTTTCCCGACTATTGATCTAGCCCCAGCATGACATCCATAGATTCCCTCATGTATTTCTTTCAACAGGTTTTTGCCGTCTTCTCTTGAGATGCACTTTAGTAATGGTTGGCAAACTCCTTCCTTGTATAGTTCTTCATTGATGATTTTGTAGCTTCTGGTCTTTTGCTTCATTCTTACTTCGTCGATTTCATTTTCTGGTTCGTAAAATCCTTTGAGGAATGCTATAATTGGGGCTCTCCAGTCTTTGCCTTCTATGATGTGTACTTCTTTCGGTTGTTCAACTTTTGTTTTTGTTGAGACTTTGGTGATAGTTTGGAAGAATACTTCTAGTGGTAACTTTGATTTTTGGGCGGCGGCTATTGCAATTTTGTCTGCATCTGTGTTGTCATTTCTTGAGATACTTTTCACTGTGAATCTAGCGAAGTGTTTTTCTTGATCCCTCAATAGCTGGAGATACTTTGCTAGTTCTGGATCTCTTTCTTTGTAATTTTTCTCTATGTGCCCAACCATAACTTGAGAATCTGTCTTGATTATTAGCTTTTGGATTCCCATTGCTCTTGCTTTGTGAAGTTCCAATAGTACTACCTCATATTCTGCAATGTTGTTGGTGCATTGAAAGTCAAATCTTGCTGCGTATTTGAATTTGATTCCATAAGGTGAGGTTATGATTGCTGCTGCTCCTGCACCAGCGAAGCCCCAAGCGTCGTCGCAATAGATTATCCATTCTGGTTGCTCCATGCTTTCTTGATTGTACTTTGGAGGTGTCCAATCTGCTACGAAGTCGGCCAACACTTGAGATTTGATTGTTGTTCTTTTCTCAAACTTGATGAAGTATTGGGATAGTTCTGCAGCCCATTTTCCCAGTCTCCCTGAGAACTTGCAGCCTTGTAGCACTTCTTTGAGGGGTTGATTTGTTGGCACTCTTATTTTGTGTGCTTGGAAGTAGTGTTTCAACTTTCTGGATGCTAAAACTACTACGTATGTGATTTTCTCAATTTTTGAATAGAAGATTTTTGATCTAGACAAAGCTTCGGATGCGAAGTATACTAGAATTTGTCTTGTTGAGTGCTCATTTTCTTTTTCTTATATCAGTACTGCACTAACTATGCTTTCATTTGCTGATACATATAGTAACAGATCTGCCGTCGGGTCAGGTGTTGCCAAGGTTGTGGGATTGGATAGGTGCTTTTTTATTTCTTCAAAAGCTTCTTGCTGTGCTGGACCGCAGCTGAATTTTTCCTTTTTCCCTTTCAGTGATTGAAATATTGGGAGGCTTCGCTCAGCTGATTTGGATATAAATCTATTTAGTGAAGCTAATCTTCCTATCAGCTTTTGGACGTCCTTGATATTTCTTGGTGCTTGCATGTTCAGTATTGCCTTTACCTTCTCTGGATTCGGGTCGATTCCTTTTGCGGATACGATGCACCCCAAAATTTTGCCTGTTTGTACTCCAAATGTGCATTTTTCTGGGTTCAACTTTAAGTTTGCTTTTCTGAGATTTGAGAAGGTTTCTTGTAGGTCTTCGACGTGATCTTCTCTTTTGTTGCTCTTGACTACCAAGTTGTCAACATACGTAAGCAAATTTCTTGGTATTTGATCTTTGAGAACTGTGGATGTCATTCTGATGAAAGTTGTTCCTGCATTGCGAAGCCCCTCAGCCATTCTTTGGAAACAATAATTTTCGAATGGTGTGATGAAACTTGTGTACTCTTCATCTTCTTTTTTCATCCAGATCTGATGATAGCCTGAATAGCAGTCGAGGAAACTAAGCATTTCACTTCCTGCTGCCTAATCTACCAAAGTGTCTATTTTTGGTAGTGGAAAGTTGTCTTTTGGGCACGCCTTATTGAGATCTGTAAAGTCTATGCACATTCTCCATTTTTTTCTTCTGCACCATGACTATGTTTGCGAGCCAAGTTATAAATTGGACTTCTCTTATGACTTTGGCATCTAACAATCTTTGGACTTTGGCTTTTGTAGCTTGTGATCTGTCTTCCGACAACTTTTTGAGTTTTTGCTTTTTTGGCCTGAAGTTTGGGTCGATGTTTAACTTGTATTCTATGACATCCCTGCTTACTTCTCCTAAGTCTTGTGCAGACCAGGCGAAGATATCCTTGTTACTTCGTAGGACTTGTATTATCTTTTCTTCTTCTTCTTTTGATAGATTTATGCCGATGATAACTTGTCTTTCTGGCACCATTGGGTCAATTGGTACTTGCTTTGTGTCTTCGCAAGGCTTCGCTTTTTATTGTGTCTTTGCGTTTTTAGTTTTGGGCTCATCATCTTCTTCTTATATTATGTGGATATTTTTGAAAGCCGGGCTTGCATCTCTTTCAATGTTTCTTGCCTCTGTTTGATCGCCAAAGATGGTTATGATGCTGTTGACTGCTGGCATCTTCATGCATAAGCATGGGTAGCTTACTATGGCTTTAAAAACATTTAAACTTCCTCTTCCAAAGATTTCATTGTACTGGCTGTGCATTTTGACAACATCGAATGCTATTTGCTCTGTTCTAGCATTATTCACTGTTTCGAATGAGACTGGCAAGACAATTCTACCGATAGAGTTTATTTTCTTTTTGTCGAAGCCGACTAGTGGGTGCTCGGCTCTTCCCAAAGTTTTTCTGTTAATTTTCATTGCATCTAAAGTTCTTGTGAATATTATATCTACTAAGCTTCCACCATCTATCAGAATTTTTGTTCTGCCCAGCCTTCAATGTTTGCTTCTATGACCATTGCGTCCATGTGGGGGTAATCTTTGAGTTTGAGATCTTGTTCTGAGAATGTGATTAGCATGTGGGACCATCTTATTTTCTTGAATGGACCTTTGACTGCAATGGAGTTTACTCTTCTAAAATACTTTCTTCTTTCATTTCTTGAGTCAAGCTCCATGCTGTTTCCTCCAAAGATTGTCATAATTCTGCCCTTGCTTGGGATGACTACATTCCCATTGCTTGTTGACGCTTCGGGCATGTTGTTGTTGTATTGAATTTGATGGTTGTTATTTGCTACTGAACTTTTAGGTTGGAAATTTTGTTGCTGGCTTAGACCCCATTGATTTTATGGGCACGCTGCTAGCAGTTGGCAGTTATAGATTGGCGGAGGTGGTGGCAACATGTGCTGAGGGTAAGTTATTGGCAAGTAACTTGTTCTTTGGGGAGCTAGATGGTTGACAACCTTCAGCTGCGAAGTTGCTCTATTTTCTTCTTGTACTTCTTCGATGCTCTTCTTTACTCTTGAGCACATCTTTGATGTATGGCTAGCCCCTTTGCCATGTATGATGCAGTATATTTCTTCGAGCCTTAAAATTTTCCTTTCAAAGTTTCTGCTTTGGTTGTTATAATTTGCCCTTTGCTGAAAATTTTCCTTATAATTTCTATTGTTTTGAAAGTTTCTTTGATTGTTTGATCTTGGACCTTGACCAGCAACTTCGCTTGTGTTGTTGATGTGATTTATCCTCTGAAAAGGTCTTCGTTCTGCATTTGTTCTTGGGTGTTGGGAATTGTTACTTGGTCTTGACATGTTTCTTTCTCCGTTCTCTTCTTCTATTCTTTTTCTGTAGTCTTCGTCGGACTCACAGTATTTTCTCATTTCTTCATATAACTTTTCCACTGTGGTTGGTCTTTCTCTTTTGAAGTGTGATGAGAGTTGGCCTGCTCGCAGTCCTTTGATTGCTGCTATGATGACAACTTCGTCTGGTATGTTTGGTATTTGAGTTTTTGTTTGTACAAATCTTTTGTAATATTGGCTCAGCGGTTCTTTTGGTTGCTGCTTGATATTGAAAAGGTCATCGCTAGTGAGTTTGACTCTTTGTAAGCCTTGGAAATCTAGGAGCAAAGTTGTGCGAAGTTGGTCCTAGGATTTGATCAACCTTGGTTTTAGCAAGGAGTACCAATGCTGCGCTGGTCCTCTTACTACTATGATGAGAGATTTTGCCAGGGTGTTCGCGTCTCCTCTGCTTGATGCTACTGCTAATTTGAAGCTCATAAGAAATTGTCTTAGGTTAGTCATGCCATTGTAGGTTGGGATGATATTGAATTTAAAACCTGCTGGCCACTTCGCTAGCTGAATGTTAATTAACAAGGGCGACTCTGTATCGATTGTTGCTATTTGATTTTGGTTTTCTTTGCTGTTGGTGTCTTTGCTTGCTGAATTTGGATCTTGAATCATGACTTCACTTTTGTTCTCTATTTCATTATTGATCTTTCTTAGTTCAGCTTCTACTTCTGCAATTTTTTGCCTTAGGGACTTTTCTCTTGTCTTCGCTCTTGCTTCCTCCAGCTGTTTTTTCTTGACGATGAGTTGTTTGAGTCTTATTTCTTCGTTCTGAGTTTCTTCATCTTCTTGTAAGTGTCTGTTTTTTGTTTCTGTCTCATCTTCCAAAAGTGGGTCTTTGTCTTGGTTTGAATTGTCTCCTGTCGAAGTTGCTTTTTTGCTGAGTCTTGCCATTTTGCATCCACGTGATGGTCATGGGTGTCTTCGATCACACAAATGGACGGTGCCAGATGTTGGGTAAAGGATTCACATACACATATCAGATGAGAATAATGTGCAGGCTGCAATAACTTTTCATCTTGTCCCAAAAATTTACACCCTAGAGGATATTTATAGACCTCCCTGGCTTCGCTATTACAATAAAACATACAAATATGGTCGTGATGTTTTTTGTTCAAGATAAATTGGTGAAGTGGTGAAATACACTTTGCCCCCTTTCTTTTGTCTTCTCGAGCAACTTTGGACTTGATCATGATTTCTTGACTTAGCAAACAGCTTTGTTGTCCATTCATGCGAAGCTGCCACGTCAGCTTCGCTGGTCTCCAGGAGCTCAGCGAAGTCATCTTTGCCAGATAACCTGAAACATGTGAAATCATATGTACGAAGTTTATAAACACAACGAAGTATCCACGTGGTCTTCACTGAGCATCCAGAGTCTGGCGAAGTCCTCTTCGCCAGTCAATTTAAAACATGTAGAAATGCATAAGCAGAGTTAGAAGTACGCGTAGCGAAGTATCTGTGCTATCTTCGCTGTTGATGTTAGCATCTCAAATGTTTATAATGAAATGTTTGTCTCCAAAGTTTGGAAAGGATGTTTGTATGTCAAAGTTGTTCCCCAATAGTGATAGTTTGGAAGAATACTTCTAGTGGTAACTCCAACTTTTGTGCAGTAGCTTTTGCAATTTCGTCTGCATCCGTGTTATCATTCCTTGCTATATTCTTGATTGTGAATCCAGCGAAGTGTTTTTCTTGGTCTCTCAGAAGTTGGAGGTACTTTGTTAGCTCTGGGTCTCTTGCCTTGTATTTTTTCTCAATGTGCCCAGCTACAACTTGAGAATCTATCTTGATTATTAACTTTTGAATTCCCATTGCTTTTGCCTTACGGAGCCCCAGCAGGACTGCTTTATATTATACGATGTTGTTTGTGAATTGGAATTCTAGTCTTGCTGCATACTTTAATTTGACTCCGGAGGGTGAAGTTATAATTGTTGCTACAGCTGCTCCAGTGAAGCCCCAAGCACCATCATAGTAGATTGTCCATTCTGGTTGTTCCATTTCTTCTTGATTAAGTTTTGATGGGGTCCAATTCGCTACGAAGTCGGCTAACACTTAAGATTTTACTGCTGTTCTTTTTTCAAATTGGATGAAGTATTGTGATAGTTTAGCTGCCCATTTTTTGAATCTTCCTGAGGATTTGCAACCTTATAATATTTCTTTGAGCAGTTGATTTGTTGGTACTCTGATTTTATGAGCCTGAAAGTAATGCTTCAGCTTTCTTAATGCCATAAGTACTGCGTATGCAATTTTCTCAATTTCTGAGTAGAAAATTTTTGACCCTGGTAAAGCTTCGGATGCGAGTACACTGGAACTTGTCTTTTTGAGTGGTCATTTTCTTCTTCTTGTATTAAAATTGCACTAACTGTGCGTTCATTTGCTGATATGTAAAGTAGCAAATCTGTTGTCGGGTCGGGTGTTGCTTGAGTTGTAGGGTTTGACAGATGCTTCTTTATTTCTTCAAAAGCTTCTTGTTGTGCTTGACCCCATTTGAAATTCTCCTTTTTCCTTTCAATGCTTGGAATATTGGGAGGCTTCGCTCGGCTGATTTTGATATGAATCTGTTGAGCGAAGCTAATCTTCCTGTTAACTTTGAATATCTTTGATGTTTCTTGGGACTTCCATGTTTAGTATCACCTTCACCTTCTCTGGATTTGGTTCGATTCTCTTTGCAGAGATGATGCACCCTTGGATTTTGCCTATTTGAACTCCAAATGTACATTTTTCTAGGTTCAGCTTTAGATTTGCTTTTCTGAGATTTGAGAAAGTTTCTTGCAGGTCTTCGATATGGTCTTCTCTTTTTTT
>CM041635.1:42294127-42310634 GCA_023333625.1 Bothriochloa decipiens | reverse complement strand
TTTTTTTGCTTTTTACTACCAGGTCATCGAAATATGCAATTAAGTTTCTTGGTATTTGTTGGGGATGCGCCCCAAGACCGGAGGGGCTTGTTACCTTCAATTTATGTTTGACTTATAGTTCGAACTACATCTATCTGGCTCATACTTGCAGGTCCCAGAGAGGAGCCGCAGGAGGTCAGGTCTCCGGCGGGGAGCCTGCACGGAGGCCATGGAGCCAACCGACAGCGGAGGTCCAGTGGTGATGACCCTTGCTCAGGCAGAGGCTGATCCCCCCTAGAGGTTAGATCTCTACTGGGAAGCCTCCACAAGGGCCACGAAGCCAATTGACGATGGAGGTCCAGTGGCGACGACCGTCTCTCGGGCAGAGGCTGATTTTGATATGAATCTGTTGAGCGAAGCTAATCTTCCTGTTAACTTTTGAATATCTTTGATGTTTCTTGGGACTTCCATGTTTAGTATCGCCTTCACCTTCTCTGGATTTGGTTCGATTCCATTTGCAGAGATGATGCACCCTAGGATTTTGCCTATTTGAACTCCAAATGTACATTTTTCTGGATTTAGCTTTAGATTTGCTTTTCTGAGATTTGAGAAAGTTTCTTGTAGGTCTTTGATATGGTCTTCTCTTTTTTTGCTTTTTACTACCAGGTCATCGACATATGCAAGTAAGTTTCTTGGTATTTGTTGGGGATGCGCCCCGGGACCAGAGGGGCTTGTTACCTCCAATTTATGTCTGACTTACAGTTTCGAATGCATCTATCTGGCTCATACCTGTAGGTCCCGGAGAGGAGCCGTCGGAGGTCAGGTCTCCGGCGGGAAGCCTCCGCGGAGGCCATGGAGCCAACCAACAGCGGAGGTCCAGTGGCGATGACCGTTGCTCAGACCGAGGCTGATCCCCCTGGAGGTTAGATCTCTGCTGGGAAGCCTCCGCGGGGGCCACGAAGCCAATCGACGATGGAGGTCCGGTGGCGACGACCGTCTCTTAAGAGGAGGCTGATCGACGGAACCTTGACTCCCCCGGAGGCTCTACGCGGAGGAGGCGACAACCCGAGACTGCTTCCATCAGGACGGCGCACCGAGCCAAGCTAGGGGGCCTGTGGATAAGTAGCAGGCTTAATGAGCCTCTTGCAGGAAGTGATGGGCCACGGCCCGAGGACGTGGCCAGGGAACGGTGGACCAGCCTACCCCTAGGGAGCCCACATGTAATAGGGTCAGTGTCTAGGGTTTCAAAACTTCCATTGGGGGCACGCTTGTACTTTCAATCTTGAGCTGGGGAGTCAATCGCAACCGCAAGTTACGAAGCGAACCGGGGAAAGACCTGTGAACCAGCTCTGGTGACAGTACCAAAAAAGCAAGCAACATCACACTCACCAGCAGTGACCTCCGAAATACAATATTAAAACAAGCAGAGGTAAACACACACATAGGTATGAGTTCACGAAGTCAAGCCACCTCCACATCATTCACCTTCCAAAACGGAAGCAATATAATCACAAAAATTAAGTCTAGGAACCAATAAGATCATTTACTATCCCAAAGTGGAGGCAATACGTAAAACAAGATCATTTATTATTCAACTTTATGCTTATAATAGACAAGGCTCATTGCGCCTTGCTCATAACATGAACAATGTGCAAAGCGCACATATTTAACTACTAAACCAAAATGCACAACCTCCAGGTCAAGATATATAGCCACTCCACCCAGTTAACTTGCTACCACAAGACATGGAAGTGGCCCGGAGGTTGCTAACACCAGCATACAAAAGTGCAAAGAGTACAACCTCCGGAAATACATCTAAAGGTAAGCAAACTAAGGCTTCCTAAAAAGCAGATGTCGGCGGAGGCAAGCCCTAATCAGTCATGAAATACACCCTATCGCCTCCCGGCTACATACCACCCTAACCCAACGAGTTAAATCAAGTCCAATAGACACTCGGTATGAAGAGGAGGTGAACCTCCAACGCCAGCTTGTACATGACAAACTCCACAATCATCTGTCAGCACACCACTTTGCACCTTCCATCGGCAAGCAACCACCACATCCAAAATCTTTATGTCAACCACACTAAACAGGATCACAGCCGACCGCCATCTCCAAGGATACAAAGGCAATACAAGTAGAGTATCATTGACAAGCAGAAGCATCACCATCTTTAACCGTTGCCAACAGGTTCACTGATGTGGCTATTCCATTACGAGTCCTCATATAGTACCAATGTAAAAACAGCTCCCAGGGAGCACCATCAGTATAATGTACACAACAGAGCAGCCTAAACAACAAAGGGGGGAATAAATATTTTTATAAGGACCCCCAAGCATCATTAAACCAGCTGCAGCTACCTATCATTAAAGGAAGCAAGTACAAAATAAGTACATGTACTATCACGCCTCAATAGGAAAAAGTACAAAACCAAAACCAGTAAATAACAAAGATACGCAAAGTACACAAGGGGTACTATAAAAGAGGTAGAGCTCAAAGTCTGCATGCCTAAGCATTAGGAAAGGCACAACCACAAGCAACTCCCTGTAGCCAAATCCTATTTAAGGGAGATGGAAGCAGTTGTGCGCATACGGATGAACAAAAATAACAAGGTACCACGCAAGAATTCGTAAGAAGATTGGCAAAAGAAACATCCCGGAGACAACGAGTGTTTCCGGGATAATGCCAAAGAAGTTAGACAACAGCGCAAGCCAATCAGGGTCATCGCCTGAACGGAGTCAAGGGGGATACTGTGTAAGAACTCATAACGTCCCTCTGTCTCCGCTAAGATCAACCACAGCTCACCTCTGCAGATCAAGTGTCAGGACGCGCGGAGGCATAGACGAAGACCACAAAGTCGAGCACAGCATTAAAAGGGTAATACACAACAAAACTGACGCCAACACTGGTCAAAGAGAAACAACGATTGTAATACCCACCTTATGTTACCAATAAAGTAAAATTATTAGTACATAAACATGCTTCAAAGTGGTTACAACCTCCGAGGAGGAAAGCAGAAATCACTCCCATAGGCAACAATTGCAATCTGGCACGAAGGCCTTTGACTAATTTAAACAGACCTCCGCAGCATAGCGGAGGTCGAAATAAACAAGCTCACAAATCATAGTTCCATAGCAACACTCAACCTCCATGCAAGCAAGAATAATTACAAAGGTCCAGTTGGACCACGCCATGCAAGAAAACGAGTAAAACTAGAGCGCTTATCATCTAAGTCGCTGAGAACAAAATCAAACATGTCGTCCACCCTGCGCCTAGGAAACGTCGACTTCCAATAATCCCACAGCTCGCCGCTAACATAAACATCATTGCGCATAAAGGTAATAGGCTCGACCTCCTACACAGGCCCCAAACTGCAGACCTGTGCAGGATGATTCGGCCATTAATATTTTATAAAATCAAGAGCAACTCAAATTGTTCTTTACACGTGCGCGCCGGCACTAGGTCAGCAAAAGACAAAATATACACAACCACGAATCAAGATGAACTTATACACCTCCTCTTCAGCAGTCAAGTTCTGAAGCCTTGTCCGAGCCCCCGGAGATGCTACCGCTTGCTCCATCATGGCATCAGTCCCAGCACTTGTAGGAAGAACTTGTGTAGCGGAGGCACCAACGTCGGCAGATCCCCAGGTGTGTGCAGATGTGCCACTAGAAAAAGTCAGGCCATGACCGCTGCGCTTGCCATACTTCAGTTGCTGAAAAAGGCAGAAAATAAGAAAAGAGAATCGCCGACGCAACTCTTACAACAAAATAAGACAGGAAAAGCTAACCATACATACCATTTTATGAGTAACATTAGCCATGGCAACAATCTCCAACCGGCCGAACTTGGACCAGAACTTCTCCATAAAGCTACGCACGGTGGTCTTAACAAACCGATCCGTTCTGCCAAGTTCAGTAGGATCTTCCAGCTCAGGACAATCAAAATTTCCAATTTGAACAATGTCCTTGGACACAAAAAGCTTGCATAGATAGGTGGCGTAGGTCTTCACACTAAAATCGAAGACTCTGGTCATAAACTCATTAAGCTTGTCGAGGTTCGCTTTGATCCAGGAAAAGATCCCAGAGGTAGAAGCCTCAGGATTAACCGGAGTCACCGCACCACTGAAAGCCCGGACAGCGGAGACATAGGATCAGCCACTTCCAGCCTAATCAATCTGGCGACAGTCAGCTCCTTCTCAAGTTCTTCAACTTTACTCTTAAGAGCTGCCACCAACTACCATTCAGCATCCACTTCCTGGTGCAGGAGATTAGAAATCTCAGCAGCTTTGTTCGCCCGCTGATTGGTGGTGGCCTCTGCTTCTTTAGCAGCAGTAAGAGACTTCTTTAACTCATCAGATTGAACCCCAAGAGCTGATAGCTGCTTCTCCAAATTGGAGGCCTTCTGAGCCATTCATCCCTTCTCTTGGGTCTGAGACTCAATCTCCGCCTTCAAGACCTTGATAGCCTCATCCTTTTGACTAGTTCAGCACCGCTACTGGTCTCAATGGCCATGGACAAGGCAACGCTCTGGAGATAGCAATAAAGTAATGCCAAAATCAAATACATGAGAAAGAGTATATAGCTAAAAATAGAGAAAATAAAACCAAACTCAAAATAACATGATGATTAATATTGGCATTCATCAAGGTCTGAAACGGCAGCCCAGCCAGACGTCGGTACAAGTCTCTGCCCATAACATCAGTTAGTTGGTCAATACCTTGAGCCCAGCCAAGGAGGGCACTTATGCCCTCATCGGGACAGCTGCTGGATGGGAAAGACCCAGAGCCAACCACGTCCATCGGAGGTTGCGGAGCCATAGGCACCACCTCAGTAACGGCCCCTCCGGGAAATGGTGCATCAGGCGCCGGAGGCGACGGAGGGGCAATCTAAGTGGCCTCAGCAGTAAGGCTATCTAGAAGTAGACAAAAAATATAAGTCAAGCAAGGAAACAAGAAAACATAAAATCTCAAAAAATATCAAAAAATATAAGTCAAGCAAGGAAACAAGAAAACATAAAATATAAGTCAAGCTTAGGGGACGCCATTTTCAACAAGCTGTGATAGAGGTTCAGTAGGCGGCAAGATAGGCTGAACCGATGGCGAACCAGAGGCGTCAACTGCTAAAGCATGGGACGCCTCCGGGGAAGCAGCAGGCGACGGAGACCGTCGAGACGGGCCCTCAGAACTAGGCAGCGCCAAAGCGTCAGCTACCATCAGAATCTCAGTCCCCACCTTCGGATTAGCAATGATGTCCCCTTCTTCATCATAAAGATCCTCAAAAACATCCTCCGTCTCCGCAGACTCAGCGGAGGCCCCTTTTTATTTCTTCGAGCCTCCGCGCATCAAAGCACCAGCTTTTCTTTTCTTTCCCTCGGCGGCCTTCGTAGCAGCATCAGCAGCAGTCAGTTCTTTCTTCTCATTCTTCTTCTTTAACTTCTCAGGGAGCTCGCGCTCAGTGTAGTGAATGCCGAGCTCCTCAAAGACCCTATTGAGGCGAGGCATGATACCAGCCTTAGACCTCTGGGCGAGATATTCCTTTTTAGAAACTTCACCAAGTATTTTAATAGCCTTTTGCTCTGTAGCATGGACAAAGTCCTCATTGCTCTGACCCTCAGGGAGCTGTAGCCCAAACTGCAGACACAGGATCCCACTAGCCACACCAAAAATAGGAAGATCCAGTTTCTGTATGACAAATTTCTTCCTGTCCTTGCCGCCAAGTAGAGGCTAGAAATCAGAGGCAATCATCTCCTCCACAAGATCCCTTCCTCTGGAGTAACGACAGGCATCAGCAAATGCTTGGGTACAAGACTTCCTTTTCTCAGAGACGGTCACCTCTGGCTTGATGCTAGTGTGCGGATCCATCTGGGTCATAACGGAGACAAAGGGAAAAGTAATGATCCTCCGACCATCCTCTCTGACTTCAGAAGCGCTAGAAGTCTTCACATAAAACCAGTAGTCCATCCAGTCAGCAGGCTCCCATTTCCCCCTCTGCACCAAGAAATAGCAATTTTTACCTTGCCCTTGCCGGGATTCCTCTTGGCCATAAAGCTACATGATGCAAACTGAGCAAGCTTTGTACCAATGTACTTTGGCTATTTTTGCAACTCATAAAACATTGCAAAATTGTTTATACTGATCCCCCACCGTATGACTCGACAGCCCAAAGGAATTTACTCATGTTCAGAAATGCATGCGGGGTCATATGATGAAGTTGCACGTCGAACCACTCGACTACATACCGAACAAAGTTGTAGTAGGGGAAGCAAAGACCGCAGGTGAAGAAGTCCCTAAACACAACAGCTTCATCTCTCTCAGGTAGCAGGACAGTCTCCTCACCCGGAGCTCGCCCGTGGCCAGCAGGAATATAACCCTTCTCTTCGAGGCCATCAATCATCGCCTAGGTCATCAGGTTGTGACCAAAGTCATAGCTAACCTCCGAATCAGACAAAGCACTCTTCTGAGGCATCAAATCACTAGGGGAAGCCTCAACGTCAGATAGCGACTCTTTGAGATCCCTAGCCTCCACAGCAGCCAGCATGCACCGCTCAAAAAGATCAAGGAAACCTTCGACTCCAACACCCTGGAACTAGGAATAGGGGCCGGAGAATGGACGACGATGTGAACAGCAGGGGCATTTAGGTGCCACAGCAACAGGATGCCGAGGCAAAGGCAAAAGCGGATGCAGCAAGTGAGAAAGGAAACCTTTGCGATGGGAGTGAAGGAAGTAAGTAGCAGAATCAACTGTGCGGTGGCGAGCAAAGGGGAGTACGGGTCATTTTCACAGCCTACCCCCTTATATAGACAGCGATGCAGTGCCTCGACTTCTCAGCCCAACGGTCATGACGATCCACAAATCGAATGGCAGAAGATGAACCAACTCAAAATCAATGCCTAAGATTAAAAACCGAGCAACGGTAAAACACAAAACCTCCGGTCCAACGTTAAACTGGCCAGGAGGGTCGGAGGTAAGCACAACCTCCATGGTCAGGGGCGTGTTGATGGCTAGACCTGCCTCCACTGGACCTAACCCTCAAGGGGGGAATGTTGGGGATGTGCTCCGGGATCGGAGGGGCTTGTTACCTCTAATTTATGTCTGACTTATAGTTTTGACTGCATCTATCTGGCTCATACCTGCAGGTCCCAGAGAGGAGCCACCAGAGGTCAGGTCTCCAGCGGGAAGCCTCCACAGAGGCCATGGAGCCAACAAACGGCGGAGGTCCAGTGGTGATGACCATTGCTCAGGCGGAGGCCGATCCCCCCAGAGGTTAGATCTCTGCTGGGAAGCCTTCGCGGGGGCCACGAATCCAATCGACGATGGAGGTCCGGTGGCAACGACTGTCTCTCAGGCGGAGGCTGATCGACTCCCCCGGAGGCTCTCCGCGGAGGAGGTGGAAACCCGAGACTACTTCCATCAGGACGGTGCACCGAGCCAAGCTGGGGGCTTGTGGACAAGTAGCAGGCTTAATGGGCCTCTCGCAGGAAGTGATGGGCCACGGCCCGAGGACGTGGCCAGGTAACAGTGGACTAGCCTACCCCTAGGGAGCCCACATGTAATAGGGTCAGTGTCTAGGGTTTCAAAACTTCCATTGGCGGCACGCTTGTACTTTCAATCTTGAGCTGGGGAGCCACTATAAAAGGCCATGCCCCCTGTGTAATTAGGGGGACGGTCCTCTGGTAGCCACGGTGCCACCTACCACCGGGCCCACATTGTAATTTCCCCATTTGATATTAAGAGAGGGACCGTCTGGTCCAGCCATTCTACCCTTACTCTAAACCTGTCGGAACCCGGTCCCAATAGTTGGCACCCACCGTTTGTGTCTGGCCAAAGATAACGCCTACAGATGCCACCCAGAAGAAAGGCCTCCATCAGAAGATGTACTGCCACAGAGGCGGAGGTACCACAACCCTCTGCTCGCGGGAGACCAAGAAGAAACACTCGAAGCACCTACGCCTCCGCACGAGAGGATGGAGGTGACGATGAGAACAACAATGCCGAGCAAAGGGGGACCCGTCTGAGTAGCATCTGCCAGCCTAGAACCAAGAACACGAATTGGCCAGGCTGAGAGATGAGATGCACCGCATGGAAGTTGAAAGAGATAGGTTAAGGACGCAACAAGCCGCTACGCAAAGAATGATACAATCATCGCGTCAAGCAGACGAGATAAGGCAGCAAATGGCTATTCTGCAAGTAGAAATACAGAGCATGCAACCTTCGGCAGCAAGTCCATTAGAGACCACTCAACCAGTTACAGCAAGTCGTCCCCTAGCTATAAACGCGCAAGTTGCGCACACCATAACTCCAAGTTTGCCCACACCATCAAGAGTCTTTGACCCAAAGTCACCACTATCCGAAGGTCTGCAAAGCTCAGCATGGCCTTCAAGTTATAAACCTATGTCTCTGCCAAGATTCAATGGCAATTCAGATCCAAGATAGTTCATAATGAGCTTCAAAGCTGTAGTAGCCTCCACAGGAGGCAACGATCATGTAATGGCTAAATCATTCATGATTGTAGTAGAAGGAGATGCACTGGCATGGTACTCAATGTTGAAGCCAAGCACTGTATACTCATGGGAGAACCTATGAGACCAGATACTGGCAAACTTCAAAGCTTACACGAGTGAGTCGCTAACATCATCAGACTTGTTCAGCAACAAGCACCTCAAGGGCGAACCCCTCAGAGACTTATCAAAGATTCCTACACCTCCGGACTAAAGCACCAGACGTCCCTGACGGGGTAGCCATAGAAGCAGCAATTAAAGCACTCAGGATCGGCCCATTCGCTAGTCACTTGGCAAGAAAGAAGCCAGCCACAATGGCTCAACTGCACGAGGAGTTCAAAAAATACTGTAGGTCCGACAACGACCTCCGCAAAAGATTAGAAGAAGTAGACAATCAAAGTAAACAGTTCTCAAATAATGGCAACAGAAGAGATAGTAGGAACCAGCAAAGACAACAATATCAGAACCAACAGAAACAAGTCTTCAATTTGCAAAGTAGCCAACCTCTAAATGCTCATAACAAAAAAGAAGCCAACTACGAGCAAAGAAATCAAGGAGGGTAGGGCTACAGCAAAAGCAACAAGTCCAAGAACTAGAATAAGAACCAGAAACCAAAGAAGCCATACTGCCTCTTCCATGGAGATGACAAAGGGAACATCACACGGGATTGCCCAGAGGCCTAAGAGACATTTGATAGGATGAAAAGCAAACAGTCATAACTGCAGCCCCAGCAGCAAGGCAGCAGAGAGGTAAATCACACTCACGGTTTACAACTCCATCAGCAATACAACCCAAGTTTCCCAGGATACGGTCCAGGGCCACAATCGTAGCACAACCTGGCTCAACAGTAGTATCCGACATCATTACCAGCCTGGAGACCAGTCTATCAGCAGACAGCGCAGCACCAGGGTTACACCCCAAACAGAACAAAAAATGATCTAACTTACATCAACCCAAGACCTCCGCACATAACACTCATTGAATCAACACCAAGGGAGTATGGGTCATTTTCATAGCCTACCCCCTTATATAGACAGTGATACGGCGCCTCGACTTCTTAGCCTAACGGTCATGACGATCCAAGAATCGAATGGCAGCAGACGAACCGACTCAAAATCAATGCCTAAGATTAAAAACTGAGCAACGGTAAAACGCAAAACCTTCGGTCCAACGTTCAACGGGCTAGGGGGTCGGAGGTAAGCACTTCCTCCACGGTCAGGGGCGTGTTGATGGCTAGACCCGCCTCCGCTGGACCTAACCCTCAAGGGGGGAATGTTGGGGATGCGTCCCGGGATCGAAGGGGCTTGTTACCTCCAATTTATGTCTGACTTATAGTTCTGACTACATCTATCTGGCTCATACCTGCAGGTCTTGGAGAGGAGCCGCCACAGGTCAGGTCTCCGGTGGGAAGCCTCCGTGGAGGCCATGGAGCCAACCGACAGCGGAGGTCAAGTGGCGATGACCGTTGCTCAGGCGGAGGCTGATCCCCCTGGAGGTTAGATATCCGTTGTGAAGCCTCTGTGGGGCCACAAAGCCAATCAACGATGGAGGTCCGGTGGCGACGACCGTTTCTCTGGCGTAGGCTAATTGACGGAATCTCGTCTCCCCCGGAGGCTCTGCGTAGAGGAGGCAGCAACCCGAGACTGCTTCCATCAGGACGGCGTGCCGAGCCAAGCTGGGTGGCTTGTGGATAAGTAGCAGGCTTAATGGGCCTCTCGCAGGCAGTGATGGGCCATGACCCGAGGCCGTGGCCAAGGAACGGTGGACCAGCCTACCCCTAGGGAGCCCACGTGTAATAGGGTCAGTGTCTAGGGTTTCAAAACTTTCATTGGGGGCACGCTTGTACTTTCAATCTTGAGCTGGGAAGCCACTATAAAAGGCCATGCCCCCTGTGTAATTAGGGGGATGGTCCTCTGGTAGCCATGGTGCCACCTACCACCGGGCCCACATTGTAATTTCCCCATTTGATATTAAGAGAGGGACCGTCTGGTCCAGCCATTCTACCCTTACTCTAAACCTGTCGGAACCCGGTCCCAACAGTATTTGATCTTTGAGGACAGTGAAGGTCATCCTGATGAAAGTTGTGCCTGCATTGCGAAGCCCTTCGGCCATTCTTTGAAAACAATAAGTTCCAAATGGCGTTATGAAACTTGTGAATTCTTCATCTTCTTTTTTCATCCAAATTTGGTGATAGCCTGAGTAGCAGTCAAGAAAACTGAGCATTTCACTTCGCGCTGCTTGGTCTACCAAAGTGTCTATTTTTGGTAGTGGAAACTTATCTTTTGGACATACCTTGTCGAGATCTGTGAAGTCTATACACATTCTCCATTTCTTATTCTTTTTATGCACCATGACTATATTTGCAAGCCAAGTTGTGAATTGTACTTCTCTTATGACTTTTGCATTTAGAAGTCTTTGCATTTTGGCTTTTGTAGCTTGGGTTCTATCTTTGGACAACTTTCTGAGTTTTTGCTTTTTTGGCCTGAAGTTTGGGTCGATGTTTAACTTGTGTTCTATGACATCTCTTCTTACTCCTCCGAGGTCTTGTGCGAACCAGGCGATGATGTCCTTGTTGCTTTGCAGTACTTGGATTATATTTTCTTCTTCATCTTTTGATAAGTTTGTGCCAATTATAACTTATCTTTCTTGCACCATTGGGTCGAGTGATACTCTTTTTGTGTCTTCACAGGGCTTTGCCTTTTCTTGCGGCTTAGCATTTTTGGTTTCAAGCTCATCTTCTTCTTCTTCTATGATGTGAACGTTTTTCAAAGCTGGGCTTAAATCTCTTTCTATGTTTTTTGCCTTAGTTTGATCATCGAAGATGGTTATGATGCCATTGATTGCTGGCATTTTCATGCACAAGTAAGAGTAGCTGATTATTGCCACAAAAACATTTAGGCTTCCTCTTCCAAAGATTGCATTGTATTGGCTGTGCATTTTGACAACGTCAAATGCAATTTGCTCTGTTCTTGCATTGTTCACTGTTCCAAAAGATACTGGTAGGATTATTCTGCCGACTGAGTTTATTTTCTTTCCACCTAAGCCAACTAGTGGATGTTCTGCTCTTCCCAAATTTTTCCTGTCTATTTTCATTTCATCGAGAGTTGATGTGAACTTGATGTCCACGGAGCTACCACCATCTACTAGAATCTTTGATACTGTCCATCCTTCGATATTTGCTTCTATTACCATTGCATCCATGTGGCGGTAATCTTTCAATTTAAGGTCTTGCTCTAAAAATGTGATGGGTAGATGAGACCATCTTGTTTTCTTGAATGGACCTTGAATTGCAATTGAATTTACTCTCCTGAAATAATTTCTTCTTTCATTTCTTGTGTCGAGTTCCATGCTATTTTCTCCAGAAATTGTCATGATTCTTTCTTTTCTTGGAATGACTGCATTTCCATTGCTTGTTGATGCTGCGGGGGAATTGTTGATATGTTGACTTTGATGATTGCTATTTGCCACTGAATTTTTTGGATGGAAGCTTTGTTACTGACTTTGACCCCATTGACTTTGTGGACACATTGCTAGAGGTTGGCAATTGTAGATGGGCGGAGGTGGTGGCAACATCTGCTGAGGGTAAGTAATTGGCATGTAATTTGTCCTTTGGGTAGCTAGGTGATTTACAATTTTCATTTGCGAAGTTGCCCTATGTTCTTCCTGCATTTCTGCAATGCTTTTCTTTACTCTCGGACACATTTTTGACGTGTGGCCAGCCCCTTTGCCGTGTATGATGCAGTATATTTCTTCAGGCTTTAAAATTTTCCTTTCAAAGCCCCAGCCTTGATTGTTGTAATTTTCCCTTTACTGGAACTTTTCTTTCTAGTTCTTGTTGCCTTGGAGATTTTTTTGATTGTTTGAGTTTTGACCTTGATTGTTGGCTTCGCCTGAACTGTTGATGTGATTTACCCTCTGAAATGGTCTTCGCTCAGAATTTGTTATTCTTGTGTGTTGATAATTGTTATTCTACCTCGACATGTTTCTGTCTCCATTCTCTTCTTCTATTCTCTTTCTGTAGTCTTCGTCAGATTCACAATACTTCCTCATTTCTTCATAAAGTTTTTTCACTATGGTTGGTCTTTCTCTTTTGAAATGTGAAGAAAGTTGGCCTACTCGCAAACCTTTGATTGCTGCGATGATGACGACTTTGTCTGGAATATTTGGTATTTGTGCCTTTGTTTGTACAAATCTCTTGTAATATTGGCTCAATGGTTCTTTCGGTTGTTGCTTGATGTTGAAAAGATCATCGGTTGTGAGTTCAATTCTCTGTAGACCTTGGAAGTCAAGGAGCAGAGTTGAGCGAAGTTGAATCCCAGGATTTGATTGATCTTGGTTTTAGCGAAGAGTGCCAGTGTTGTGCTGGTCCCCTTACTGCCATAATGAGTGACTTCGCTAGTGTGTCCGTGTCTCCTCCACTTGATGCCACTGCTGCTTCAAAACTCATTAGAAATTACCTTGGATCTGACATTCCATTGTAAGTTGGTATAATGTTGAATTTGAAACCTGCTGGCCACTTTGCTAACTGAATATCAATTGATAGTGGTGATTCTGCGTCAATTTTTGCTATCTGATTTTGATTTTCTTTGTGTTGTGAGTTTCTGTTTGCTGAATTTGGGTCTTGAATTGTGATTTCGCTCTCATTCTCAATTTCTTCATTGAGTTTTCTGATTTCTGCTTCTGCTTCTTCAATTCTTTGTCTGAGGGACTTCTCTCTTGTTTTTGCTCTTGCCTCTTCTAGCTGCTTCTTTTTTATGATGAGTCAATCTTCGAGTTCCTTGAGTCTTCTTTCTTCGTTCTGGGCTTCTTCGGTTTCTTATGTGCGTCTGTTTTCGGTTTATGTTTTATCTTCTATGACAGGATCTTTGTCTTGAATTGTATTGTCTTCAGCCGGAGCTGTCTTTTTGCTGGGTCTTCATATTTTGTGTTCGTATGGTGGTCGTGGGTGTCTTCGATCACACAAATGGATGGTGCCAGATGTTGGGTGGTGAAATCACACAAACACAGATGAGGTGAAAATAATGTGCTATCCGCAATTGTATCTCATTTTGAATCATAACTTTACACCTCGGGAGGTATTTATAGGGACCCTCGACTTCGCGGTTACACAAAGATTACAAGCATGACGGCAATTTTCCTATACATTTGACTAAAAGATGCTGAGCGAAGTGCTAAAACACACTTCGCTTTTCCTATCTGTTTCTTCTTGACCGTCTTAGCTTTGACACCATTTCTGGACTTGGCAAATGTTGAAGCAGGTTCCCGGCGAAATCGACACGTCAGCTTCACTGAGATCCTCGTGAAGTCGCCTTCGCTCCTTATCCTGTGAAAGATGAAAGTTAATGGGCGAAGCCCAAAATGAGATGTGCGAAGTCGCCACATCATCTTCGCTGGTTTTCATTCCCATCTATATTTTGTCTGAACAAAAGTTCATTTTTACTCCAAAGTTTGAGCGAGACGTTTCCGTGTCAAAGTTGTTCCCCAACAATGCGACACTGTGGCAACTGAGGCATATGACACACATGTATCAATCTTAACCAATTACTAATTCTGTTTATAACATAACACACCGGGGAAACACTGTCACTTGGATTAAGGCATTGGCAAACTGAGCTGCCATCATCCAGCACATGGGGCTAGCGTGCTAGGTACGTGACACATCACACAGTATACGTAGGTACAACTCATGTCCGGCTGTACGTGATCAAAGCTAGACTCCACTCTCTACAGGCCCTCCTGGTCCATGGCGAGGATGGTGCTGAGGTTCATGGGGTGGATGTAGTCCGTGTCGCCGTGCATGAACTGGGAGACGATGATGCGGTTGGCCCTCTCCGTGGGGTGGAACGCGTCCCAGAACGCGAACACGTCCCGGTTGTCGCACACGTTGGACGCCGCCGTGCACAGCCCGATCCCGTTGTACGGGCCCTGCCCGCAGCACGCCACCTGCACGTTCGTGAACCCTGCAAAAGAAACCAATCGTCACCGACCGACCCGTTTGCATGGAAAGATCGCCTCGGCACCGTGTCTGCTGATCTCACCGAAGTCCTGCGGGTTCGCGAGGTAGTCGAAGTTGGCGCGGTAGGTGTTGGCGGCGAAGAAGACGTCGGCGCCGATGGCGCGGTTGAGGCCGCGCACCATGTCCGACAGCTGCGGGTTGAAGAGGTTCACGGCGCGCGTCAGCTCCGCCGCGCACTCCCCGTTCTGGCTGTGCATCGCCCGCTCCGCCGGGACGCACCCCAGCGGCCCCATCCCCGTCACGATCACGCGCCGCGCGCCCAGCTCGTACAGCCTCTGCATAATGCATATGCATGCGTTGGTCACACGTGTTGTGGATTGGTAGCCGGTGGTGGTTGTTGCGCAGTGGAAACTCAATTTACCGAGAGGATCTTCCTGTACTCGGAGATGATGAAGCGGACGTAGTCCGGAAGCGCGTACTGGCGCGACCGCACGGACATGGGCACCAGGTAGTCGTTGTTGACGAAGTCGTTGCCGCCCAGCGTGATAAGCACCAGGGCCTGGTTCACCAGCTGCGTCGCCTGCGGCTCGCCGATGAGGGCTCTCAGCTTCCGCTGGTACTCCCGGAAGTACTGCAGCTGGTCGCCGATCCTGATGATGTTCACCTGCTCGCGGCGTACGGCGGCAGGACGTCAGAATTCGGAGCTACAGTGTGCGTGGCCGCGTGGGCGACAGAGAGGTCGTCATGGAGTGAAATGATGCGTACAAACTGTATTCCTGTGTCGTTGAGGATCCCGACGCCGGCCGACGCGAAGTTGGCGCCGACGAGCAGCTTCTCCCCTCGGAGCTCCGGGCTCAGGTGCGGCAGCGCAGGTTCGGCCCCGAGGTGTTCGCCTGAAAGCAAGTGTGTGTCAGTGTAGTGGCAACACAACAGCACGTCGCGGGCGATCATTTATCTGGACGATGGATGAGGATGATCAATCAATGGTGGTATCTATATTATCTTACTGATGATGTCGGGGATGTTGAGGCCGTTGGAGAAGCGGCCCGTCGCTTGGTGCGTGAGGTAGTCGATGCCGTAGGGCGGCGCGTCGGCGCGCGCCGTGGTCAGAAGGTAGATGTTGTTGCCGTTATCGACGAGGGAGTCGCCGAAGACGAAGAAGGCCCGCGCCGCGGACGCCGCCCGGGCAGCCGCCAGCAGACGGACGACGGAGGCGAGCAGAGGCATAAGAGCCACAGCATCCATCGTGTAGGTCTCGTCGGATGCTAAGCTAGAGAGGATTGCCTGGTACACAGGGGTGGTGAGCGTGAGCTGTGTGCAGTGTGCTTTATAGAGGCCGGTCGGCCGGCCATGATCGCCATCTTTGCATGCATTGCACCAATACAAGCTGATGAAGGCCGGCCACTAGGCCACTGGCCACCCCTAGCAAATGCACACATGCGAGGTGGTTGTGCGGTTGTCACTTTTAGTACCCCCGGCAGCCTAGGATCATGTGCCCCAACAGCTAGCCCAGCAAGGACCGTGTCAGCCTGTGGTTGCAGCACAGCAGCACAGGTCACAGAAGCCTTTTTGTCCACAACCAATCAGAATGGGCTGCACGGCCACAGTGGTCTTTCGAATTTTGGATGAGTTAATCGCCGATCCTAACACTGTACCAATGAAAATCTGCTTGCTCGTTGTTAGTGTGTTGTTACTTGTTAGACACGTCGTTAGTGTGTTGTGGCCTGTGGGCATCGGGGGAAGATACATTTTCAGTTATTTAAGAAGGATCGATAATGTTAAAAACAATCTAGTACAGTAGTACAGCTGAACTTATTCATTCAGTGCATTTAGTTATTAAATCAAATGTCCGACTTGTAGTTGTAGTACCGCGAACCAGAAAGAGATACAGCAGCCGGGATGCCTACATCGCCCTCTCCAGCAATCAAGACCCACCCGACGTTCATGCTGTCCGCATCTGGCCCTCACGCGTGCCGACCAACGTGAAGATCTTCTCCTGAAGGACCGGATACGGCGACCAGAGGAGGGGTGAATGGGAGCCTCAAAATTTCTTTCGAAACTTTAGGTCCTTG
>CM041635.1:42238440-42269399 GCA_023333625.1 Bothriochloa decipiens | reverse complement strand
CTTGGCTTCGCCGGCGCGCACGATGAAGTAGGCCTCGTCCTCGCCCCCCACGCCGTGGCGATCGAAGAGATCCCAGGGCAGCGTGCTCCCCGCCGCGTCGTCCTCGATGAGGACGCCGGGGAATGGGTCCTGGCCACGGGCGCGAGGGAGGAGGTAGAACTCCACGAGCTCGCGCTTCTTGGGACGGAACCTGTAGGTGGGTGGGGATGCGATCTGCATCTGCTCCGCCGCCGCCGCCGACGACGACATTGGTGGTTTGCTTCTGCGAGACTGCGACGAGGAGAAGTGGATCTAGTTTCGCGGGGAGGGATCAGGGATGTACAGCCGATATTTATGAGGTTGCCTAAGTGCGTTCGGATACGGGAAAGAAGAGACGGTTTCGTTTCTCAACTGAATCACGAATCCGCATCACAAACACAGGAGTCGGCGCTGAAATGTTTCTGCGAAACCGGCAGAGAGGCTAGTTGCCGATTCTATTTCTGGTCTCCCCTCTGTAATACTGATTTTATTTTATTTTTTACTTAATATTTTTAAAATGCAACAAATTCAAATGGGGTTGTATTTAAATTTGTATTGGCCCAAAAAATAGAATTTTTGAAGTATATTTTTATTTATTTATTTTCTAGATCAGATTCTTGGGCAGCTTCTAGAGGGGTTTGTTTAGCCTAGCTTCTAGAGGCGTTTTGTAGCATTCTCTACCAAACGTTTCTGCTAGCGAATCAAAATTGCTGGAGGCCAGCTTATTGTTTTTAAATATCAAAATATTTGCGTTTTGAGATAGTTTATTAAGATTTATTTTGATTGAAATGAAACTTTTGTATGCATTCCTAGGGCATATACATGTCCAAAACAGACGAGCTCCTTGGGCGCAATCTGCCGTAAGTAGACATGTTTCTCCTTATGTAAAAGAGTTGTATGTTAGAATCGAAGTGAACTTATGTCCAACCAAAATTGATATTTCTGGTGAAATCTCATATGGTCTATGTTGCTTGTGAACATTTCTAGTAATATCTGTGTCCAATTTTGTTCCTCTATTTTTGAAGAACATTAAACTCAAGTAAATAGGTTTCATCAGTACTACTAAGAAGTGGTATCTTAGCCTGTGCCTGTTTATTACAGCAATGCTAAAGTAGGCAAAGATTCAAATTATTTAAATGCATCCATAGTGTAACATACTACATGAATCGGTACAATACAATACTAGCATATCAGACACCGAGGCGACGACCTGCAGCCTCTAACATCGAGGCTACGCGGGAGCTCTTCCCCGACGCTGCACGCCCACGACGACCTCATGGGTGACACGACAACCACGCATAAGCGCCATCACTGACTGATGGATCGAAGCCGATGCGCGCAATTTAGGTTGTCTATTTCATGAGTAATTTATTTAGAATGTAAGGTGCGGGAGCAACGCTTCATGTAATATCTTCACTCTCAAAAACGCGTGATGTACCGTTGTAAAAAATTCTCTATTTAAATACAAAGATATGCAAGGCTTTTACGTATTTGAGAAAAAATAAACATATCCGAATGTCTAGATGTGAAGGGTCACAATGAGCTAATATAAATAGCCGATAGTCCTGACTCCTGACCACAGAGCGCCAAGTTATCAGTGCAGAATTTTATTCTTGCGCCTACGGGGATAACTAACTATACTTTCCTCGTAAAGCATGGGAACAAGAGGCATAGCTTGCTCCTGGCATGGAGCTCCTTGAGAATAGGCTCCGGTCATTTTATATGTACGCGAGATCTCATCAACAGTCTCGTTCACTGGATCATAGAATCCCATCGTCCTCCCTGTGCTTATTAAGATCCTGCCATCCATTGGATCAACTGTCAGCGGCACTGCAACATTCGAACGAAGGGAATAGTCAGGCGACGCTTCTAAGCTTACCGTGTATATTTCATCCCACTCTCCACTTCTCAACTCCCGTATCACTAATTCATCTCTCTTCACGTCTGCAAGAACAACACATAGCTTTCCTCTAAGCTCTGCCATAAACAAATTCCATGTGCTATGGATGCTCCAGTTTGCAGTATTGATTTCCGATGGGCAAGAAACGACATCAAATTCCTTCGTGGCAATGTCGAAACACAGAATGGTGTTGGGGATGCGTCCCAGGGCCGGAGAGGCTTATTACCTCCGCTTGAAGTCTAACCAACGAATCCAGTATTCCTTTAATATCTGTGTCCGCAGGATCCAAAGGAGAGGCCTCCGGAGGTCGGACCTCCGCCGAGGAGGCACCTCGGGGGACCGTGGAGTCGGTCGGCGACGGAGGTCCGGCGGCGTCATCTCCCATGCTCGCGGAGGTCAATCGACCAAGCCTCCGACTCCCACGGAGGCCCTACGTGGAGGTGATGACATCCCAAGACAGCAGCGTCGAGGTGGTGTGATGGGCCGAGCTGGGGTTCATCGTCAAGAAGCGGACATGACGGGCCTCTCAAGGGCGGTGATGGGCCTCGACCCATATGTCGTAGCGACAAAGTGACAGACCAGCTTGCCCTTGAGAGGCCCACATGTAATAGATTCAGTATATAGGGTATCGATACTTCCATTGGGGGCACGCTTGTACTTTTAATCTTGAGTTAGGTAGTCACTATAAAAGACGATGCCCCCTGTGTAATAAAGGGGGTTGTCCTTTGATAGTTGCAGCGCCACCTACCCTTGGGCCTACCTTGTAATTCCACCATTTTATATCAAGAGGAGGTTTATTTTGGTCCTATCATTCCTCCTCATCCTAAATCTGCTGGGAACGTGTCTCAACAGTTGGCGCCCACCGTTTGTGTCTGGCCGAAGATAACGCCTACAGATGCCACCCAGAAGAAAGGCCTCCGTTAGGAGGCGTACTGCCGCTGAGGCGGAGGTACCACAACCCTCTGCTTGCGGGAGACCAAGAAAAAACACTCGAAGCACCTACGCCTCCGCACCAGAGAACGGAGGTGACGACGAGAACAACAATGCCACGCAAAGGGGGGACCCGTCTGAGCAGCATCCGCCAGCCCAGAACCAAGAAGACGAATTGGCCAGGCTGAGAGATGAGATGCACCGCATGGAAGCCGAAAGAGACAGGTTAAGGGCGCAGCAAGTTGCTACCTAAAGAACAATACAATCATCGCGTCAAACGGATGAGACAAGGCAGCAAATGGCTATTCTGCAAGCAGAAATACAGAGCATGCAACCTCCGGCAGCAAGTCCATTAGAGACCACTCAACCAATCACAGCAAGTCGTCCTCCTGGTATAAACGCGTAAGCTGCGCACACCATAATTCCAAGTCTACCCACACCATTAAGAGTCTTTGACCCAAAGTCACCACTGTCCGAAGGTCTGCAAAGCTCACCATGGGCTCCAAGTTACAAACCTGTGTCTCTGCCAAGATTCAATGGCAATTCAGATCCGAGACAGTTTATAATGAGTTTCAAAGCTGCAGTAGCCTCCGCAGGAGGCAATGATCATGTAATGGCTAAATCATTTGTGATTACAGCAGAAGGAGATGCACTGGCATGGTACTCAATGTTGAAGCCAAGCACTGTATACTCATGGGATAACCTACGAGACCAGATACTGGCAAACTTCAAAGCTTACATGAGCGAGTCGCTAACATCATCAGACTTGTTCAGCAACAAGCACCTCAAGGGCGAACCCCTCAGAGACTATTATCAGAGATTCCTACACCTCTGGGCTAAAGCACCAGACGTCCTTGATGGGGTAGCCATAGAAGCAGCAATCAAAGGACTCAGGATCGGCCCATTTGCTAGTCACTTGGCAAGAAAGAAGCCAGCCACAAGGGCTCAGCTGCACAAGGAGTTCGAAAAATACTGCAGGTCTGACAATGACCTCCGTAAAAGATTAGAAGAAGCGGACAGTCAAAGTAAACAGTTTTCAAATAATGGCAACAGAAGAGATAACAGGAACCAGCAAAGACAACAATACCAGAACCAGCACAAACAAGTTTTCAATTTGTAGAGTAGCCAACCTTCGAATGCTTGGGACAAAAAAGAAGCCAATTATGAGTAGAGAAAACAAGGAGGGCAGGGCTACAGCAGAAGCAGCAAGTCCAAGAACTGGAGCAAGAACTAGAAACCAAAGATGCCATACTGCCTTTTCCACGGAGAGGACAAAGGGCACGTCACACGGGATTGCCCGGAGGCCCATGAGACATTTGACAGGATGAAAAGCAAATAGTCACAACTGTAGCCCTAGCAGCAAGGTAGCATAGAGGTAAATCACATGCACGGTCCGCAACTCCATCAGCAATACAACCCAATTTTCCTAGGATACGGTCCAGGACCACTGCCGTAGCAAAACCTGGCCCACCAGTACTATCCAGCATCACTACCAGCCTGGAGACCAGCGTATCAGCAAACAGCGCAGCACCAGGGTTACACCCCGAACAGAGTAGAAAATGGTCTAACTTACATCAACCCAAGACCTCCGCACATAACACTTATTGAATCAACACAGATGCAGACACCTCCGGCGGCACAGCAAAGGCAGTATGAAGCATTACCAGCACCTCCGCAGTATGCTTTAACCCCATCAGCAGGCTCGAAGGCAGAGCCTCCGACAGAAAACCAGTTAAATCCACATTCGGCACTACCAACCATTGGCATGATACTACCGATAGCCAGAGGCTCAGCCCTGGAATTTGAAACCAAGAAGCAGAAAAAGGACCACCTCCGTATGGTAAATAATGTAGCAGTTCAAGGAGCATACAAATCAATAGAATGGTCCAAGATGCCAATAGAATTCATAGAGCAAGATCTCCAAGTAGAAAGCTACCCGCACGTGGACGCTATGGTCATAAAGGCAAACATAGCAGCATGGGAGGTAAGCAGAATACTTGTAGACTCTGGGAGCTCAGCAGACATCATTTTTGCAAACATCTTTGATCAAATAAAACTCAGTAGAAGCCAGCTGCAACCGCCAGATACTCCGCTAATTGGATTTGGTGGGAAAAAGATCAATGCACTAGACAAGATATCATTACCATTGTCATTCAAAGACGGAGACTGCGCCAGGACAGAATACATCACATTTGACGTGGTAGACATCTACTACCAATACAACGCAATACTGGAAAGAGGATTTACAAACAAGTTTAATGTGGCAATACACATGGGATACCTCTGCATGAAAATGCCAGCATTGCATGGGATCATTACAGTGCGAGGCAGTCAAAAAGAAGCAAGGAACATAGATAAAGCAATCTACAAAGCACATAGAAACATCAACACCGTAGCAGCAGAGGAGCCTCTGGACATGCCTACGGGAAATACTAACATGGCAGATCAAGAGGACACAATAACATTACCATTGGAAGAAGCAGTCCCTAACAGGAAAGTGACCATAGGTGCCAACCTATCAGAGGTAGAGAGAAAAGATTTGTTAGAACTGCTAACAAAGAACAAGGACGTATTTGCATGGTCAGCATCAGATCTGCAAGGAATCAGTCGGGATGTGATTGAACACATCCTCGACCTCAACCCAAATGTCAAACCTAGGAAGCAAAAATAGAGAAAGATGTCCGAATAACGCATAATTGTAGCAAAAGCGGAGGTGCAAAGGTTATTAGATGCCAAGGTCATCAGAGAAGTCAAGTACTCAGACTGGCTAGCAAAGATACCTATTGTTTTGTTAGGATGCCAGAAGGTCTCAAAAACGTAGGATCAACATTCTCAAGAATGATTCAGATTGTATTGCGAGCTCAACTTCGAAGGAACATTATAGCCTATATCGATGACTTAGCAGTGGTCAGCAAACAAACCGGAGATCATTTGGACGACCTCAGAGAAACATTCGCCAATCTCAGAGAAGCAGGGTTAAAGCTGAACCTAGAAAAATGTATCTTTGGAGTAAGAAAGGGAAAGATGCTCGGTTACATTGTTGGTCCAGAAGGGCTAAGAGAAAACCCAGATAAAACAAAAGCAGTGTTAACAATGAGAGAACCAGAAAATAAGAAGGAAGTACAGCGACTGACAGGCAGAATAGCAGCACTCAACAGATTCATCTCAAAATCAGCAGAACAAAGTCTACCATTTTTCAGAATACTCAAGGTCTCGGACAAATTTGAATGGGGCAAAGAGCAGTCAGAGGCATTCCAGCAGCTCAAAAACTACGTGACAAAGGATCTTATGGTCATAGCGCCAGATGTGGAGGCAACCTTGTTACTATATGTTGCAGCCTCTGCAGGAGCAATCAGCGCAGTGCTAGTGCAAGAAAAGGAAGTTGACAACAAAAGCGTACAACACCTAGTATACTATGTATCAGAAGTGCTGCAGGGGGCAAAATTGAACTATTCAGAGGTCGAAAAAATAGCATATGCAGTAGTCACAGCATCAAGGAAGCTTAAACACTATTTTCAAGAACATGAGATTCTGGTCCTAACAGCACAACCGCTCGCCGACATCCTAGGCAACAACATCAGAGAGAATCGGTAAATGGGCAACAGAAATATCTCAGTTTAGCATCAAGTTCATCTCAAGAACAGCAGTCAAGTCACAAGCACTCACAGACTTTTTGGTGGAATGGACATCTCCGTAGCACGCAGAAGACAAAGCGGAGGCTTCAATATGGATACTATACATAGATGGCGCATGGGGCATCCAAGGTGCAGGGGCCTCCGCAGTGCTAATATCACCATCGGGCATCAAAACAAAATACATAGCAATACTATGCTTCAAAGCAACCAACAACATAGCTAAGTACAAAGGAGTAATCCTAGGGCTCAGCAAGGCCAAGGCACTTGGTAAAAAATACATCATGGTCAGAACTGATTCGCAGATAGTAACAGGACAAGTAGAGAAAGACTATGTTGCTAGAAACCCAAAGTTAGCCGCATACCTAGAAGTAATCAGGGGTCTGGAAAAAAGATTCTAGGGTTTTACCCTAAAGCACATCCCAAGGGGGACAACACGGAGGCAGATGAGTTAGCCAAAGCAGCGGCAAATCAAACAGAGGTACCCAAAGGAACCTTCTTCCAAGAATTGACATCGCCAGCTACTGCAAAAACATCTAAGGCATTTACGGAGGTACTCCTAGTAAGCATGGAGGATTGGAGGAAAGCAATAATTGATCATATCAGTGGAATCCATGTGACATCAGATGAAACAAGTGCAGCAAGACTGGCCGTACGGGCAAGAAATTACACAATAATTAACGGAGTTCTATACAAGAAAGGCATAGTCCAACCATTGCTTAAGTGCATCACTGAGTCAGAAGGCAAAGACCTCTTACAGGATATTCACTCAGGAATGTGTGGATCGCACATTGGCCCCAGAGCACTCTCAGCAAAGGCAATCAGGCAAGGATTTTATTGGCCAACCCATATCAAGGACGCATTGCACATAGTAACAACTTGCAAAGCATGCCAGAGTTTTGCACCGCACCAAGCGTCTCCAGGAGGACAATCACAGCTAATACCTCAAGTCTGGCTGCTTCAGCGATGGGGAATGGATCTCATAGGCCCATTACCCCCGGCTCAGGGCGGAAGCAAATATGCAGTAGTGGCAGTAGAATACTTCACAAGATGGATAGAAGCCAAACCACTTGCAACAATCACTTTCGAAACAGTCAAAAAATTCTTCTGGCAAAACATAATTTGCAGATTTGGGGTTCCAAGGACACTCACAGTCGACAACAAAAAACAATTCAATTTAGACAAGTTCAAAGAATTCTGCAAGAGCATCGGCACGCAAATAGCCTTCACATCAATATATCACCCAGAAAGTAACAGAGCAGTGGAAAGGTCAAACAGAATCATATTCTCAGCAATCTCCAAGACATTGCTGGATCACAAAAAGGGCAAATGGGTAGAAGAGCTACCAAAGGTAGTATGGTCTCACTACACAAATGTATCAAGAGCCACCGGGTTCACTCCATTCAAGCTATAGTATGGAGAAGAAGCAATGATGCCAAAGGAGATCAAGTACCAGAACCTCCGCGTAATAAAACAGAACCTTGCAAAAGATGAAAAATACACCAAAGAGATGACCGAAGCATACATGCTAGAGGCAATCGACAACATCGAGAAATACCAAGACCAAACTAGAAAATGGAGGGATGGAAAAGTGGTCACTAAAAACATTAAAGATGGCAACTGGGTAATGAGGCAGAGGCCAAACACTCAAAACATAGGGAAACTACAGCCAAAATGGGAAGGACAGTTCATAGCCAAGCAAGACGAAAGAAAAGGGTCATTCTATCTACAAGATGCAGAAGGAAGAACGTCAACTCACTCCTGGAACATTGATAGCCTTAGGAAATACTACACATAGAATGTAAGGACTCCGCAGTATTATAATCGGAGATCCGTAAATTTAAATTCCTGCATTTTACTATTTCCACAAAAACAGCTTGCACTCTTTTCCTCACAAAAGGGGCTCCAAATCAGAGGTGAGGTTTTTAACGAGGCAAGACCACATGTAATTAACCTCTGAATATATAAAGAGGACCCCCAAAAACAATACCCAAAACAGTCGAAAGCAGCCAGCACCGCAGCTGCAATATTCGACAACTATTCAAGATTTACAAGGTCACTTCATGCCACCATTAAGAAAAATAAGAAGGCATGAAGCAACCTTCGTGAAATGTCAAAAGCCCTCGAAAAAGCCCTGTCATATCAGGCATCGAAGCAGGCAATCGCAACCATAAGTTGCGAAGGAAATCGGGAAAAGATCTGTGAACCAGCTCAGGCATCGGTAGCTCTAAAAAGAGAGCAGCATCACACTCACCAGCTGTGACCTTCGAAGTACAATATTAAAACAAGCGGAGGTAACACACACACATAGGTACGAGTTCACGAAGTCAAGCAACCTCCGCATCATACACCTTCCAAAGCAAAGGCAATATAACCACAAAAAATTAAGTTCAGCAATACAAATACTCCGAAGCAGAAATAATAATAAAGCTAGATCATTTATTATTCAACTTTATGCTTACAACCAATAAGACTCATTGCGCCTTGCTCATAACAGGAACAATGTGCAGAGCACACATATCTAACTGCTAGAACAAAATGCACGACCTCCGGATCAGGACGTCTACCCACTCTACCTAGTTAACCTGCTGCCACAAGACATGGAAGTGGTGCAAAGATTGCCAACACAACAGTCTGCGAAAGAGCAAACAGTGCAGCCTCCAGAAGTACATCTGAAGGAAAGCAAACTAAGGCTCCCTGAAAAACAGGCGCTGGAGGAGGCAAGCCCTGATCAGTAATAGAATACCCCCTATCGCCTACCGGCTGCATACCACCCTATGCCTCCGGAAACCCAGCCAGTTGAATCAAGTCCAACAGACACTCAGTACGAAGAGAAGGAGGTGAACCTCCAACGCCAACTTCTACATGACAAACTCCACAATCATCTGTCAGCACACCACTTTGCACCTTCCATCGGCAAGCAACCACCGCATCCAAAATCCTTACATCAACCACACTAAATAAGATCACAGCCGGCCGCCATCTCCGAGGATACAAAGACAATATAGGTAGAGTATCATTGACAAATAGAAGCATCACCATCTTTAACCGTTGGCAACAAGTTCACTGATGTGGCCATTCCATTACGAGTCCTTACACAGTACCAACGCAAGACAGCTCCTAGGGAGCACCATTAGTATAATGTACACAATAAAGCAGCCTAAATGACCAAGGGGGAATAGATCTTTTTATAAGGACCTACCAAGCATCATTAAACCAGCTGCAACTACCTATCATTAAAGGAAACAAACACAAAATTAGTACCTGTGTCATTTCGCCTCAGCAAGCAATGGACAAAATCAAAAATAATAAATAGCAAAGATATGCAAAGTACACAAGGGGTACTATAAAAGAGGTAGAGCTCAAGGTCTGCACGCCTAAGCATTAGGAAAGGGCCAACCACAAGCAACTCCCCGTAGCCAAAATTCGATTAAGGGAGATGGAGGCAGATGTGCGCATACCGACGAACAAAAATAATAAGATACCACGCAAGAATTCGTAAGGGGGTTGGCAAAAGAAACATCCCGGAGACAACGAGGGTTTCTGGTATAATGCCAAAGAAGTTAGCCGACAGTGCAAGCCAATCAGGATCATTGCTTGAATGGAGACAAGGGGGATACCGCGTAAGAACTCGTAACGTCCCCCTGTCTCCGCTAAGATCAACCACAGTTCACCTTCACAGATCAAGCGCCAGGGCGCGCGGAGGCATAGCCGAAGACCACAAAGTCGAACACAGCAATAAAAAGGTAATACACAGCAAAATTGACACAGCACTGGTCAAAGAGAAACAACGGTTGTAATACCCACCTTATGTTAAAATAAAGTAAGATTATTAATACATTAATGTGCTTCAAAGTGGTTACAACCTCTGAGGAGGAAAGTAGGAATCACTTTCGGAGGCCAACTGCAATCTGGCACGAAGGCCTCTGACTAATTCAAAAAGACCTCCGGGTCGAAACAAACAAGCTCATGACAGTTCCATGGCAACACTCAACCTTCGCGCAAGCAAGAATAATTACAAAGGTCCAGTTGGACCACGCCATGCAAGAGAACGAGGAAAACCAGAGCGCTTATCATCTAAGTCGTGGAGAACAAAATCAAACATGTCGTCCACCGTGCGCCTAGAAAACACCGACTTCTAATAATCCCATAGCTCGCCGCTAACATAAACATCATCGCGCATAAAGGTAATAGGCTCGACCTCCTGCACAGGCCCCAAACTGCAGACCTGCGCAGGGCGATTCGGCCATTAATAATTTACAAAACCAAGAGTAACTTAAATTGTTCCTTACATGTGCGCGCCAACACTAGGTCAGCAAAAGACAAAATATACACAACCACAAATCAAGATAAATTTTTACACCTCCTCTTCAGCGGTCAAGTTCTAAAGCCCCGTCCAATCCCCCGGAGATGCTACCACTTGCTCCATCATTGAATCAGTCCCAGCACTTACAGGAAGAAATTGAGTAGTGGAGGCATCAGCGTCGTAGATCCTCGGGTGCGTGCAAATGTGCCGCCAGAAGAAGTCGGGCCATGACCGCTGCGCTTGCCATACTTCAGTTGCTGAAAAAGGCAGAAAATAAGAGAAGAAAATCGCCAACACAACTCGTACAACAAAATAAGATAGGAAAAGCTAACCATACATACCGTTTCATGAGTAACATTAGCCATGGCAACGGTCTCTGACCGGCCAAACTTGGACCAGAACTTCTCCATGAAGCTATGCACGGTGGTCTTAACCAACCGATCCGTTCTGCCAAGTTCAGCAGGATCTTCTAGCTCAGGACAATCAAAATTCCCAATTTGAACAATGTCCTTGGACACAAAGAGCTTGCATAGACATGTGGCGGAGGTCTTTGCACTGAAATCAGAGACTCCGGTCATAAACTCATTAAGCTTGTTGAGGTTCGCCTTGATCCAGGAAAAGATCCCAGAGGTGGAAGCATCAGGATTAACCGGAGTCACCACACCATCAAAAGCCCAGACAGTGGAGACGTAGGATTCAGCCACTTCTAGCCCGATCGACCTGGTGGCAATCAGATCCTTCTCAAGTTCTTCAACTTTAGTCTTAAGAGCCACCGTCAACTGCCGTTCAGCATTCACTTCCTGGCGCAGGAGATTCGAAATCTCAGCAGCTTTGTCCACCCACTGATTGGCAGTGGCCTCCGCTTCTTTGGCAGCAGTAAGAGACTTCTTTAAGTCATCAGATTGATCCCCAAGAGCTGATAGCTACTTTTCCAAACCGGAGGCCTTCTGAGCCATTCGTTCCTTCTCATGAGTCTGAGACTCAATCTCCACCTTCAAAACCTTGATAGCGTCATCCTTTTTGACCAGTTCAGCACCACTGCTGGTCTCAACGGCCATGGACAAGGTGGCGCTCTAGAGATAGCAACAAAGCAATGCCAAAATAAAATACACGAGAAAGAGAAGCTAAAAAAATAATATATATATAAGAACGGAGAAAATGAAATCAAAATCACAATAACATGATGATTAATGTTGGTGTTCATCAAGGTTTGAAGCGGCAGCCTAGCCAGACGCAGGTACAGGTCTCTACCCATAGCGTCAGTCAGCTGGTTAATACCTTGAGCCTAGCCAAGGAGGGCACTTACGCCCTCATCGGGATAGCTGCTGGACGGGAAAGAACCAGAGCCAACGACGTCCACCGGAGGTTGCGGAGCTGTAGGCACCGTTTCAGTAATAGCCCTTCCGAGAAATGGGGCATCAGGCGCCGGAGGCGACGGAAGGGCAGTCTGGGTGGCCTCAGCAGTAAGGCTATCTGGAAGCAGACACAAAAAAACACAAGTCACACAAGGAAACAAGAAAATATAAAATCTCAGAAAACAACATCTACATGCTCGCCAAGCAAAGGAAACTTCCCCATCAGAGGCATAACCACAAGAAACTTTCATAGTTAGGAAATCCACATAGGTCATACTCTGAGTAAGAACATTACCTTGACTCAAGGTTTAGGCATCCTCGTGGACCTCAGTATCCTCCGCTCCAAGTTAGGCAGTCTTCGCTGGCTTCTCAGCGCGATGAGCCGTAACACCAGCCTCCTCCAATTCATCCTCATCAGAACTGGCGTCGAGATACGCACTGGCAAATGGCTTCACAGAAAGCTCAGGGGGCGTCGTTTCAACATGCTGAGGCAGAGGATCGATAGGCGGCTAGATAGGCCAAACCGAAGGTGAACCGGAGGCGTCAATTGATAAAGCATGGGACACCTCCGGGGAAGCAGTAGGCGACGGAGACCACCGAGACAGGCCCTCGAAACTAGGCAACGCCAATACGTCAGCTTCCATCAGAGTCTCAGTCTCCACCTCTAGATTAGCAATGATGCTCCCTTCTTCATCATAAAGATCTTCAAAAACGTCCTCCATCTTTGCAGATTCAGTGGAGGCCTCTTTCTGTTTTTTGAGCCTCCGCGCGTCAAAACGCCAGCTTTTCTTTTCTTCCCCTCGACGGCCTTCGTAGCAGCGCTGACAGCAGTCAATTCCTTCTTCTCGTTCTTCTTCTTCTTCAACTTTTCAGGGAGCTCACGCTCAGTATAGTGAATGCCGAGATCCTCAAAGACCCTATTGAGGCGAGGCATGGTGCCAACCTAGGACCTCCGGGCAAAATACTCCTTCTCAGATACTTCACCAAGAATTTCAACAGCCTTCTGCTCGGTCTCCAAAACAAACTGAGCATCACTTTTACCCTCAGGAAGCTGAAGACCAAAATGTGGACAGAGGACCCCATCGGCAACACCAAAAATAGGAATATCCAGCTTCTACATAGCAAATTTCTTCCTGTCTTTACTGCCAAGCAAAGGCCAAAAATCAGAAGCAATCATCTCTTCCACAAGGTCCCTACCACCTGAGTAACGGCAAGCTGTCCTAAAGGCCTCCGTACATGACCTCCGTTTGTCAGATTCGACAGACCCAGGCCTGACACTAGTTAACGGATTCATCCGTGTCATCACAGAGGCATAAGGAAAACGGGTGACCTGCCTCCCATCCTCCTCGGGTTGAGTAATGCTGTCGGTCTTCACGTAAAACCAAAAATCCAACCAGTTAGCATGCTCATACTTCCCCCTTTGACACCAAAAAATTGCAACCTTCTCCCTACCCTTACCTAAGTTTCTCTTGGCCATAAAATTACAAGAAGCAAACTGAGCCAACTTACCACCAACATACCGTGGTTGCTTCTGCAGCTCATAGTACTTAGCAAAGGTGTTCATACTCAACTCTCTCCCATAAGACTCAACAACCCACATAAACTTGCTCATATTCAGGAAAGCATGAGGAGTCATATGGTGAAGCTGCACATCAAACCACTCAAGAACATACCGGAGGAAGTTGCAGCTCGGGATGCGGAGGCCGCAGGTGAAGAAATCCCTAAACACAATGGCTTCATCCTTCTCAGGTTTTGGAACAGTCTCCCCACGAGGAGGCTGTCTACAACTGACAGGAAGAAAGCCCCTTCCCTCGAGCTCTGCAATCATATCCTGAGTCATCCGGCTCCGACCAAAAGAATAGGTGACCTCCGCATCAGTCACATCAACCTTCGGAGCCATCAGGTCGCTTGGAGAAGCGTCGACGTCCGACAAGGACTCTTCAAGATCCTTAGCCTCCGCGGCAGCCAGCATGCACTGCTCAAAAATATCTAGGAAGCCTCCGACTCTAACACCTTGCAAACAAGAATAAGGGCCGAAGAACGGACGACGACGTGCGCAGCAGGGGCGTTTAGGTGCCACGACGGCAGAATGCCAAGGCAAAACTAGAGCGGGGGCAGCAAGTAGTAGAACAAACTATGTGGTGGTGAGAGAAGGGAAGTACGGGTCATTTTCACCACCCACCCCCCTTATATAGGCAGCGAAGTGGTGCCTCGACTTCTCAGCCCAACGGTCACGACAATCCACGAATCGAATGGCAGCAAACGAACCAACTCAAAATCAACGCCTAATATTAAAAACCGGGCAACGGTAAAAACGCAAAGCCTCCGGTCCAACGTTCAACGGGCCAGGGGGGTCGGAGGTAAGCACAGCCTCCGTGGCCAGGAGCGTATTGATGGCTAGACCCGCCTCCGCTGGACCTAACCCTCAAGGGGGAATGTTGGGGATGCGCCCCAGGGCCGGAGAGGCTTATTACCTCCGCTTGGAGTCTAACCAACGAATCCAGTATTCCTTTCATATCTGTGTCCACAGGATCCAAAGAAGAGGCCCCTGGAGGTAGGATCTCCGCCGAGGAGGCACCTCGGGGGACCGTGGAGTCGGTCGGCGACGGAGGTCCGGCGGCGTCGTCTCTGATGCTCGCGGAGGTCAATCGACCAAGCCCCTGACTCCCGTGGAGGCCTTGCATGGAGGTGATGACATCCCAAGACAGCGGTGTCGAGGTGGTGTGATGGGCCGAGCTGGGGCTCATCGTCAAGAAGCGGACATGACGGGCCTCTCAAGGGCGGTGATGGGCCTCGACCCACATGTTGTAGCGACAAAATGACAGACCAGCTTGCCCTTGAGAGGCCCACGTGTAATAGATTCAGTATCTAGGGTGTCGATACTCCCATTGGGGGCACGCTTGTACTTTTAATCTTGAGCTAGGTAGTCACTATAAAAGGCGATGCCCCTTGTGTAATGAAGGGGGTTGTTCTTTTGTAGCTGCAATGCCACCTACCCTTAGGCCCACCTTATAATTCCGCCATTTTATATCAAGAGGAGGTTTGTTTCGGTCCTATCATTCCTCCTCATCCTAAATCTGCTGGGAACGTGTCTCAACAAATGGCATACTCACTTTTTGGGCCCAACACAGGGTCACTCATCTAGAACAACATCCCATCCACATAAGCTGGTGGCATGTTATTCACAGGAAGCGAGGGGAACAAACCTTCTTGTAAGAACCCGGTCCTACAATGCCATATCGAGCATGTCAAGTGATACTCTCGTGATTTATAGTCCTTATGTTGGTAGAGCATTATCACAGAAACATGTTCCTGATTAAATGGGTTGAACCCCAAACCAACATTCTTACTGCCTATAGCAAAGGCGTGGTTCTGTAATATCCCACCACCAGTAGGCGTCTCCCATGGTGGACAAGCAAGTGACCCTGGACAGGCATTAGTCCTGAAGTAACCCGTGCATGGGTTGTAGAGATAATCCATTTTTGTAGTGACTAGCAAGTTCAGGCCATGACAAGGCTTGGAACAAACCACCCTTGAGTCGAGCCATGCGTCTTTGTCAGCAGCATCTAAAAGCCAGTTTTCCAAGGGAGTAAAACTGAAAAGCTTTCTTTCGCCGGTGCCCTTACCCACAATCATGACCTTTGCTCTGTTTTCCATGCTCTTATGTGCAGAGTAGGAATGGATAAAACCCTTGTCTTCGATCAATCTGCGCCACTGCCTGCAGACACGCTTGAACCGTACAACGGATCTTGGAGGGAGACGGAGCAGGATCTCCTTAATCGCCTTGGTCACAGGAGATGAAAAAGATATCTCCTGTTGTGTTTTGTGGACATGGGTGAAAGTCTCTTTAAATAGGCAAATACGTATGGCGGTGCGGTCGCTTGGATAGCTTATTTCTGTGTCGTCGCTCACTGAGAGGATGGTTTCTACATTCTTTGACATGGTGTCATAGGCGTGAACGGTGTGGTTAGATGTTGTCATGATTATCTTCTTCACTGATCTGCCATCACCAGTGGCACCAAGGACTCTGATAACCTTCGGCGTAAGCAAATTTACTCCGTCATGTGACAGATCAATGCGAGTATCCAACGACCAAACGCCACTGGTGTAGTCGTGCAGCTTCCAAAACTCCACTGCGCTATTGCAGTCAGGTAAACCGTACCGAAGGTCTCTAACCATACACAAGCAGCCCCCAAGCTCCACCAACTGCACTCCTAGTGATGTGCCGCATGGAGGTGCCTGGACCCAACCAAAGGTCTCCTCGGTGACTGAAAATGTGATGGCGGCAACTGCTGAATTTTCGGGCGAAAACCTTCCGTAGATGAGCCAGTGCAGCGAACCATTCGCGAACACCGGCGGGAGATTACCCTTCTCAGCGGCATAGATGGCACGTTGAGCAGTGGTGGAGAGGCTCGAAGGCACCGTTCCTGCGGCCAGCATCCAGCGATCGCCATGCACGCCGCCGAGCGTGTACACTTCGCACGTGATGTCTTTGCCCACTCTTGAGTAGCCTCATCACCTTGTGCTTGTTGGTCTGGGCGTCATAGCCAAGGCCAGCGCTGGAGTTCGCGACGTCCCGACCAGGGGGCAGCCGCGTGACAGCCCTGGTGGCCGCGTTGATGACGTAGTACGCCGGCGCCACCGCGTCGTACAGGAGGACGAGGCCGCGGCACGGCGCGGCTACGCCGTCCACGAGCGTGAGCAGGAGGCTCGCGCCGGGCTCAGGCGGCGAGCAGGAGTACACCGCCGTGGCGTCGCACGCGGCGGACGTGGACGCCACGACCAGCAGTTTGGGCTGAGCCGACGACGCCGCCTCTGCTCTCGCCGTGTGGAGGGCGCCGAACTCGTCGGAGGAAAGGGTCGCGGCCCAGGCGCGGCACACGGCGCCGAAGCGGAAGGTGGCATCGACCGGCAGCCGCAGCAGGACCTCCATCAAGATCTCGTCCGGCAGCTCTGCCCATGTGCTGATGAGTGCCCCGGTCTTCATCCTCTTGTTGGTTGTCATCAGCGCCGCGCCTCCAAATCACAGCGCTCGACAGGATAAAAAAAAAATCGAACTGACGATTGGTGCTGAACGCGAGATATGTCGAGAAATTTAGACCCTGGCCAAGTGAAGGAAGCTTTGGTTCTTGGCTGGTGCAAGGCGTGGTATTCAGTTGTACTATATAGCATGAGTAGATTGATGTACTGCCACAGTACCCGAATCGGAATAGAGTCCGATCAGGTAGGAGTTTGCCCGTGGGCCGTGGCCCTTTCCTACGTGGCACCGCGATCACTTCCCAGCTGTCCTGCTTCTATCCAAGCGCTGGCACGTGGGGCTCGGCAGCGACCGGCGAGGAGTGGCGGTAGTTACCGTGCCAGGTGCCACGTACCCACATACCGTGCCAGCGACCGGCGAGGAGTTTTCTCAGGGATCGCAATAGATTTTTCTCTGCTTAATAAAATACGTTGCTTCGGGCTCGCCCCTTTCTGATCGTGATTTTTTAATTATCTCCTAGAAAGCGAGATATGCAATTATTTCCAAACAGAGGGAGTACATTCTATTCACATCATACATGTACAACAAAACTTACGACTATAAACACTCGGTAAGCGAAAATAATCAATAAATTCTTTATTGATATAATAAATTTTAATATTTATTGTACCAAATATGGAGTATGTATTATTAGATTCTCAATTGATTATATTTTCATAGTATACCTATTTATAATTTTTGTCAAACTTAAAATGTGTTGACTCTTCACGTTGGGTTGTTCGGTTGATGGTTTCGGCTAATAAGCCACATGATACTGTTTTGTTGTGAGAAAAAACAATATGACATGGCTAATAAGTCGGGCTGGTAAGTTCAGTCGGCAATAATTAGGTAGTTGGGTGTAGCTGGTAGCCACCGTAGAAGTTGTGATGTAAGGTGGGTCACCGTATACCCTGTGAGGTAGTGCGATGCCCATTATACACTGAGTTTTCATGGTTAGATGAAAAATGTCTACTCTTCTAAGTATTACAAGGCATCTATTGTGATGTTTGTAGTCTAAGGGCTCTTTAAGAGGTTGTTGGTTCAAAACCCATGTGTCAAGTTTTGTTTTTATTTTTCTTTTTTTTTTGTGCGCGTGCTCTATGAAAAAATCCTAGATCCACCCGTACCGTAGTCCATCAAAGGGTAAAAAGCATATCTGCGAGACTGCAACTAGCTAGCAGAACAAGTCTGAAACCTAAAATGTTTTACAATCTTGAACAAATGGAATAGAAAACAGACAATATGCATACTCCTTGCCTCTTTAAATAAGTGTTGTTTGGTTTTTTAGAAATTCAAACAGTTTTAAATTTGATAAAAATATACATAAAAATATAAACATTTACAGTACATAAATAGTATCACTAGATAGGTATCTATTTTCATGATAAATTTATTGGAAAAAATATATATCGCTAATATTTTCAATAAATCTAATTAGACTTAAGAAAGTTTAACTACCGTACATCGCCATCGGCTCACATGACTGACATGGCACCGGGATGGGAATGTGTAGCGGAATCGTGTCTGACGCGTCGGACCCCACCATCCCGCGGTGGCCCAGTTGTCAGCTGAAGACGGCACGAGCAGCGCAAGCGCAACCGACTTTCCTTCGCCTTGAATCTTGAAAAATGCCCCGACCTGGCGCCCAAACGTAACCGTCGCGAAACGAACACCTGCTCTGCTCGGCTCCCTCCTCCCCGTCCCCGTCCCCTTCCTCTTCCCCTCGAAGCAGCGCCGCCGCGCCCCGGAACCAAGCAAACCCACGCTCCTCGCCGCCAAGCCAACAGCCCACCACCACCGCGGCCGCAATGGACCAGTTCCCCGACGGGACCTACATGCGGCTGCGGAGCCGCGTGCGCAGCACGTCGTACCTGCACGCCGACGAGGACGGGGTGGGGGTCTCCCTTAGCCCGCTCGGCCGCGCCGAGGCGTCCCTGAACGCGGTGTGGCGGGTGCACCGGGTCCTGCGCGACGGCATCGACTACGTGCTCCTCCACGGCGCCGCCTACGGCCGGTACCTCGCGCTCTCGCCCGACGAGAAGGAGCGCGCCGGCGGCCACGACCGCGGCGTCCCCGCCATCCGGCGCGGCTACGACGCGCGGGACCTGGACGCCATCACGTGGAAGCCCGTCGCGGTCGCGGGTGCCCACACCGGCTGCTACGTCCTTCTGCGACACGTCTACAACGGCAACCTCCGCGCCAACGGCAGGTTCCGCCGGTGGAGCACCCGCGTCACCGTGGATCAGTACATGGGCACGGAGACCACGATGAGGCATTGGAACGTCGAGGTCGTCCCACCACCCAGACAGGGGCCGCCGCCAGCCCTTCCACTTCCGACGGGGGTGAGTTTGGTTGATGTTCGCTCTTTCTCTTTGGCACTCGAGCAATGATTGGAGACTGGGGCGGAGCATGATTCGTGGAATGGGTTGCTTTTGCTTGCGAGGAAAGCCAATAATCCTTGATGTTTCGTTTTTAGCCGATTCTCACAAGAACTTCTGAATCTGATGTTTGTGTTTGTTCTTGCCCAAGTCTGCGCTTACTGTTACTGAAGCCGTTGATTAACTGCTGAATTCTTCCTGATAAATGAGTTCACGGCGATAGAATTCTTGGTTGCCAGGATTGATATGTTTGTTAGTAAAATAGCTTTAGTAACAAACCAGTAAAGGGGCGACAGAATCCTTGGCGAGTGGAGTTGGTTCTTGATGAGTTTTGCCTTCACGGAATCATGATTCTTGGATTGTTTACATTGTCTTGTGTTCTTCACTAATTCTTCATCGGTCAAGAATTTTGGAGTACTGATTTATTTATTTAGTTATCTTTTGTGAACACCCTGCATCGGCGAGCTCACCGCCTCCTCCTGCGCCTTGCAGGCCTCGTCCGCTGGCTGCTCCAAGGTCTCGAGCTCACGGGCCGCCGGGTACAACTCCACCGATCCCAAGGCGGAGACCGATGTCGAAACCTCCGCCACGGCTGGACGCCAAGGACGCTATAGAGACCACGAGCCGCACGGCAGCGAGGTTGCAATTTTCTCCTCGTCCGTTCTTTGCTTCCCTTTTGCGAGTTCTCTGCTTCCCATTTGCCAGTGGAGCTCGTTCAAGATAATGGTTTGCCTTTACGGAATTACGGTTCCTGAATTGCTTACATTTGTCATGTGTTCTGCATAAATTCTTCATCGGTTAATAATTTTGGAGTCTGAAATTGTCTGTAAATCCCGTTCTAGTTAACTGACATGTAGCAAATGCTGCCCCAAAGATTTGGGCTTGTTCTCACATTTCTGTCTGTCGGTTCTAGAATACCAGAGAGTCAGGGCAGTATTTGCTCACCAATCTTGATATCTGAATTGGTACATTAACCTCTGCATCACCAAACCAATACTGGATTATTTAGCGTCTGATTCCATTCAATTGTAACATTTTTGACCGAAAATTCAATTGTAACATGCAGCTCCCAAATTTTTGTATGCACTTTTGTTAATTTTTTATGTCCATTGGAGCGCAAAGTGAATCAGAAATAATTAGACCAAATGTACTGTTGCAGGACAAAGACCAGAGGAGATCGACAACCAGAATAGGTTCTTCTATACTAGAAAACCAACCTTCTCAGCTGCAAAGGGGAGGTAGTCTTCTCACTTGTCTCCTTCATCATATCTTCAATAAAATCTGAAACTGAGAGAATCATGTATGTTGCAGCTGGTGATTCCAATCTTGTTGCAGAATCCAAGAAGTCGGTTGCTTTGTCACCACGCGAACCCATCAGATTTTGCTTACCCAAACCCAAGCGTCTTTCGATGCTGACTAGGAGAGGTAGATATTTTCTTGCAAATGCATGCCCCATAAACCCAAAATCAATTATGTAGTACATTTTATGTGTTATGCTGGTACCTCAGATGGTTTAACTTCAAAATGCAGATGCATTAGATGCTACCAGCGAAAATGCTGCCAGGAATTCAAGGTTGCGGGAGGTCAGTTTATTGTTTTCAAAAATTAAAGTATTTGAATTATGAGATAGTTTAATAAGATATGCTGATTGAAATGTGCATTCCTTGTGCATACATGTATATTATCTCATCTTCTTTCAGTAAGTGTACTGTTATTATATATATGTATTGTAATGTACTAATGTCTATAACTCTACATTAATTCTTTTCTTCTCTACTACTACCTTTGTTCCAATTTATAGTTCACTTTTGGGTTTTCGCATGTCAAACTTATTTAGTTTTGACCAAGTTTATCAAAAATGCACAAACATCTAGAACATTAAATCAGTTCCAGTCAATTGTTCATGAAATAATTTTTATTAGAGCATTTGTTTAAACTGTAGATGTTTATATATTTTTTCTAGTCAAAGTTAGAGAAGTAATTTGGAATGGAGGGAAGCCTGGCGACTGTGTTTCATTAAGTTCTACTGATCCTGTGCTCTTTGTTTTTAAAGTCTACTTTCTTTGCTCTTTGTCATATAAGAATGTCTAAAATGAATTAAATATCATCTATGCATTTGTTAGGGACATATTTCGATATGGGAAGGAGTAACTTACACTACTACTCTTGGAGCTGGAGGTGGGTACGGGTACCCTCACCCCCCACCCTTCTACAAATGTGAAATTTGCAGCGACAAGACAGCCTTCTATAGGCTCAACTGCTGCACTACGGTGGTGTGCGAGTGCTGCGCTTGCGCTTGCGTCTGCTGGAACAGAGAAAAGGATGCAATATCAGAGAGAAAAATTGCCTAAAGTGAAGCTTGAAGGTTCGGATCTGTTCTTATGGCAGCCCTGTTCATTTCCTGATGACCAGATGCTCTGGATGGCCAAGAGGACAGAAAATCGCCTCCAGTATTACTTTGCCCCTATTGACCAGCTCTTGGACCCCCAGGTTGATCCGGTGGCGGTTTCTATCTACGAGTTCTTGCAGCAAGGACAAGACTTGATATCTTTGTCCAAAACAGATCACCTCTTTGCGCGCAATCTGCTGCACTAAACATGTTTTCCTTGATGTAAGAGAATAGTAGCTGCAAGAGTACATTTACCCAGGCACCTTTCTGTGCCGGATATGAGTGGTATTATTTATTTTTTTTTGGCAATGCTCGATAGACCAATATCAATTATGTAGTTGACAGAATCAATCAACAAGTACCTTATATGTGCTGAGATTGCTCCTCAGATAGTTACATTGAACATGCAGTTGCATTAGATGTTATCAATGAATCAAGACTGCCCAAGGTCACTGAAGATTATTGTTTTAAAAAATTTGCCTTATGAGTTAGTTTATTAAGATTTATTTCGTTTGAAATGGAATTTTGTACATATTCCTTGTACATGCATGTACATTCTATCGAAATGGAGAGACTCAGCTAAGCGCTAACTCACCGACGCACGGTAAACTAGCATCGATCTGCTGCTCATCCTGCGTGCGACCCTGAGTAGTTCACAAGTCACAACACATTTTGCGAGAAATTTATGCTGATCACAACGCATGCGTACGGATCAGGATGAAACTTGCTTCATGAATGTTTGGTTTCCAACTGCACGTATCGACCGAATGATTTTCAGTCGCACACTCGCAATGTCTGGAGGCACTGATGTATTCAAAACCTCCAACGTTTTGATTTTTTTTTTTTTTTGAAACGTTCGGCAGGAGCTCTGCCGAAACTTGTATCGATAGAGAAGGGGCCAACGTTTTGAGTTGGTACAAAGACAGATAATTACCACAAGATGACAAGAGCACATGAATTTCTTGGTGAACATTGGGATAAACCGAGTCCGATAATTGGAGGTCCACCTTCCGTTCTTCCGTCTGGAACATGTACACCCCAAACAGAATTAATGCTCAAAGAAAAAGCAAACGGAATTACGGAACAGAGCACTACGGCCATCAAACCGAGTCCGATAATCCCAACGTCCGAGAACACCGAGCCCGAGTCCATTGCCCTTGCCCGATTCGTAAAGAAGATACTCTAGCCAGGCTAATAAAAGGAGGCGGCGCCCGTCGCTTCTATCCACCAAACCAAAGGCGCCGTTCGCAGCAAACGAACGCAAGGTCGTCCAAGCCAACAAGCCCACGACACGTACGAACACTGGCTGCGGCTGCGCCCTCGAAAACCGCAGAAACCATGGCGATCCGCACGGGGAACAAGCTTGCTCGGACACTGGCAATTGCTGCCTCGCCGTCCTGCTGCGTTGAGAAATCGGCGCCTCTAACATTGACGCTGACTTTCTAGAAATGATACCAAACTAGAATGTTATCATTTTTTCTGTGAACCCTTAAACCCACACTACTATGAGGAGACTTTCACACCGATACTAATACGGGAGACCGATTTTCTACAAAGGAACTCAAACCTTTATTTACTTACTCACAACTTGATAGAAGACTCTCTACACTCTTTATGTGGTTATCCTAGACACCTCCACACTATCATGGCAACCTCTCCATTTGCTACCTTATGCTTATGCCATGGTATGTCCTTTGGTGGTAGTATGTTGGGAGAGAAGGGAGCACCTCTATTTATAGGTGCTCATGGCCCTTGTGGTGTTATCATGTGGCAACTTTCATACTTTTTCTTATAAATATCTATCTCTAGAATTTTTCTATCATACAAAATATTCAAATTTCTAGAGTATTTCTAAGTTGACATAAAGCATGGCAACTCTATGCTCTCCATATCTCTAAAGTCTTCTAAAAGTTTCTCATCTTGCTATGATATTATCCTTATATATGGAAAAGTCTCTTGTTATTTCTAAAACCTTCTAGAACCTTCTAAATATGCATTGCATATTTTAACATGCTGCTACTCTTGCCGTGGCAGCTCGCCCCATCACGAGCACCATCGACGGGAGCCGGAGCAAGCACCTGCCGCTCCGGGGATCACTGCTGCGCGGCCCGGAGAGCGTGGCGTTCGACGGCGTGGGCGGCAGCCCTTACAGCGGCGTCTCCGACGGCCACGTCCTCAGGCGGAACGGGTTCGCGCGCAGGTAGTCGACGTACGCGTACGGCCCGGGCTACGACACCGAGGCCTGCACGGCGTCCAGGGCTCGGCCGGCGGAGCTCACCGAGAGCAGGTGCGGCCGCACGCTGGGCCTGCGGTTCCACCTCCAGTCGGGCAACCTCTACATCGCGGACGCGTACAAGGGGCTGATGCGCGTCGGCCCGGGCGGCGGTGAGGCCACGGTGCTGGCCGCTGAGGCCGGCGGCGTGCCGCTCCGCTTCACCAACGGGGTCGACGTCGACCAGGTCACTGGGGACGTGTTCTTCACTGACAGTAGCGTGAACTACCCACGCTCGCAGCACGAGAGGGTGACCGCCACCGGGGACTCGTCCGGCGGTATCATGAAGTACGACCCGAAGACGGGCCAAGTTACCGTGCTGCAGGCCGGCGTCACGTACCCCAATGGGATCGCCATTAGCGCCGATAGGACACACCTCGTGGTCGCACTCACTGGACTGTGCAAGCTGCTGAGGTATTGGATCCAGGGTCCCAAGGCGGGCACGTCTGTGCACCTTGCTGACTTGCCGGGCTATCCTGACAATGTGAGAGCCGATGGCAAATGAGGGTTTTGGGTGGCGCTACACCGGGAGAAGATGGAGCTGCCCTTTGGTCCGGACAGCCATCTACTCGCCGTCAGGGTCGGAGCCGACGGGCAGGTGGTCCAGGTGATGCGAGGACCCAAGAGCGTGAGGACGACGGAGGTGGTGGAGAGGGAAGGCGGCAAGTTGTACATGGGCTCGGTAGAACTACCATCTGTCGCCGTTGTTAGGGAATAGACGAATAGTGACTTTGCGTTGTCGGGGAATAGGCGAATAGTGACTTTATTTAGTAATTTCGTTTCGTGTTTGAAATTTTATATGTCGTGCCATGTTTTACGTTTTGTGTTAGGGAATGGTATCCTTGGCACGGACATGGTGTCTCTTCAGATAGAGCATTCAGTTGGACACAGTACAGTATAGAGTGGTGGGCACAATAGCTTCAGATTGCAAACCTTGGATCTCTACTGTTTTTCCCTTGTGATAAAATTGGAACCAGTTCTCAACCCAATGAATCTCCATAGGACTCTGCCCTGCTAACCAATCCATACACAGCAGGGCTCATAGCAACTGAGATGAGTAATCTTGAAAGAATTCATGGAAGTAATTCCTTGGATGACCCATACTTGATTAGGCAGTTCATGGGTGCACTGAAGGCTATCTCTCCATTGGCTAATCTAACTTGGACAGGTTGCAATGCTCCTTCCCTGGATAGCAGCAGATAGGTGCTAACTAATGAAGCATTGTGTACTGTCAGAATCCACCAGCATATAAACCTCTTGATTTGCCCAAAATCCTCAGCCTGACAGATTTGTTCTCTGCATGGCTTGTGAAGAGATTGCAAGAAGTACTCCCCATTGATTGAAGATAGAGAGGCATGGTCGAGTGTTGAAACTTCCTTTTGTTTATGTTCTCTCTCTCTCTCTCTCTCTCTGTGTTTTTTTTAGAATCGTTTATGTTCTCTCCTAGCCTGTTCAAGAATTGCAGCAAGGCATCGCAAAGAAAAAAAAATGCAGCGGCCGAGGCGTGTTTAATCTTCTGCTTAGTTGGGCTAACTTGTCACATACCCACGCATCGCATTGTTGCCGAGCGATTCCGATGACAGCGGTGTCACCCATGCCTAGCCTAGGCTGCAAGCGATTGGTCAGGCTGGAGTTTTTGGGTTGCGAGGGAGATTTTGAATTTCTGATGCATTGCGGCCGTGGGCCGGTGTTGTGCGATGCTTGAGGAGACCATCAACAGGTAATAGTGAGCGTGCTAGCTCAACCATCGTTTGAGCTCTTCGATTTCAACCCAAGGCAGCCATATTTCTTGATACTCAAAAATCAAAGTCAAAAGGGAAAGATTCACGTGTTCAAAATCTGGTGCCAATTATTCAACAGCTCAGAACAAGGAGGCACAACATAATTTCCTCAGTGCTCCTGCTCAAAATCCTGTATTTTGAAGCAAAATGAAGACTCTGGTTTTCCTCAAGAACCTGACCAGAATGAAAATCTCCCTCAAACAGACTTGGGCTAACTTGTCACGGCCCAACAGTAGTAAGGTCCAGTCCAGCAATCATAAAGCCTACACACATTCTACCAATCTTCCTCACTATTAGGATACAGGAATATATCAGTTCCCCCGCCCTCTTACTCTTCCCCTCTCCTCCTCTACAAGTGAGAGCAGCGATAGGGAGGCAACCCGTGCTCCCACCGGCGAGGCCGCCGTTCCCGTCCGCCTCCGCTAGCCTTCGGGCCCTCTGCGGTGTGTGGAAATGGTGGCCCGTCGGCCGGTGGTGTTGGGTAGGTCCTAGAGTATCTAGGGTTTGGTCTTCGACGGCGGCGGCTTCGGCGGCGACTACGAATAAAGTCCTCTCGTGTGCTTCTCCATCTCGGCGGCGCTTCTCTCCGGTGCCGGCGACGCGCGCGTGGAGGTAAGGTTTTGTATAGGAGTTCGAGTTCGCTTGTGCTCCGTCTTCCCTGGGAGGCGGCAGATCTGGCGGCTCTTGTTCGTCTTGTGGATGCGGTGGTTGCTGTGGGTGTGATGGGAGTTGGATGGCGAGATCGAGCTTGTGCTTCCTGTGGCGGCGGACGGCGTCGTCGTCGAGCTTTGATTGGGATTCGATGGAGCTCGGGATGGGGACCTGACTGACAATTGTTCAATGAAAACTTCAGCTCATTTGAGCGTTTGAGCAGCTGCAGCGGTCCACATCAAAAACGCTGTGCAGTGGAGTTTCTTTCGGCCTTGGGTTCAACGGTGGCGACTGGAGTCGGTGTCCGACGACGACGAGTTCTGGAGGCTTCCGTCAATGGCGGTTTCGGCGGTGGCAGCTGTCGGCGACGAAAACCGCTGGAGGCTTCTGGAAGCGTAGGTCCTATGGACCTAAATGTGATTTTTGCTTTCTTTAGGGATCTTCTTGCAAGTTGGTTGACACAGCTGTCCCCGTATCCTATCCGTATGTACCTGTGTTTGTACGCGTCACTGTATGTATTCCTTACCTAATAATACAGGTAAGTATTATAAAAAAAGAATGCAGGAGCAGCCCAGAATTGCGCCGGACATTCATTCATTCAGTCGAACAAAGAACTCAGATGTTCAAACGTCAGAGTCTTCGCTCGTCTGAAGCCGACACCGACTTCGCTGCATCGTCGATGCCGTCATCCCACGAATTTGCATATACAAGCTTACGACCATCTCTCTCTCTCTCTCTCTGAAATTGCCCCGACTTTATCTGTTAATCTATTATTCAGATTTGCAAAATCTCTTTGCCCTTTCAGTCAAAAAAAAAAAATCTCTTTGCCTGACAGCCGGGCCGCCGGCTAAGCAGAGCCTCAGCCTAAGTACACTCGCACTTGGTAGTTGACTAGTTGGTAGTAGTACGTGTAAATTCCCGCTCGCACCAGCCTGCAGCAAACCATCCTCCGGTGCCGTGCCGGCTGCAGATCTCTGTACCGCGGCCGTTTCCTCCAGTGGCACCACTGTCTGCCAGTCGAAGGTATGTCAGTAGCAATGAATCGCAGGACGACGCCAGTTACGCCGGCATACTAACTCGTTGCTTGGATTGGAAAGCTTTACGAGGCCTTCGACGCTTCGTTCCTCAGGCTTCCTGAAGCAGGATCAGGACCGCTAGCTTTTGGACGGCGATGCTGATATGGCAGTAACTTCAGCTAGGCCTGGGGAGGAACTCAGTGATGGTAGAATGGTAGTTTCTCTTGTGTCCACTGTCCACTCGATTAAAATCACCATGGACTAAGCATGCGGAGTAGTACAGCACGCTGTAGGCAGGGAAGAACGGCTGTACCACATGAGACCAGATCTGAACAAGGATTCAGAGTCATTTACTATAGTGGCTGACCAATGGCGATCTGATGCGAGGAAGAAATACAGTACTGTACACAATGAATGCCACTGACTGGGCACACAGGTAAAACCGCCAGAGTACATTCGGCACTGCCATAACGCCTGTAAAGACTGCAGCACAGCATCCGATCCGGGTGAGATCTGATCAGATCAAATCCTCGGATCCACGAGTCACAACCACCCGAAGGTGAAAAACAAAAACTGCATCCGAAAGTGAAAAACAAAAACTGCATCTCCACCCCACAGGTCAGAATTCCAGCGGCTGGAGAAGTGGTGGTACAATCTTGTCATGCGCCGGTGCTCGCCTAGTCTTGGCGGTTTTTATTGCATCGCAAAGGTACAGGAGGGTACAGGACGATCAGTAACTGAGGACTGTACTCTACTTCCAATGAATGCAAATCGTTGTTCTTGCGTGGAACAACAGTGGCGCGTGCGTCCTTCGCTGCTCGTTACTCTCGCTCCAATTCCCAGCTCGATTTCACCTGCCGACAATCGTTTTTCCGCCTTTTCGAAAACTACAGCAGTACAAACTAACACAGATACATACATTGTTTGTATGATTCAGACAGTTCAGAGAATGTTCAATGACAAGGAGGATGAATCGGCAGCTGTTGAATTGTGAAGAGGATCGGATCGAGCAGTGCAGGCAACTGTGGCACCACAGTGAGTTTTCAAAGCGTCATGAGGGTGGAGTGGAGACGTGGAGTGGCCGGTGGTGGTTAATTCATCTTTAACATTCTACCCCACCGATTTATGGGTTTCACATGGCGTATTAGTTACTAGACTAGAAGAACTTTTGCTCATGGCTGCCCCTGGCTGCGTAATGAATGAAAAGCAAGCGGGGTAAGTAGTGTAAATAGAGTGGGGCACGGTGTGTATCTTTCTGGTAAGTTCTTGATGCTAGGTGCTCGGCTGAATCACCCGTGTTCTGCCGAAATTGAATCGTCGACCAAACTCGGTCTACTTGTATGAGCCATACATTGATTTCAGTCTTTCAGCGAGGCGGTGAGATGGTAGGAAACGTCTCTGACAGATGCAGTCTCGCAACTTTAATTTTGCCTGTCTGTGAATCCATTTCGTTCCCAGCTTCCCAACAGGATTGTTGGATGGACGAACTGGTAAAAAGGGGTGGAAAATTTACAGAGGAAAAACTGTTGCATGCTGAACCTCTAGCATCAATTGATTCGGTTCAGTGATTACTGAAAAAGAACACTTGTAGACAGTGAAATACTTTCATAGCATTATGCAACTACAAGGGCATGGAGTATCTGGCAATTGCTCTTATCCTAGTATTTCTTTTTTCGAACACATCGGGGGGGAGAGCTTCCCCACCTACATATTCTGTATTAGGAAAAGCTCATACCGAGGTAGAGCTGGTAGAAGTATTACGAGAGAGGATGCGATTGAGCCATTCCTCTAAGCAGTGTACATCACGCTCGTCATTGAGCCGTCGCTTCCACGTCACTAAGTCGCCGTACACTTTTGTGATTACAGACCGAGCAGATGGGTTCTCGTTCCTAAAAATCTTGCCGTTCCTCGCATCCCAAAGCCGCCATAGAATGGTTTGGAGGATGAATGGCCAAAGTCTGGCAAGGCTCGCAGGCAGCGGGGGGTTCCAGACATCTACGTCTGAGAGGGCAGCGTAAAACATCCTCAATTTTCCACGAAGGATAAATACACAGAATGACGGATAATATAATAGTTTGAAGCATCAAACCATCTCATTATCCCGCAGTAGTCGATACAGGATCCATACATCGTACAAAAGATTACAATTAGGAGGAATTACATAAATAATTCATCGCCACACTGGCGGAATCATCAGAGTAGCTGCAGCGTCTGGAACAGCTGCGAAAGGCGGAAGTACAATAAAATCTCCAAAAAGAAGCCTGAGCGTAGGAACGAGACATCTACTCCTCTTCGTCGTCATAGTCGTAGTTGGGCTCACCTGCCAAATAATTTTCAGTACGGTTTGTACTGGCCACATCTCCCACCCTATGCTTTGCTTTTGCTATGTAGTATTTGGTGGGATGCAAAGGATATAATCAAATCGACCTAATATGTGGCTGTAGTTTCCTATGCAAACAGTGACCAATATTATATAATATAGTTCATCAAATTTAATCCATCACATCCACATATCCAAACCCATTCCATCACCATCACACACCTCTCACCCTCTCGCACTCAGTCGACAGGTCCAACTCCCTCTCGGAGCCTGTCTCAGCGGCTCACAGCCGGAAGGGTAACACCAGGGGAGAAATAGAAGGACTCCTCTCACTACTCCCGAGAAGCGTGGGTCTTAGGAAAGAGCCATACCAGTGGCCCACGGACTATATATAGATTCATAAACTCTGCAGAGCGTGTACTCCCGTAACCACAAGATCACTATCATCGGCGGTGCCCCGCCTAAGCTGATTCCGGCTGCTTTCTAACCGGTGCGATGCCACCCTACCACTCAGTACTGGGACATCCCGGATAGGTACCACCGGCACACTGAGACTGTGAGACATAGTACCGGACCCCCGTGGTCACTATGCTATCTAAGGAGGGTGTGGGTCTCCACGCCCGTACCTCCCGACACTTTCTGCTAACAACCTAGCAGTAGTGGCACCGTCCTAGTTAGTCAGACATCCGTCTCCTTCCCATACAAGAGCGAGTGGTGAGCACGTAAGTCCCAAGGTTCCGGTCCTCAAGAGATATTAGGTCCTAGGGGGGATCAGACAGGATTATCTTCTCTTTTGGGACTACAACAGTCCGTGCTACAACAGCACCTCCTTCCCGGGGCTTCGCTCCACGAAGGTTCTCACCCCCGGGATCTCCTTATGCATCACAATGTGCCCGCCACAAGCACCTCACACGGGAATGCCCAGAACACATCCCCCGGCAAGACTCGCCCACATGGCTCGTCGTAGAATCCTGTCCGATCGACTCAACCCTCA
>CM041635.1:42194536-42229775 GCA_023333625.1 Bothriochloa decipiens | reverse complement strand
GTGCACGGTATCATGCAGCGCCGGCAAGATGGATGTCACCAAAGAGATGATTCTTTATTATCTTCTTCATACTCAAATGGATATGGGGGAGATGAAAGCTCATTCAGTGATTCAGAAGTTGATTATACCAGTGGTTCTGAAATCAACTATATTGAAGATGGTGATACCCTCAGTGACTCTGACGGAGGTAGCCCTATGTCAAAACATTCATGGAATTACATAAGAAGATATGAAGGTCAATGCTCAAGCTCATCCTTCAGCAGAATCTCCCAGTTTTCTGAGTCATCAGTAATCACGGAGGCCAAGAAACAGCTTTCAGATCGATGGTCAATGGTTAGCTGCAATGAGACGAGTCAAGTGCAACTGTCGAGGAGAAAATGCACGTTGGGGGAGATGCTCTCCATTAAGGAAGCAAAGAAAGATGAGGCCACCACTGGGATCTTTTCTGTTTCCAGTAACCAGTCATGTGGCCTGGAAAATGAACTGGCTACACCTACACGTTCTACAAATGTAACTACTTCTAGAAAGAATGATGACAATGGGGTATCTTCTAGGAAATTGCCAAGATCAAAATCTGTTCCAGTGATTTCATCCACGTCTGAAAACATGGTGGTGAATGTGCAAACTTCAAATCCTGAGAGCCGCAAACTGAAAGTGGCTGTTGTGTCAAATAAAGGAAAATCAGCTTTCAAAGGAAGAGTTTCGGATTTTTTCTTGTCTAAAAGTAAAAATCCAAGAAGAAAGATGTCCATTTATCATCAATCTGATTGCTTTGCTGACAGGCTTGAAGGTTGTAATATTCATAGTAGACAGGATTGCAATCATGAAATGGATACCATTGAGAAAGTGATGCATTGTGAGGACAGATTTGATAGTTTTTCGACCCGAATATCAACTAGCACATCAGATGTAAGCATTTCTTGAATACCATGCAAGTTTAATACAATGTCATATTCTTCTGTTATTGCATATTAAGCATACCACATGGTTGGAGTGCCTTTGCTGTTGAGTTTGTTGACTTATCACTACCTGTTTATTCCTGCATAATAACTATATCACTGCATTCCATTTTCTTGGCCTCAAAATAACTGATAAGAAATTGCATGATAGCGAACAACGGCTGGTGCATCTGTATCATTGGACTGTTCAAGAGGAAACCTGGATAAACAAGGAGTAAATAAAGGCCTAAATAGTAACCGTGATCAACCCAGCCCTACCTCAGTTCTCGATGCACCCTCTGAAGATAGCAGTTGTAATGAACCTGAAACATCTGGAACTACTTCCAAGAATGCTAGTAAGTCTTGTTTTTCTGTATCAACAAAGCTCTCCATTACTCAATCTGGCTTATATATTGATTGCATCTTCTGATATATTCTCTGAAACAGTATCAAGATCTTCAACAATTGAAACTGTCACCCGTTTCTTATCACGGGATGACACTGCCTCAGAGTCACAGTCACCTTGTAACCCAAGGCCGAGTTCTCTTCTCCCTGATGTAGATGATGACGAGTCAGAATGCCATGTCCTTGTGCAAAATATAATGTCATCAGCTGGATTAGGCACTTCACAATCATGTATGGTTTTTACCGGTTGGCATTTACCTGATCACCCTCTTGACCCAGTACTGTGCAACAAAGTATCAGAACTGCAGGAGAAAAGTTCATGCAGAAGGCTTCTATTTGACTGTGTGAATGTTGCTCTTATCGAGATCGGTGAGAACACCTTACTGAGCGCATTCCCATGGAGTAAAAGACACTCCAGGACATGGAGGGGCACCTCATCTCCTGATTTGGGGGTAGAAGTCTGGAGTATCCTGAAGGACTGGATTTATGGGGCACGGATGTATGTGGTGAGCAAGAGAGATAATGCTGGGATCATATTGGACAGAATTGTGAAGCAGGAGGTGGAAGCAAGAGGGTGGGTGAAACTGATGATGGCACAGGTGGTTGACATCAGTGAGGAGCTCGAGTGGGGAGTAATGGAGGAGCTGGTTGAAGAAGCAGTTCTGGATTTTTACAGTTTGTTTTCAATGATGAGATATCGATTGTAACTGGCAAAACTTTCCAGGGAGCAGCTGGTTTGTGTATGCTCTTGTTTTGCAGCTACTCCGGTCGTTCGTCGCCGCCCCCCCTGATTCTCATTCTAGCTGGTTCTGCTTGTTGTATTACGAAGTTCTTTCTGGTAGATGAGAACATGGTAATTGTGCAGTTCATGAGGTAGGCAAAATGAAGGGGGCCAAACTTTCCATGGTGGGATCTGCTGTTTGTGCATTTCACATTGTTCGCACGTTGTTAATGAGCAAGAACAGCATAAGTGCTGTGAGCATATATTATCTCATTGAGCATAAGTTTAGGCGCATATTAAAAGGTAAACACTAACTAGCTAAAAAAACAATTGGAACGAAACAGAGTACGCATGACGGAATTACGTATGGATTTTTATTTTGCTATATACTTTCTCCATCTTAAATTGTAAGTTATTTGATTTTTGAACTCTAAGTTTGACCACTTGTCTTATTTAAAAAATCTATACAAATATAGTCAAATTTAAGTCATTCTTAAATAACTTGTATTAATAAAGCAAGCCACGATAAAAAAAATGATATTTTACATAACTTTTTAAATAAGATAAGTGGTTAAATTTTATGTTAAAAAATTAAACAACTTATAATTTGGGACAAAGAAAGTACAGTATATTTGCATATCCATGTATCATTGTTCTTTAGAAGAAAAAAAAAAGAAGAGTATTGGCACATCGCGTATCCGTGTGAAGTAGGAGTATCTGGGTTTCGATGAGTTTCTGTAAGTAGTAAAGCTGCGCTAGAATATTGCTCTGGCTACATATGGACAAATGCAGCCCATATTCAATTTGCAAAGCCACTGAACTCGTAATTGATCAATACTTACTAAGGAAGTTCCCATGGGCTTACATTACATGCAGCCTGCCGATGGAAGTCGGAGGTTTCCATTCTGCTGGAAGAAACCGGCCCAGATGACTCCGGTGCAGAAAGCGGCAGCGGCATCCGGGCCTCCGGGAATTTTTTTCTTTTTAATTTTTTTTTAAAAAAAAATTTACAAAAATAATCGGCCGTTTTAAAAAATGACAGAACTAGTCGCCTACAGTGGGCGTTTTTTAAAAAACGCCCACTGTCTGGGCGTTTTTCGTGACGTGGCAAACGGCCGGCCGGCGCCGGTGCCGGCGTTTGCGGGCGGCCCCCTGGCGGTCAAAAAACGCCCACAGTGGGCGTTTTTTGGCCGCCAGCTATATATACCCAGCCCCCCTCAAATTTTCATTATATTCACTAAAATTTTCAGAAAAAAAGGAAGAAGAGAGGAGGGAGGAGAAGGAAGTAACGGCGAAGCCCTGCCAGTTTGAGACCTCGGCTTTTAGGTAAGTTTCTTATACATTACAGGTCTGTTGCTATGCATTAGTAAAATATAATGTGCACTAGAGTTGTTTAGTTTTTAGTTGACTCTGGGTAGATCTGTGAGTAGTATGTATATTAGATCTATAAATAATGATGTTTCTTTTATGATTTAAACAATGGATTGCATGATTTGAAATGTGACGAATATCGTATTTTCTCTGAATAGATATGCAAAACTTATGGCGGACGGAGTTTTGGAAAAAACGAGGTCGCCCTAGAGAATTGTATCCCGACGTGTCTAGCAAGGATGCTCTTGTTCCTCCTGCAGTCCCTGTCCCAAATTGTGACTGTGGAGAACCGGCTGATATTGGCCAATCTCGCCATGAGGACACAGCTGCCCGTTGCTACTACACATGCGGTAGATTCAATGTAAGTAATTGCACCTCTGTCATTGCGCCTTTATTCATTGCTAGTAATTGCGGCTCTTGCATCTCTAACAATGTCGTTAGCAATCATGTTTTGTAGGCCCTGAGCGGTGCTTTTTCTTTCAGTGGATTGACGGTCCAGACAAATTTGACCCAAGGTATCTCCAGTTTGACGAATGGTGAAAAGGGAAGCATAATCCACCCGATCAATTCGAGCGGTGGGTGGCACCTCCCCCTGACCCCCCCAATGACAGACGAGGAGAAGAAAATAGCCCAATTAAGACGGCTTGAATCTCCGCCTCGTTGCAAATGCGGAGATTATTCTGTAATAAGTTCAGATAGGCCTAACGAGTTCGAATGTCCTAACCCCGCCGGAGTAAGTGCAAATTGTATGCGATCATGGCTTTCTTAGTATTTGTGCATGTACTAACATTTTACATTGTAGGGTGGGTATACCTTGTTGCGGAAGTGTAACTTCAGGGAGTGGCTGTGGGGTCCAAAGAACAAATGGCCGGATCCGAAGGTGGACAAGAAGAGAAAAGTGGTTACCCCTAAGCCTCCTGTGTTGTGCAAATGTGGTGTCGAAGTGCAGTATGGCCTACTACCATTGGAGCTTGGAATAGGCTATTGGTGCGGCCATATGGTTGATTACGATGAGGTCCTTTTGTTCCACTTGTTGCTCACTTGATATCTAAGCTTTTTGTATTTGCTGACTTTAAATTGTTCCGTTTGATCACAGAGCCTTAGGAAATGCAAGTGGGAGGTTTTTGCCCATGTTGAAGACCGTAGGGAATACATGGATTGTAACACTCTAGTGTTAAGCATGCATAATCAATTGCATTCTTAAGCATAAGCATCATTATGCATAGCATTAATGAAAAGAGTGATTGTCATTTTATGTATCATGCTTGATTATTCGAATTTTGCTTGCCTTTCACATGAAGTGTATATGTGGTATGAGTGTTTGGTGTTGGATGACCTCTAAGGTAACCTAGACATGTTTAGGACACCAAATGAACCTAGGTTTATGTTCATGGTTTTGGTTAATTAAGTTTTGTTGTCATGGTTGACCAAGGTGGACCATTAGAGTAGTTTTGTTTGACTGAATTGGAAGTGGTAGCTAGAGTGCTTGTATGTGTGTGCACCCTAAATGAAGTTTGTAGAGAATTTTATAAGGAACAAAAGTTGTTTTTACCACTTTTCATGAAAATGCTTGGAAGGTGTTCAAAAATATTAAAAAAGGGCAAAATTGGAGGCTGGTTTTCTATTTTGGGAAATTTTAAAAGGTATTTTATTTGGATTTTTGTAATTCAAAATCTAGGCAGAATCTGGTAAAACTTCTTTAAGATGAAATATTCTACTCTTCAAAAGCTACATTTTATCTATTTTGAGTTTTTGCTAATTCGGCTTAGTTTAAGAGTTATTAAGCAGCAAAGTTTGTTCTGAATTAGTGAAAATAACTTTTCGGTGACGGTTGGTTCCTGGCCGTCAGGGAAATCCCCGACCAGGAAAGCGCCGTGGCCGCCCGCGGCAGCATGCATCGGCCGCGTGACGCTCGGGGTCTGCCGAGGCCGGGCTGTTTTGGCCGCGTGGGGCGTCGTCCGAACGCGGTCACTCCTTCACTCGCCCGAGCCCTCGCTCTCTCTCCCTCGGCCCCTCTCATTTCTTCTCTGCTCGCCACCGCGTCGCCCGAGCTCGTCTCGCCGCCGCCCGAAAAATTCGCCGCCGTCAGCCGTGCATTCTCTCGATTGACCCCGCAATCGAACGCGCCCGAGTCCGCTCCACCTTCCTCTACCCTCGCCTCGGCCCATTCCGTCAAGGTTCGCCCGAATCGCTCCATTTTCTCCCCGGCCGCCATGGCCGCACCTCGGCTTCACCGTGGTCCCGCCGCTCTGGCCATCCTCCCTCGCCATTAGGGTGCTAATCAGACGCGTCGTGGTAGATAGCTGCTAGGACGATGCTCAATGGCTCCGATTAGGGTTTCGTGGGGTCGGATTTTGGTCAGGCCGCCGCTCGGAGTGCCGCCGCTCCGCCGCGCTCGAGCTCCGACCACCTCCAGCCGCTCCCTGCCATCTTGAGTACCCTCGATAGATGCGCGCTGCTCTCCTCTCTCTTCTCCGCCGGTTGGTGACGCCGGAGCGCCGCCGGGACGGCCGGCCGAGCCTCACCGCCGACGAGGACCTTCGGGTTAGAATTTAGGAAACCCTAAGGTTCTCGGTGTAAAGCTGCCAGACGCAGAGATTTACTTAATAGGGCTTGGTTCATTTCTGAAAATGTCAGGGTCCCCGGTGTAAAGTGACTTTTTCTTTTTCTTTTCCAGAATTGATTTCAGATTTTAGTTTAAACTTTGAAAATTCATAACTTGCTCATTTTTCATCCAAATGAGTTGGTTTAACTTGCAGTATTTTTCTTATGAGATGATCTATGCATGAAAAATATAAAATGTGGAATTTGTGAAACTTTTCTGTATAGCTTTATTTATCTCTATTAATTGTATTTATCTTAGGAAATGCATAACTAATTCTCTGTTGCTCAGAAAGATGTGAGACCAAGTTTGTTAGTCTTCTTATGTCATGCTCTATCTGTGAAAAATATTATTAGGCTATGTCATATGTAAATTTTTCTATGTCTAGTTATGGTGCCTATTTTCATGTGAGGATAAATAATTCATAATAAATAATGTATAAGGAATTTGTGCATGAAACTTTTTGGAGAATGTTTTTATGTCAATCTAGAGCTAATTATGTTCTGAGATCTATTGTTTGATATACTTTTATGTACAAAGTATTTTATGCCCCTGGAATTGTGCTGCCTTGTCATTTTTGTGCAGGATAAAGTACTTACTGTTTTGACTTGAAATTTTTATGGTAGTCTTTGTTTGGTATGATTAAGCTTCTGTAATTTTTACAGAATTTTCTGAGTAGTCTAAAGTCATGTTGTAGTTATACCCTGATTTCTTTCGTTTATAAATAATGCTTTAGAGTTATCATTTCATGTGAGTAAAAATGCTTTTTATGCTATTCATGAGATGTATGATCTGCTTTTGGTTGTGGTTCAGTAGAGTGTAGTGTGCAAAACAATGGTTGTTTATAATTCTTTATAGTGTGCGAGTAAATTGTAATGCGAGGCTTATTTGGAGATTTATCGGTAGAAGAGAATGCAGATGACATGTGCTTATCATATATGTTTTCAAATAGCATATCATTCATCTTAGCTGAGCATTCATTTACCATCACCATCAGCATTGTATTTATATGTATGCACGGTATTCATACGCACTATGCATCATACAGGATCGTCAGAGCTCGCGACGGTAGTTCCCGGAGCACCAGGAGAGGAAGGCCAACAGGAAGCTTTGGTTCGGGAAGTAGCAGCCGAAGAGGATCCCGAAGCTGATCTTCTGGAGTGTCCCGACCACCAGCCAAGCGCTTTCCTGAAAGGCAAGCCCCGGAGCATTCTCCCTGTGGTTTGCAAAATATCTAACTTGAGTCTTTTACTTGTTTGCTGCATTAAGTTATAGGCGTTGTTTTATACCGTTGCTTCATTACTTATATTCCTTGCCACTGTTTATACTTCCACCCTGTTAGATTCAGGTACGATTATATGCTTAGCCCTGCTTAACTAGATCGGTAGAAGTCGGGTGATTTCCTGTCATCCGCGAGTTATAGGTGGTAACTCGGATGGTTGAATATATTGTTATCTTGGATAACCATGTGGAGATAATAAATCGAGACCGGGCGGGATTGGAGTTGAGAATGAACTGGAGGTTCAATGTGGTTATCCCGTCTGTGTCGAACTAGGACCCCGTCCGTTGTACGTCCTCAAGTCATATTGAATTTATGCCTCACATTTAGCTGGAAGGATAAGTCGTTCCGACCACGAAGCCTAATTTTGATTTGGGCCGGGAGTCGACCTGCTGTACGCATCGCATTGGTGAAGATGGGGGACCACGGGTTACGCGGTTGTAAGGCCTGAATATAGCATGGTGCGCCCTGCTGGCAGCCGGACGGTGCCCGGATGTGATGGTACCTGTTGATCTCGCGTTTTTCCTGAATTGGATGTCGGTGACCTGTAGCTCACCGTGGCTGGTGAGTGTGGTTTGTGTGAGGAGTACCCGCCAGCTGGTTAGTAATCGATTATAATCGCCATCGTTCCTGGACAGTGAACACTTGACTTGAGCAGCGGCATCGTAGTAAGAATTTGAACAAGAGATGAGATGGTTGAGCTGTTGAGACTGAAAGATACTCAACCGGAATTGGTTACTTTCTGTTGAATAATTATTACCATGCTTGTTTAGTACAGGTGCTAATGTAGCATGATAAGGTTAATCAGATTAAAATACATTGCTAGAAGGTTCTTATTAATTGTTTCTTAATGCAAGCTTTTCCGCAATTTAAATGAGTCAGCTATCCTACTTATACAGCCTTGCATACTCCTTGGAGTCTTTTATTTTAGTTTATGACGGGTAAGTCTAGCTGAGTATATCCTCGTACTCAGGGTTTTATTTCCCATGTTTTTGCAGATGGTGAGATGCTTTATGGTTATTGTCAGAACTGTTTCTATCCCGCCTTGGGAGATGACTAGACCTTGGGCATGGTCACTCTTCTCGACTTGATGCTTTTGCTGGATGTGGACCAAGGACCTGGCACTGTATTTGAACTAAATGCGTGTGTGGCTTTAAACTAAATCGCTTCCGCTTTTATTAGAAATTGAACATGGTTTTGTAATAACTCTATTTCGTACTCCGATGATGTTTTAAACTTGGTGCTTGTGAATGAGTACGCTAAACTATTACGATCTTGGTCGTGCCGAAAAAGTTTGAAATCCTTCGAGATTTCACGGACTACCGGGTTTATTAGGTCTCAATCATATGATTTGCTGAATTAATGGCGGATTATGTGCTTGTGCTCTAATAAATTGGTCGGTTCTGTCTCAGCTGGCATCGGAGCAGGTTTAGCGTTTTACTGTTCACAAGTATTTAAAATAAAAGAGTTTTTGGGTTGCGAAAAGTATTTACAAAAAGTATAGGTGTTCAAATCTATGGTTTTGGAAAATTAGAGTGTGCCAGTGGTCATATCCTTTATGCCCAATAGGATTCAGGTGGCTTAATTAAGTACTGACTTGGGAGAAATTGCATCATATTTGTTATTTTGCCGTTGCCCATACAATGGCGGATTCGTGTGGGTGCCATTCACTTGAATGGTAATGTATGGATCAAATTGCCTCTACGCCCTGGTAAGTGTGAGTTGTGAGAGCATGATTGGATGCAAATGCCAGTCTAGGGGAGTGCTTATTGATGCCGGATTATTTACATGTTGCACACATGTTTATATGAAGGTATTCCATGTTGGGACCGTCTTCTGGCGGTGTCGTCTTCTGCGCGACTGTTGGGGTAGTAAGTAATCGGTGTTTTCACCTTGTTCGGAAGGTGCGTGAATTTTTACGTCGAATTGCATTCATATGGGATATGGGCTGAAATGCATTTTCTGCAGGTACACTAACCGCGAACGGTAGAACGAAGTAGTTACGTATAATGAGAGAACGATGTATGCCACCGCATAGAGCGTTAGATTATTAGTTCGTGAGGACGTATGTGACCTGCATGCATCATGGTTAAATTTGCTCATTCATACATTCATGGTTCCTTCCCTTATAATTAAATTGTCTCTTTTCTTTAAAATTATGACTTATGGGATATACAACTTTTGAACAGATGGCGAGAACCAAGCAGACTGCTCGTAAGTCCACTGGAGGAAGAGCGCCCCGTGGTCCTTTGGCTGTCCGTGAGTCGGCACCAAGGGAGGTGGACACTTTTCTTGAGGAGCACGCCATGCCTAGCCTTCTTTGGAGGATTCTCTCCAATGCTGGGTATACGGTGGGCATGGAGCCTCACTACTACTGGGATAAGGATGATTTGGTGAACTATGGAGAGGCACGTGTGGAGGTAGTAGTCCCACCTCTGGACGGTGACCCCCACTGGGTTGGGTGGCGCTGTTTTGGTGCGGGCAAGACTGCCAAGACAGGTGCCACGTTTGCAGCCTTTGACGTGGTAGAGCACCTGATGGAGGAGATACCTCACGCGCTTGCCGAGGTTTTTCCTGGAGTGTTCCCCATTGCTCACCGCTTCTCTAGGTGGCCACATGCTGAGGGAAACCCACTGGAGGCCGGTCTTGAGGAGGCACAGGGTAGCAGCACGCCTGCTATGAGTGCTATGTTTGCCGTGATGGGGGCCTATGTCAACATGGAGACTAAGGCACTTCGTCTAAATGAGGAGTTCAAGGATGCTCGAGCTGATGCACGCAAGGAGAAGCGTGAGTTGACTCGTGAGCTTCAGCGCTCCCAAGAGGAGGTAGCCCGTGTGTCTCATCATCGAGACAAGGTTGTGTTGGAGAGCCAGAAGATGGCTTAGGCTAGGGATGAGGCCTGGTCCGAGTTCCGTCGTCTTAGCATCCGCCAGCAGCAGGTGCTAGAGGACGTGGAGGAGATTCGTGCTTACAATGCTAGTCTTCAAGAGGAGGTGCACAGGAAGTAGGAGGAGATCCGTCAGCTGAGAGCAGCCTTAGTAGCAGCTAGGAGGGCTATGAACAGTGCTTCCAGTGAGAGTAGCAACAATGGAGAGTAGCCTTGCTGAGGATCGTTAGTCTCTAGTTGTTCTTTTGCGTTCCTGTCAGGTGGTCATGTAACCCTTTTGCTCGCTATCAAGACTTTGATGTAATGTTAGAACATGGTGTTTGAGGTGGTGATATCCGTACAACCTTTAAAAGTCCAGTGTATGTATGCTGGCAAATTTGTGGATGTTGTAAGACGCTTTGCGATGGTTCGCAGTAATATTTAGTGATGTTGTGATGTGAAAAATTGGAATTATTGTGCCTCTATTTATTGTGCGAATTTATTTCCCTCGATGAATTCAGTTTGGCATGATTTTTACATTCACCTCTCATTATGACAACATTCACCTGATGCATACTTATTGCTGAAAATATACAGATGCCGGTTACACGTAGTGGTTCGGGTGCTAATGGCAATGGCGGATCTGAAGAGGGTGCTGATAACACTGCTCGTGGTGTGCCACCCCCACCTTTGACCAATGCGGAGCAGCTGTTTGCTCAATTCTTGGGCAGCCAGCGCAATGTAGAGCAGCTTCTTCGTGAGAACTTGGCCCGCGACGTTCGCCAGGGTCCTCAACAAAATCAATACAGCAGCTTCAAGGAGTTTCAGGACACTAAACCTCCTATGTTTAAGGATGCTCCTGAGCCACTTGAGGCAGATGAATGGCTCAATACCATGGAAGATAAATTTCGTCTTCTAAGGTTGACAGAAGAGCTGAAAGCGGAGTATGCAGCCCATCAGCTTGAGGGACAAGCAGGGACGTGGTGGAAGCAACATCGCACCACCTTTCCGCAGGGTGTTCCAATTACTTGGGACCGCTTTGCACATGCTTTCCGTGGAAATTTCATTCCTCCCAGTCTGATGGCTATGAAGAAGACTGAGTTTCTGTCGCTCACTATGGGAACTCGCAATGTGAAGGAGTATCTGCACGCCTTCAATAATTTGAGTCGCTATGCTCCTGAGTTTGTCAACACTGATGAGAACAAGATAGCTAGCTTCAAGAGAGGCTTGAGTTCCAAGTTGATGAAGACTATGAGTACTTCTGCTCGTGTTACTTTCAATGATTTCTTGAATGATTGTATTATGCAAGAAAACAGTAACAATGTTCATGCTGCCATCAAGAATCGTAAGAGAGCTCATGATGGAGGTGGTTCTTCTCAGTCAAGAGCCCCAACTGCTTTCCGTACGCCGTTTCGTCCACCAATGTCTGGTGCGAGATTCAGGCCCCCGTAGCAGAAAAGGCATAATAATTATCCAGCTCAGAATCCGCAGAAGCATCACAGAGCATTCAAAGTTCCTATTCCACAGGGGAAACCAGTACAGAGCAACTTGACCAGTGCTAACAAGACACCTGTCAATGGACCTTGCTTCAACTGCAACCAGGCAGGGCACTTTGCTCGTTATTGCCCTTTTCCCAAGAAGCAGCAGGGCCCATATCAAGCTCGTGTGCACAACACCTCGATTGAGGAAATTCTTACTGGTGAACCAGTGACCGCGGGTATGTTTTCTGTGAATCAAATCCCTGCCGCTGTTTTGTTTGATTCTGGATCATCGCATTCTTTCATGAGTCAAGCATTTGCACAGAAGCATGATCAAAAGATACTTGAATTGAGTATTGAATTCAAGGTTAGTTCAGCTGGGGCTGATATAACTACTAAGCAGATAGTTCAGGGTGCCACCCTAGACCTAGATAAGTGGAGGTTTCGGTTGAACTTGATAGTTCTACCTGGCTTAGGAGTGGATGTCATCGTGGGAATGAGTTGGATGAAATTCTGGGGTGCTATGATCGATACAGGCAATAGGATGCTATCTATCAGAAATCCTCTTGGGGAGGGTACTTTTTAAGTGCCATTACCCCGAAAGTTTAAGCTAGCGAGTGTGTCCTATTCTACTCGTGTGACCCCTCTTCCCGAAATTCCTGTTGTATGTGAATTTCCGGATGTTTTTCCTGAAGAGCTTCCGGGTCTTCCACCCGATAGAGATGTTGAGTTTCGCATTGAGTTATTGCCTGGCACTGCCCCAATTTCTAGGAGACCATATCGGATGCCGCCAAATGAATTGGCAGAGCTAAAAGATCAGTTGAAGGCATTGTTGGACAAGGGTCTTATTCGTCCTAGTGTGTCGGAATGGGGTTGTCCTGCTATCTTTGTGAAGAAGAAGGACAAATCTCTACGGATGTGCGTGGATTATCGTCCACTCAATGCTGTCACCGTTAAGAACAAGTATCCGTTACCCCGAATTGACATTCTATTTGACCAGTTGTCCAAGGCGAGAGTGTTTTCCAAGATTGATCTTAGGTCTGGTTACCATCAGATCAAGATTAGACCCGCAGATGTGCCTAAGACTGCTTTTTCTACCAGATATGGATTGTATGAGTATCTTGTTATGTCCTTTGGCTTAACAAATGCTCCTGCATACTTCATGTATCTGATGAATTCAGTCTTCATGCTGAAGCTAGACAAATTTGTGGTGGGTTTTATTGATGATATATTGGTGTACTCAGAAAACGAAGATGATCATGCCGAGCATCTGAGGATTGTTCTAGAAAGGCTTAGGGAACATAAGCTGTATGCTAAGTTTAGCAAGTGTGAGTTTTGGCTCAAGAAAGTTCAATTCCTTGGCCATGTCCTATCTGATGAGGGAATCTCCGTAGATCCGAGCAAAGTACAAGAGGTTATGAACTGGGAAGCGCCGACTTCTGTGCATGAAGTTCGGAGTTTTCTTGGGCTAGCCGGGTATTATCGTCGTTTCATTCCGGATTTCTCGAAGATTGCCAAACCTATGACAAATCTGTTGTAGAAAGAGAAGAAGTTTGTCTGGACAGAGGAGTGTGAAACATCTTTCCGTACCTTGCGGGAATTGTTGACCACTGCTCCTGTTCTTGCGCAACCAGATTTAGGGAAACCTTTTGATGTATATTGTGATGCATCAAAAATAGGCTTGGGATGTGTGCTTATGCAAGAAGGCAGAGTCATAGCTTATGCCTCACGTCAGTTAAAGAAGCATGAAGTGAACTATCCAACCCATGATTTGGAGCTAGCAGCTGTTGTGCATGCTCTAAAAATCTGGAGGCATTACTTGTTGGGTAACTTCTGTAAAGTCTATACTGATCACAAAAGTCTGAAGTATATCTTCACTCAACTCGAGTTGAACATGAGACAACATCGATGGATGGAGTTTATTAAGGACTTCAATATGGAGATCTTGTATCATCCAGGCAAAGCAAACGTAGTCGCAGATGCGTTGAGTCAAAAATCACATTGTCATGCTATTCAACCTTTGTTAGCAGATGATTTTAGCCTCATGCATCCTGTTGTGCTGCGTAACATCCAAATTAGTTGCTCGCTTGAAAGTAAGATTATCGAAGGTCAGAAAACTGACAAGGGTATAGGTCATATCAAGGAGAAGATGTTGAAACAGCCGCTCAAGCATTTTCGAGTGGATGAGAAGGGAATCTTATGGTTTGACGATCGTCTGGTCGTACCAAAAAATAGAGAACTCAGAAATCAAATTATGGATGAAGCTCACTTATCAAAGTTATCTATTCATCCTAGCGGTAGTAAAATGTTTCATGATTTGAAGGTTCGCTATTGGTGGACCAAAATGAGAAAGGAGATTGCAGCTTATGTCGCACGGTGTGACATCTGTTGTCGCGTAAAGGCTGTTCATTTGAAGCCAGCCGGAATGCTTCAACCGTTGCCGATTCCTGAATGGAAATTGGAAGATATCAGTATGGATTTCATTACCGGACTTCCCACCACTCAGAAAGGGCATGACTCTATTTGGGTAATTGTGGATCGACTTACCAAGAGTGCGCACTTTATTCTAGTTCGGACAGACTATCGACCGCCTCAATATGCTGATATTTATCTTAGGGAGATTATCCGTTTGCATGGAATTCCCAAGACGATTGTATCTGATCGAGGATCTCAGTTCACTGCTCATTTCTGGGAACATTTGCAGAAGGATTTGGGGACAAAGCTGAATCATAGTACAGCTTATCATCCTCAAACTTCAGGCCAGACAGAAAGAGTGAATCAAGTTCTTGAAGATCTTCTGAGGGCTTGTGTCTTATCATCCAAGGGTTCATGGGAGAAATGGTTACCTTTGGCAGAATTCTCTTATAACAATAGTTACCAAGAGAGTATACAGATGGCTCCTTTTGAGGCACTGTATGGCCGAAAGTGTAGAACGCCTGTGAATTGGGTAGGACCTGGAGAAAGAAGATATTATGGTATTGACTTTGTTAAAGAAGCTGAAGAGAAGGTTCGAACAATTCAACAACACATAGCAGCTGCACAATCTCGACAGAAAAGTTATGCTAATAAGAGAAGAAGACCTCTAACTTTTGATGTTGGTGATTATGTGTATCTGAAGGTCTCTCCTATGAAGAAAGTGCAACGTTTTGGTGTTAAAAGAAAACTAGCACCTCGTTATGTTGGTCCATATCAGATAGTGGAAAGAAAAGGATTGTGGGCCTATAAGCTCAATCTTCCTGAAGAGATGAGTGCAGTGTTTCCTGTTTTCCATGTATCCCAACTCAAGAAATGTCTACGTGTTCCAACCGAGGAAGCCGTTAAAGTTAAAGACATTAAGCTGAGTTCAGATTTAACTTATGAAGAGAAACCTATGAGACTTCTAGATGTCAAAGACCGAGTGACCAGAAATCGTGTGGTCAGGCAATATAAGGTTTCTTGGAGCAATCATGATGATAACGATGCCACTTGGGAAACCGAGGACTATTTAAAAGAAGTATATCCCGATTTTCATAAAGAATGGTTAGTCTACTCAAATCTCGGGATGAGATTTCTTTAAGGGGGGAAGGGATGTAACACTCTGGTGTTAAGCATGCATAATCAATTGCATTCTTAAGCATAAGCATCATTATGCATAGCATTAATGAAAAGAGTGATTGTCATTTTATGTATCATGCTTGATTATTCGAATTTTGCTTGCCTTTCACATGAAGTGCATATGTGGTATGAGTGTTTGGTGTTGGATGACCTCTAAGGTAACCTAAACATGTTTAGGACACCAAATGAACCTAGGTTTATGTTCATGGTTTTGGTTAATTAAGTTTTGTTGTCATGGTTGACCAAGGTGGACCATTAGAGTAGTTTTGTTTGACTGAATTGGAAGTGGTAGCTAGAATGCTTGCATGTGTGTGAACCCTAAATGAAGTTTGTAGAGAATTTTATAAAGAACAAAAGTTGTTTTTACCACTTTTCATGAAAATGCTTGGAAGGTGTTCAAAAATGTTGAAAAAGGGCAAAATTGGAGGCTGGTTTTCTATTTTGGGAAATTTTAAAAGGTATTTTATTTGGATTTTTGTAATTCAAAATCTAGGCAGAATCTGGTAAAACTTCTTTAAGATGAAATGTTCTACTCTTCAAAATCTACATTTCATCTATTTTGAGTTTTTGCTAATTTGGCATAGTTTAAGAGTTATTAAGCAGCAAAATTTATTCTGAATTAGTGAAAATAGCTTTTCGGTGACGGTTGGTTCCTGGCCGTCAGGGAAATCCCCGACCAGGAAAGCGCCGTGGCCGCCCGCGGCAGCATGCGTCGGCCGCGTGACGCTCGGGGTCTGCCGAGGCCGGGCTGTTTTGGCCGCGTGGGGCATCGTCCGAACGCGGTCACTCCTTCACTCGCCCGAGCCCTCGCTCTCTCTCCCTCGGCCCCTCTCATTTTTTCTCTGCTCGCCGCTGCGTCGCCCGAGCTCGTCTCGCCGCCGCCCGAAAAATTCGCCGCCGTCAGCCGTGCATTCTCTCGATTGACCCCGCAATCGAACGCGCCCGAGTCCGCTCCACCTTCCTCTACCCTCGCCTCGGCCCATTCCGTCAAGGTTCGCCCGAATCGCTCCATTTTCTCCCCGGCCGCCATGGCCGCACCTCGGCTTCACCGTGGTCCCGCCGCTCTGGCCATCCTCCCTCGCCATTAGGGTGCTAATCAGACGCGTCGTGGTAGATAGCTGCTAGGACGATGCTCAATGGCTCCGATTAGGGTTTTGTGGGGTCGGATTTTGGTCGGGCCGCCGCTCGGAGTGCCGCCGCTCCGCCGCGCTCGAGCTCCGACCACCTCCAGCCGCTCCCTGCCATCTTGAGTACCCTCGATAGATGCGCGCTGCTCTCCTCTCTCTTCTCCGCCGGTTGGTGACGCCGGAGCGCCGCCGGGACGGCCGGCCGAGCCTCACCGCCGACGAGGACCTTCGGGTTAGAATTTAGGAAACCCTAAGGTTCTCGGTGTAAAGCTGCCAGACGCAGAGATTTACTTAATAGGGCTTGGTTAGTTTCTGAAAATGTCAGGGTCCCTGGTGTAAAGTGACTTTTTCTTTTTCTTTTCCAGAATTGATTTCAGATTTCAGTTTAAACTTTGAAAATTCATAACTTGCTCATTTTTCATCCAAATGAGTTGGTTCAACTTACAGTATTTTTCTTATGAGATGATCTATGCATGAAAAATATGAAATGTAGAATTTGTGAAACTTTTCTGTATAGCTTTATTTATCTCTATTAATTGTATTTATCTTAGGAAATGCATAACTAATTCTCTGTTGCTCAGAAAAATGTGAGACCAAGTTTGTTAGTCTTCTTATGTCATGCTCTATCTGTGAAAAATATTATTAGGCTATGTCATATGTAAATTTTTCTATGTCTAGTTATGGTGCCTATTTTCATGTGAGGATAAATAATTCATAATAAATAATGTATAAGGAATTTGTGCATGAAACTTTTTGGAGAGTGTTTTTATGTCAATCTAGAGCTAATTATGTTCTGAGATCTGTTGTTTGATATACTTTTATGTACAAAGTATTTTATGCCCCTGGAATTGTGCTGCCTTGTCATTTTTGTGCAGGATAAAGTACTTACTGTTTTGAGTTGAAATTTTTATGGTAGTCTTTGTTTGGTATGATTAAGCTTCTGTAATTTTTACAGAATTTTCTGAGTAGTCTATAGTCATGTTGTAGTTATACCCTGATTTCTTTCGTTTATAAATAATGCTTTAGAGTTATCATTTCATGTGAGTAAAAATGCTTTTTATGCTATTCATGAGATGTATGATCTGCTTTTGGTTGTGGTTCAGTAGAGTGTAGTGTGCAAAACAATGGTTGTTTATAATTCTTTATAGTGTGCGAGTAAATTGTAATGCGAGGCTTACTTGGAGATTTATCGGTAGAAGAGAATGCAGATGACATGTGCTTATCATACATGTTTTCAAATAGCATATCATTCATCTTAGCTGAGCATTCATTTACCATCACCATCAGCATTGTATTTATATGTATGCACGGTATTCATACGCACTATGCATCATACAGGATCGTCAGAGCTCGCGACGGTAGTTCCCGGAGCACCAGGAGAGGAAGGCCAACAGGAAGCTTTGGTTCGGGAAGCAGCAGCCGAAGAGGATCCCGAAGCTGATCTTCCGGAGTGTCCTGACCACCAGCCAAGCGCTTTCCTAAAAGGCAAGCCCCGGAGCATTCTCCCTGTGGTTTGCAAAATATCTAACTTGAGTCTTTTACTTGTTTGCTGCATTAAGTTATAGGCGTTGTTTTATACCGTTGCTGCATTACTTATATTCCTTGCCACTGTTTATACTTCCACCCTGTTAGATTCAGGTACGATTATATGCTTAGCCCTGCTTAACTAGATCGGTAGAAGTCGGGTGATTTCCTGTCATCCGCGAGTTATAGGTGGTAACTCGGATGGTTGAATACATTGTTATCTTGGATAACCATGTGGAGATAATAAATCGAGACCGGGCGGGATTGGAGTTGAGAATGAACTGGAGGTTCAATGTGGTTATCCCGTCTGTGTCGAACTAGGACCCCGTCCGTTGTACGTCCTCAAGTCATATTGAATTTATGCCTCACATTTAGCTGGAAGGATAAGTCGTTCCGACCGCGAAGCCTAATTTTGATTTGGGCCGGGAGTCGACCTGCTGTACGCATCACATTGGTGAAGATGGGGGACCACGGGTTACGCGGTTGTAAGGCCTGAATATAGCATGGTGCGCCCTGCTGGCAGCCGGACGGTGCCCGGATGTGATGGTACCTGTTGATCTCGCATTTTTCCTGAATTGGATGTCGGTGACCTGTAGCTCACCGTGGCTGGTGAGTGTGGTTTGTGTGAGGAGTACCCGCCAGCTGGTTAGTAATCGATTATAATCGCCATCGTTCCTGGACAGTGAACACTTGACTTGAGCAGCGGCATCGTAGTAAGAATTTGAACAAGAGATGAGATGGTTGAGCTGTTGAGACTGAAAGATACTCAACCGGAATTGGTTACTTTCTGTTGAATAATTATTACCATGCTTGTTTAGTACAGGTGCTAATGTAGCATGATAAGGTTAATCAGATTAAAATACATTGCTAGAAGGTTCTTATTAATTGTTTCTTAATGCAAGCTTTTCCGCAATTTAAATGAGTCAGCTATCCTACTTATACAGCCTTGCATACTCCTTGGAGTCTTTTATTTTAGTTTATGACGGGTAAGTCTAGCTGAGTACATCCTCGTACTCAGGGTTTTATTTCCCATGTTTTTGCAGATGGTGAGATGCTTTATGGTTATTGTCAGAACTGTTTCTATCCCGCCTTGGGAGATGACTAGACCTTGGGCATGGTCACTCTTCTCGACTTGATGCTTTTGCTGGATGTGGACCAAGGACCTGGCACTATATTTGAACTAAATGTGTGTGTGGCTTTAAACTAAATCGCTTCCGCTTTTATTAGAAATTGAACATGGTTTTGTAATAACTCTATTTCGTACTCCGATGATGTTTTAAACTTGGTGCTTGTGAATGAGTACGCTAAACTATTACGATCTTGGTCGTGCCAAAAAAGTTTGAAATCCTTCGAGATTTCACGGACTACCAGGTTTATTAGGTCTTAATCATATGATTTGCTGAATTAATGGCGGATTATGTGCTTGTGCTCTAATAAATTGTTCGGTTCTGTCACATGGATACACTGAAGCAAAAGCAAGTAATGGACCTGAAGTTTAAGTCTGGTACTCAGCTTGTGGACAACTACATTAAGATGCGGAAGCGAGCGCAGGTTGACTATGCCCGACGATTGCGTGTCCAAACCCCAAGTGCTGCTCGGTGGAAGAAAGGCTGTGATGCATGGAAAAAGAAGAGAGAAGAGGAAGCATCCTTACATGCGAGGGAGAAGATGAAGGAGGCCGAAAAGAGGAGTGCTGATGCGAAGATGAAGCATAAGATGGCGGAGGCGGAGATGCCGATGAACGACGAGGACGAGGAGTATGATGAAGCGTTCACCCAAGCCCTCGATGACTTGGAGGCCGCTTACTATAAAAAAAAGGAAGAAGAGGAGTATGATGATGCGTTCACCCAAGCCGTTGATGACTTGGAGGCCGCTTACTACAAAAAAAGGAAGAAGAGGCTAACGCAGCTGAGCGTAGCCGTACCAATGAGTTTGTGGGAGAGGATAGTGGTTCTGAAGATGAAGACTTGCTTCCCGTTATGTTTCGAATTATTAGGGTCGTTTTGTTAGATGAATTCGGATTAGTAGCTCATCGCCCTAGCGGACCTATAATTTTATTGTAATAAACTGTTTCCGTGACTTTTAACTGTGCTGTAATGGACTATTATAACGGATGTAATGCAAGCATGTAAGGGTTTAGGGTTTAGGGTAAATTTTTTAGGGTTTAGGGTTTTTAGGGTTTAGGGTTTTTAGGGTTTAGGGTTTAAGGTTTTTTGGGTTTAGGGTTTTTAGGGTTTAGGGTTTACGGTTTAGGGTAAATTTTGACAAAAGAATAGTGCGTATCATACATGAAGACAGTAATTACATCGTACAGGGTACTACTGTCCCAGAGCCTGTCCCTGCCCCTGCCCCCTACCCCTCTTCGGCCTCCTCGGTCGCACGTGCCCCGACGAGTAGGTGTAGCGATCCGGTGGAACACCTCGAGTCACGCGAACGTCCTGCATTGGAGTCATCTGTGATAACTCCTGCGTGTAGGGCGGAGGTGCTCCTGCAAGCTGTGAGGGGCCGATCTCGACCTCCTTGTCGCTGATCGATGCGTCAGTGGGGGGGTCATTAGGTAGTCGGTAGGTCCACGACGAGGTGCCGGCTCCATATTAGAAAAACATAGGTAGACGAGGTGGGGTACACGGAGTTACCTCTGTTCTGGGGTGCAGGAGGACGTGCTGCGGGTGCCGGTGCAGGAATTTGAGGCGCCGCGTCGTTGGTCCAACAAGTGAGAGCCCTCATCACGGATCTAAGCGTCGTACGCAGCCGCGTGTATGAGGTGCGCTGCTCGTCGACTGTCAACGCCAAGCCACCCTCCAAGCGGTGACACACGGAGTCCATCTCCGTGTAAAGTAGTTGCGTACCATCGACCTAATTTCAGTTTGAAGTTACATGAAAGATATACGTAATGAAGTACTGATATATATGAGAGATTCAAGTACTCACCGCACGGAAGTAATCCTGATCACGGTGCATAGGGTAAGTGTCACGCACGGCGGCGACGTGTGGCTGCTGCTCTGGAGGAACGAAGGTGACACGTGTGCGGGTACGAGGCTGGTACCACCGGAGGTACATCATGTATGAGTCCTTGGTGTGGGGGCGGTACTCATCAATGACGTCCTCTGTGGCAAGCAACCAATCGTCCACGTATGGCTGCAGATGTGGAACCCATAAGTTGCCGCCGACCTGTCCCCTCCGAGTCAGCCTGAACACAAATTTAAGTAAGACATGTCTACTGCGATTAATTTTTCAAAGTCAGCTGTTAGTAGTACTTACCTATGAGCATCTGCAGGGACGGTACGGATGATAGGGATGGGGGACGGCTGCATGAGACTGAACTGGCGCAAAACACGCCCTGGGCAGTGCGGTTCGACGAAGATGTCGAACACCATCGGTCGGAGCATCAGCCAGAAGGCCTGGTCACGTGTGCACAACGTGGACAGCCCAAGGGGAGCTCATGCATGGATAGCCTCCTGGCTGTAAGGCTCCCAGATCACGTCGGTCGGCTGTATCCTGTTGAACTCCAGCATAAACTCATTGTACGACCGCGTGACCTGCATATGTGTCCATCGTCGCTGAAATATAACAATAAATGGGTTAGAAGGTACGATACGAATTAACTATATACGTCAGCTAGGAACACGAACCTGACGACGGCACCAGACTGTACCCATGGTGGGGTAGTCCTCAGGCGGAACCTGCAAGTACAGGTCCTCCTCGTAGGCGGTGTGATCCACCATAGGTCGACCAATCGCGAACCGTTTAGCTGCCCATAGCTGTAGAAGGAGGGGGCAACCAGTGAGCAAAGAATTTGTTTCTATCTTAGTACACACTTCGCAAAGCCCCCTGTACGTCGCTGCCAGTACGGCAGATCTCCAGCTCCACTGTGGCACTGCTTCCTCGTCAGCATCAGCGATCACGCGCGCGTAGGGGATCATGACCTTGTCGACGGCATGTCCCGCGCTGCTGGTGAACATGACCCAGCCAAAAAGCCACAACAAGTAGGCCTCCAAGCTCCGTTGCACAGAGTACACGTCAGCCTCTGGGTGTAGCTGATCGGACTAAAAAAGATATAGTTAATAAAGTTGAGTAGAACTGTAAATTGATAAAATTCTTTTAAATTAGGCCTTACGGTAAACTGCATGAGCCACTGCTGCGACGGGCCCATGGTCGTGTACGGAGGGAAGCTGCTCAAAGCTGGAAGTGCAGGGTGACGCTGTATGTGGCTGAAGTGGGCCATCATGTCATCTCGCCAATCATGAACTCCGTCGACTGGCCCAACGGCATCGCCAGCGAGGGGAAGGCCAAGCAAGAACGCAATGTCCTGAAGCATCGGTGCGACCTCCCCGCACGGCAGGTGGAACGTGTGTGTCTCCGGCCTCCATCGGTCGACCAGGGCTGCTAGAAGAGACCTATCGAAACTCCACCTCCTCGTCTCATCGGCCTCACCAGCTCGAGCCTCTATAAGACGACACAACGGGAGGAGGCCTGCCTCACGTAACCTGCACATAAAAATTTTATGTTATTAAGAAGGCATGTGTACTTAATTGGGAGAATTGAAAGAGTCAACGGATACCTGGAACAGAACCGAGGGTCCACTAAAAGTAGACGTCTGGACGGTCGCGGTCGAAGTACGGGCAGATTGGCGTTCTGCACCGCAATACGGTACGAGCGGTGGTGCAGATCGATCCCTCGATCTAGCAGCTCCGGTGTGTCGTCGGCCATCCCTGCATGACAATATCACAGTTAACACATATCACACATGCAAATAGAAAGTGAAAAAGTATACAATAATAAATTTAAGGTACAACAACAAATGATCGAATTTGAAACATAAAGACTGCACATACAACATGTAACAGAAATATATTCAAATACAAGACTGAGATTATGAACATTACATCCGGAATATAGGTTGAAACAATAAGTTTGTTCACTCCAGTTACAACAAAGCAAAAACCGTACATTACATAATCTTAACCAAGCTCTCTACACATCAATACACGACCGAACCACGAGGCACGCGTGCACGCCTTGGCCTGGTGGGCCTAGAAGTTGTCCCTTCTCCTGTTGGCGGGGTACCATCCAATCCGGATCCTGATGGCGGGGCTTCTGCTGTTGTGGCCATGTCTGAGTCCTTGGGGCACTTCTTGTAAGTATGTCCTTCCTTGTCGCATTTGCTACAACGTATGTACCTTCCACCTGCTTCGGACTCATCCATGGCGTTTTGAATACGTCTTGTCTTCCGACGCCCAGCCTTGTCTCTGATCTTACTTGGGTCTGGAATATAGGTAGGTTGCGGTACTGTACCTGTAAAATTTCCCGCTATGCCAAAACCATAAATTTCATGTGACCATGTATGCAATATGGCTTCCTTGGTGAAATAGGGAGATATAAAAGTACGATCAAGTATTCCACACTCCGAGCTCGCTGCAATAACATGGGAACATGGTTTGTGGTAGAGTCTTGGCTTGTGGCACGTGCATACGCAATACCCATCCTCTCTAAGTATGCATTCTTGCACAACTCTTCTTCTATATATTCCACGCTTGGCCTTATCAGCACACAAGATTTCAAATCGGTGCTCTCTAGTACCTTGAGTTATAACTCTATGCTCCTTTGCCTTCTTACGTTTTTCCTCTAGATAATTTATCAGCATTTGTCCGAAGAAAACACCTCGCACTTGCATTGATAGGGCAGCGACTTGGTACCGGTCTCTGAAATATCTGCATGTTCCATGCAGGATGAACTCAACAATGGCAACCAAGGGAAGGTCTCTAACACCACGCATCACCCAGTTGTAAACTTTAGCCAAATTAGTTGTCATAATACCAAACCGCGCTCCGCCGACATCATGCAGCAAAGACCACTTCTCCTTAGGCTCATTCTCTATCCAGTGCGAAAAATTTCTCACAGCAGATGCCGATCTCCTTCTGATGTTTGGACCATCTGTGGGCAGCGGTCCTAAGGACTCTGGACCATCCTCACCAACAGGTGCTGATCGGCTTGAGTGTTCTTCCATATGCTTCGTTGTGAGCTCGTCCAACCTCCTCCAAAGCTCGTTGAATTTTTTCTGTTGATTCTGTCCGCACAGCCTCTTGAATAGATCCATCAAGCTCTTGCGCTTAAACTGCTTGTAAAAATTAGCACCCATGTGATGCATACACCACCGACTTTGAACATCTGGCCAATCTTTACCATATCCCATCTCTGCATCACCGTGCTTCAGATATTCAATTGCCCGAAGAAGGCCAGCGTGACGGTCATGAATTAGGCATACACCAGGCCTCATACCAACAATGCTAACCTTCACCTGCTTGAGAAACCAGTACCAACTATTGGTATTCTCGCTCTCCACAAAAGCGAATGCCAGTGGTAGAACTTGATTGTTCCCATCAACGGCAATTGCTGTTAGTATCTGACCTCTGTATTTACCTGTCAGAAATGTCCCGTCAATACAGAGTACTGGACGACAATGCACAAAAGCCCTGATGCAAGCACCTAGTGCAAAGAAAGCTCGTTGCAAGACCAATACTGCACTGTCATTCTCCATGGTTGGGTATGTTATAAGATCTGTACATGTCCCTGGATTTCTGGCGGCTATGCATTGAAGAAGAGATGGTAAATTATCATATGAGGCTTTGAATGTGCCAAATCTCATCTCGATAATCTTCTGTTTTGCCCTCCACGCCTTAGCATATGAAATGGTGTATTTGAATTTATCTTCGATATGCCTTATTATTGACCTTGGCTCGTATCTCAGATTATGCACAACATCTGAATACATCTCTGCAGCAATAAATGCAGATGTCATGTTTCTGTGGTACTTCTGTACACCTTCCAAGTGACAGTTGTGCTGGGTGACTATTGACACTTTTCAATAATCCTTCCACTTTCCCTTGAATGCATGCACCCTCCATGGACAACCAACACTGGATCTCATGCACTTAACTTCGTATACACACTTTGTGGACTTTGCTACCCAGAACTCCCTCTGCAGTGATACAGCCCAAAGCTTGACTGCCTCCATCAATTCTTCCTTCTCTGCGTACATCGCTCCCTCGATTACCTCATTCTCCTTATACTCCCATGGAACATGGTATCCCTCTGAAATAGCAAGTCCAGAGAAGTCTTCATTAGACCACTGCCACGGATTCACATTGCATCCTTCCTCATCAGAAGATTCATAACCCTCCACTTCCTCATTCGCCGCATCTTCGTTTTCCATTTCCTGAACAATGGAGTTGATCCTCTCGCCCTCATCTGCCAAGCCTCTCGGCTCACTGGTTTCTTCTTCTCTTTCTGGTTGCTGCACATCATGTCCCTGTTCTTCTCCTTGTTCAGCACGGTCATTTCCCTCTTCTATTTCAGCATCAGTCCTAACCATGCTTGTACCCTCCACATCTTGCAGGGTTGCATTGTCTTTATCGTGCACCTCCATGAAAATGCTGGGTTCCCAGCCCCGCTGCAATGCATTTTCTACGTACCATTTCCATGTTTCGGTGCAATCTACCGATATCAATTCCCAGAAGCATTCTTCGTTGCCACGGTTGACTACTACATTTACTTTTATTGTGTTCACCTCTGGGTTGATATGAAATACCCTCATTAACCAGTTACACACTGACCGAAAATTTCTTTCCGCTGGCCTATCTATCCCCTTTAGTGTTGACCCAAATTCAGACAGATCTATACCATACGGCCCATATCTGACAGTGCCACTACCATGGAACAACCGAAACATCACTTTGGTTGACATATCTATTCAGAGAAAATACGATATTCGTCACATTTCAAATCATGCAATCCATTGTTTAAATCATAAAAGAAACATCATTATTTATAGATCTAATATACATACTACTCACAGATCTACCTAGAGTCAACTAAAAACTAAACAACTCTAGTGCACATTATATTTTACTAATGCATAGCAACAAACTTGTAATGTATAAGAAACTTACCTAAAAGCCGAGGTCTCAAACTGGCAGGGCTTCGCCGTTACTTCCTTCTCCTCCCTCCTCTCTTCTTCCTTTTTTTCTGAAAATTTTAGTGAATATAATGAAAATCTGAGGGGGGGCTGGGTATATATAGCTGGTCGCCAAAAAACGCCCACACAATGGGCGTTTTTTGGCCGCCAGGGGGCCGCCCGCAAACGCCGGCACCGGCGCCGGCCGGCCGTTTGCCACGTCACAAAAAACGCCCAGACAGTGGGCGTTTTTTAAAAAACGCCCACTGTAGGCGACTAGTTCTATCATTTTTTGAAACGGCCGATTATTTTTGTAATTTTTTTTAAAAAAATTAAAAATAAAAAAGTTCGGCCTCCGGGGAGGGCGCAGAAGAGACCTCTGTGATCTTTGTTTGGGCTAGGATACCATATCCCTGTATCATTTTCATTGTATTCGTATTTTCATCTGCTAGGATACATAGAGCCATTGTTGTAAAACATATGGACTCTATCTAAAAAAAGAGAATGAGAAATTCTAATTCTAGTCTGTTTGTACGTGGCTTTTACCAAAACTCTTAGGCCTTGGCAGGACTATATATACATAGGAGCTCTATGTTGTAATTACCAATATTCAGAGAAATAAAGAATAGTCTCTCTATTTTTTTTTGCGACGAAATAGTCTCCCTACCTTGTGTCTACTTGTTCTACTATTTTCATCTACTGTGTGATCATGAGAGACGGAGAGGGGGAGGTCCTAATCGTTGACAACATGTTTTATAACACGTTATCAGCACGTCAAGCATTGCCGTTGAAGAAGCGTTGCCATTCTTCGACACTGACACTCGTGTCGACATCCCGGCGCGACTACTTCGACGACGTCGACGTCCCCGACGTTGTTAGTGGAATAGATCTGCTATCTCTACTTGCAACTAATCTACACTACATCGATATTCATCGTCGCCGTCAAGCAGGCAGGTCTACGACAATGTCAAACGCTCTATACGGTATGTATCTACTAATCATTGCCCTACGCGGTATGTGACGTAGATCAATTGGCATTCATAATAATTAAAGGTATGATTTGATTTAGAAAATAGATCGGTTTATGTCTAGCCGTGAAGCTAGATTTATTTTCTAATCTAGCTGCCTCGGCCTCGATCACCGACTTGTTTTATGGCACCTGCATGTGGCCATGTACATACTGTTAGGCTAAGCACGTAGTGTTTGATGTATGAATATGAATACAGAAAGCCAAGAAGGCGATGGTATATGTTTTTTTTCCTGAATCATCGGACATAGAAGCCATGATGTAAACGTGCTGGAGTTTTAATTGGAACGTACTGCTAATTAATTCAGTTACCAGCATGTGGCTTTTCCTTCACGCAAAATTAAAGCAAGGTGCCTGTACGCACAGATATATGACATATCATAACGTTGCATGTATGCAACCGTATACGAACTTAAATACCCAAGACAGCCTTTCCTCACACGCAAGGATTCGCCGTTGTTGTTAAGCACTTAGTATCGCAGAAGCTTGTAGTCTTCTGTGCTCATATTCCAAAACCTGGCTAGGAGCCACGACACCCTGTTACTCGTAGTCAGTCGTCACTCGTCAGGCTTGGGTCCTCACGAGTGTGCAACCCCCGCACGTCGCTCCTGCAGTAGACGGCGGCGCTCGTCCCATGGCAGCGCGACGCCACGTCGCCACCAATGCAAGCAAAGGTGAATAGATTTTAATTAATTTTCTTTCTTTGGCTGGTCGCACCATATTGCATAGGTTCTTATGGGCCGAAGATAAAAAAACACCCTAAGTCACGGAAGACTATGGACCAAATCGGCACAAAACGAATTGTTAGGTTACGAGTAGAAACATAAGGGGGCCATATTGTAATATGAACTTCAGATTCTTGTAGAATCTACGTATGGCCTTGTGTATTCTAGAAGAATATGACTGTCCAATAGTTATAAATTATGGTGGTTTACAAATAACCTCTCCGGAAAAGGAAAACTATGCTATGTTTTGAATATATGCATTTTGAAAATTGCATTGTGAGAGATTCCTGCAGAATAATACGTGTTGGCAGTTTTAACAGTAAAATCCCTATTTTGTTTTTTTAGTTGTAATATGTGTTGATATATTTCTTTATGCTCTTTTGAGTGCATTTATTTATCACACATTATGAATTATTATATACCCTGTAATTGTAAGAATAAAATCTTGAATGATTACACTAGAAATACGGTATAAGTATATATATTTGCTCTCTAAATCTTGCAGACCTTAGATTGATCATCTTCAGAGGCTCATATTTGATTTTCTAGCATAAAGGATTTTTGGGATGTATAAACACTTGGTACTAATTCTGAAATTTTCATGTACCATAACCCTGGAAAAAAATGCTAAAATGCTTCTAAGAATATTTGAATAATCGTCCACTATCTTTTTGCACCTTGTTTACGTGATGTAAACCTATATGCGCATAATTTATCTATATAATGATATATGTATACCTTCAAGAAGAAGGGATATCAAGAATTAATTTGAATAATAGAATTATTTATAGTCATTATTAAATCCATGTAGGATATTTTGCTACCATTAAAGTGTAGTAAACTCAAGATATGTATTTTCTGATTACTCTCTAGAATGAGTATATGGCCAAGCTATAATGCTGCTCTATAAACAATAACTTGAAGCTTTGTATTAAATGTCTAGAAGACAAGATAGAAAATATTAGTTTATCACCGTATATTCTCGAAGAAATATCTCCTGTGTATAGAATATCACAGAGCAATATAATACATGAAGTATTTGAATTTATCATTAGAAATTACTCAAATAGAAATTGAGTTAAATTTTTAGACAACTTTATAAGCTAGGATATTGTTAGTTGGATTAACTTTGAATATGTATCCTGCATATATCATACTCCTAGATGGATCGAGCAAACATGAAGCTGCTAAATATCAAGCATTAAAGCTAAGACATGTAAGAATGGATAAGAACATAAAGTTTCTCTTGACGAAGAACTTAAATCATGTGCTTATAAATTTGTTTTTCTGAATTCATATCTTGAAGTTGAAGGGTTATGAGGGTGCTATGCTAGCCAGAAAACAAAACTTTTCTACCTCATAAACCAGGATCTACTGCCAGATATAGGTCACGAGATTACCACTAGACGCGCAGGGGCAGCGGAAGACTCGATGTACTCGAATGCGTCGCAGCAGTGCCATGCAGTTGTGTGGTCGTCCGTCAAGTATGTCCTTCGCTCGCGGATCGTCCCAGCATGTTCCCGACCATTCCAACTAGTCGCCGATCAGTTGCTGACCACCGTGATTGACGAGGTCCATCTTTATGCCGCAGATGCAGCACCTCCGAGGTATCACACACGTGCAGGAAGAAGAAATGCGCAACCGGACTGCTATGTCCGCAAGGAGCAAAGACGTGAGCGTGGGGTGGGCGACGGCGGCTGAACAGATCAAGCAGGATCAATCTATCTCGCCCCTACCCCATGCTTATATAGGTGTTCCTACACGACCCCGACTTGGAGGCCCATCAGGAACCCTAAGCCTTGTCTAATTTGGGTCCAACCCAAATTAGGCTTCCAGCCCTTAAGCGTGCGACCCTATGGGTTCATGCACACATAGACATGGGTCGAGTACTCCTACTCGCCCAATAGTTGACAGCGGCCTCTAGTAAGGCGTGACAACTCCTATGCATATGCAAAGATCATATTAGACGAATCACTACGACCACGTACAAGTTATTCCCTTTGCCACTCGATATATGGTTCAACTCGTGGGTTAACACTTAACTCAAGCACGGCCATGCATTTTTTGATCCAATCACTTGAGTGATCCAGTGATATCTCTCTCGTATAGAGAGGGGTAAATTCTATCTTGATTGTCTATGTCTCATAGCATGCTTTCCAACCACCCGAAGACCACCTTTATAACTGTCCAGTTACGGAGCAGCGTTTGACAGTCCTAAATAGACCGTTTCACATCTTGAGTACATACCATAATCTCAGGTCTAATGACAAAACGTACATGATGTGAATAGAGACTTTCTCATGTTGGTTCAGTCCAGCCTACATGTCTCATATGTGCCCACATTATTAGTTTGACATCTCTATGTCAATGACTTGTGAAATATAGCCATCAACTAATACATGTGCTGGTCTAATATTCAAGTGTGTTCTCACAAGAATGTCGACCAGGGACAGCTTTAGAATAACCATTCAAGTAATCGAGTTCCACAAACAATTCATATAATTGCCAATTAACACAAGTTGTCTATAATAGATATTCAATGAACACTTAATACATGTCATAGATACAATCAGAATATCATCATCTCTATAGTTACCTCTAGGGCATATTCCCAATAGAAGTATTGATAGTAGTGGCGACAGTGCATTAGGTTTTAATTCTCATTGAATTAAGTGGTATGGTTAATTTATTAGCTTGAAGACTAATATTAAATATTTAATATTCTTAGTTGTAGTTATTACCTGAAGTAATATATGTTAATTTCTCATGGAATAAACAAGATTTATATGTTCCACATATAAATAATTGCCTAATGCCTATCTAAATAAATTTGTATTAGTTTTATCCACAAAGAAGTCTCAGTTGACCATGAATGTTATAGTTCTACATGCACTATAGTACTACCATATAGGTAGAAGGGAAACTAAATTTCCTAGATGCACATGAACAATTAGATTATACTGGCATATAAATTGATCTTAAAAGGACAAATTTAGCCAAAAATAGAATAATCTAGCCAAAACTAGAAGTTTACGTGTCCTACCCCGAATATGTTATTGTACACTAAATAGTACATTGAATATGTGAATTTTATGACATAACCAATGAATACTAGAAGTATGATTGGAATCTATGGAACATTAGAAGTGATTACTCATAGATGATGCACAAAGCAAATTACTACTTGAAATAGTTATGGCATAAAAAGAGGAGGAATTTTGGGTGAAGGCATAAGAAATATGGATAATATATAATTAATAGGCATAGCCTTTCTGAATCTATTTTCAAGTGCATGTATCAGGACTTGTAGCTCTGCCCGCGTCCCTTCCGACCGAGTTAACTTTCTCTATTGCACTAGTTTTATGCAAGCTTGCAGCTTTACATTTTGTCGTTATCTACTGTGTTGGACCGAATACCAATATTTTACATTACACATGAATGTGTATTACTATTTTGTTCTCTCATTGAGCCGAACTATCTACACTCTTGCATGAATATTAGCATGGAAGCTATATTTGTAGCTAGTAGTTATATTTTCCATAATTAAATTAACTGGCTAGCATGTTATGCCTAATGGTTCTTGTTGAACTAAGGAATATGTTGCTTTTGCATTGCATGCATAAGCTAAAGATTGGTCTATGGCCATGCAGCCCAAGATTAGGGGGAGTAAATATGTTAGCTCAATGGAGACTAACCCATTTGATGGGATGAAGAATTATGGGTATAAGACGGTGGATAACATATTTATGATGATTTGGGATTTAAGAAGAAAAGGCATTAAGAGAATTTTACATTAATGGCAATTAGAAAACTCTAGAAAGCATTACATGTGAATATGAATATTGCATATTTTATATATTTGAAGTATGTGGTCCACGTTTATGTATGAGTACTTGGATAAATTATTTTAGCCTAAATAATAAAGAAGCTAGACAATGAAATAGTTTTTCTAAACTATCCTATGTGCAGATCAGGGGGAGAACATCTTTGAGTTTGTAGGAATTTTAAATATTCTTAAATGCACTTTATGTATTCTAACTCACTGCATATATTATGTAATAACCCCCGTGTTTAATTATGTGCGTGAATATTTTCCATAAAATTCTATCTTAGCATACATGAATGGGCCTCCACTTGTAGTTAGAGATACATGAATTTGAGTATTTTAAGCCCATGAAAAAAGGATACCTATTGAAGTATGCTATTAAAGATCTAATATTGGCATTAGGGGAGAGAAAGCCTATTTTGAATGCTAAATATTATTTCCATAGAAAGAAAATGATCTAGAGAAAATATTCCTCGATGCTCAAAGCAGGAATACAATCACACACTAAGTTAACTAAGAGTTTGACTAATGCTCTTATGAAGCATGAAGCGGAGCATATGATAGATATTTTTTAAAAATGAGAGGAGTAACTTGAAGTTATAAACCAGAAGTTTTGTTTACTAGTAGTAAACTAAATATTGTGTACTATATTAAGCTAAAATCTATGGGGACGCCTATGGGTTCTAGTTTTAGCATATACTTGTTGAATATAAATAAAATAAAACTCCTCCATTCTCATGAAGAGAACACCTCATGAAGAAGGTTGAACACCTCATGAAGAGGATCATCATGAAGATGGAATCCAATACACTAAGCGCGCACATAACTAGTGTTGGATATGCGGAACAATAAAGTATCTCTTGTTTAGAAAATGACAAAGAGATAGAATAATCTCATATTATGAGAATATTAGGGGAAATAATTATTGTCAACAATGCTACCTCTATAATTATAAATGTTTCTCTTATGAGAACCCGGATCCGAAAACAAAGTCCATGGTAAAGTCGCCTGTAGCAATTATATCGGGTCAATGAAGAAATGTAATTGAGGTTTAATCTCCTACTAAAAAGAACTAAATTTTCTGCTATATCTCTCACAAATAAATGAATGAATATGAATTATGCAGTTAATAAAGGGATTATAAAAATCCATATAGTTCTGGAAGAATATAAATCACAACATATGGAAATTAAATCTCATACAAGTATTATGAAGTTTAAGGAATAATATATTCATGAATGAATATTTAAGTCTCAAGAACAGCATGTCCTAAAAGAAAAAAGTCATCAAATAACCTTGTAGTGAATACTCTTATGTAGTAGAGAATATATCTCATAGAAGAGAATTATTAATTCACTAAGAGTGAGAACATCCTTGAAGGATTTAATCCATGATGGATTTACCAACTAATTATTGAAGATTTACCAACTAATTCTTGAAGAAAACACCATTGATCCCTGAAGTGAATATAGACCCGAGAGAAACAATGAGAAATTATAAACACCATAAAGGTGTCATACAAATACTCAGAAAGTGTAATGCTACAAATGAATTATATCATCCTCTAAATACCATAGAAGGTATAAAAATATTAGTGATTTTGGTATTTAAATTATCCCCTAAATTCCAAATACAAGACTAGATTTATTATTTTATGGTACTATTAAAATCTTGAAGATTTGTAGAACATATTATTTTGAAATCCACTAAGGAAGAATTATAAAGTATTCAAACTTGTATAAGTTTGATATCTTATGTAGAAGATATTGAATATTTATTTATCCTATAATCCTCTGAAAGGATTTATTACCCTGAAGGATATATTTTTATTTGTTTTACACAACTATTAAGTGGTCATTTTACATGAATCATATTGCTCTTAGTTATGCCATATAATAATTCACAGAATAATTATGAGCCAACTTTTTATGGTAATGCATACCATTTATTAAGCACAAGTTAATGAAAATTGTGTTTTGAACAATGAAGTTCAAAGGATGGTTTAATGAGGGGGAACAATTTGATTCAATCTACCTTGAAGGTAATTATCCACTATAATTATAAAGATCAAGTAGATCATATTTACTAAAACATTGAAGTTTATGCATAGATCATGAAGATCAATATCTATTTATGAAGAATAACATATCCTGAAGAATATATGACCAAGAAGATTAAATGTTGTACTCTTTTTTCCTATATGAGTTTTTACTTGAAGGTTTCTCACACAAGGTTTTTAATGGGATAACATGTGCAATACAATCAACGAATGTGATGTACTCTTTTTCTCCAAGAATCATTTTTCCCAATGAATTTTCGGATGGAGTTTTTAATGAGGCATGTGCATGTCGTGGTAGTCGCCCAAGGGGAGTGTTGTAAAACATACGGACTCAATCCTAAAAGGAAAGGAGAAGGAGGAATCCTAATCCTAGTCCATTTGTATATGGGCTCTTACCGAAACTCTTAGGCCTTGGCAAGACTATATATACATGGGAGCTCTATGTTGTAATTACCAATATTCAGAGAAATAAAGAATAGTCTCCCTACCTTGTGTCTACTTGTTCTACTATTTTCATCTACTGTGTGATCATGAGAGACGGAGAGAGGAAGGTCCTAACCGCTAACAACATATTTTATAACATGCATCACCATTTGCATTTGATACAATTAATATTGAAAAAACCATTTTCACTACAGATGTATGGTTTGGCAATGCCCCCTCAATGTAATATACATGAGGATTTTTTACATCTGTAATGAACAAAATGAGACAGTGTATGAGGTACTACATGATAATGAGCTCAACCTGTTCTTTAGGAGAGCTTTTGGCAATGAGGGGACGATGGAATGACAACAACTTATTGAACAAATTGGGGAATTTCAGTTACAAGAGGGCTCATATTCTATGATATGGGCACTAGACAAGAGAGCGAATTTCATGACTGCATCATTATATAAAGATCTTACTTTCCCTGGAATGACCAACAGAGAGTTGGTGAGTATTTGGAAAGCTAGAATTCCAATGGAAATCAGATTTTTTTCTTTGGTCCATGTATTCAGATTGTCTACCAACTACAGAGCAACTAGTGAAGAGGAATTGGCCTATGGAAGAAGAGTGTAAAATGTGTGGAAAAACTAAAACGACACGTCATATCTTTTTTGAATGCTTCTTAGCGCAATATATATGGCTAGTGGACAATGAGGGATGCTTTAGGTTGGGCACAAACGCCTACAACTTTGAACCAATTCTTAGCTTTTAGTTGTGGGAAAGGAGAGGCTCCTAAACCTATGATGATTTTTCTGTTAGCATGCCTTTGCTGGAGTTTATGGCTAATTCGTAGCAATTGTGTTTATCATAATAGAGTGGTAACAGGTCCTAATATATATGGTGATGCACCGATCGATTGTTTTCATGCATAAGTGGAGTATCCTTCTCCAGGAAAAAGAAAGAGGATGGGCTGTGAAAACGATGGAGCAGCTTTCGCGGGTTTTGGAACAAAACGCCCCAAGTTGATGGCGTCGGGGGCTTAAGAGTGTAGTTCTAATGATGTCTTTAGTTCTCTAAAGTTTGCTGTAGGTGGGTAAGGAAGTGGTGTCCCGGCTGAATGCTGAAAGTTTGTAACTAGTTAATCCTTTTGTTCCTAGTGGGAGTTAGCTTTTACCTTGGTATTAAACTTGTAAGCTAGTAATCCCAGCAAAATACTGTTATGCTTTCTGTAAAAAGCGGGGCCAATGGTCTTTAGTCTAAAAAAGCCACAACCGAATCGAAGGAGACATGCATTCTATAGCCTAAGGGCAGGTA
>CM041635.1:42084732-42194526 GCA_023333625.1 Bothriochloa decipiens | reverse complement strand
ACAACCGAATCGAAGGAGACATGCATTCTATAGCCTAAGGGCAGGTATATTGCTACATGTAAGTGGTCTCATACGCTGTCTCATGCATTGCCACATAGAATTTTTTATGATGTGGAGAAAAGAGAGAGGGGGAGAAAGCATGAGATTGTTGCTTAAAGAAACAATCGTCTCATGAGGAAAAATTTAGGACTATGAGACAACTATTTTACCATTGTATGAGTTGTTGTCATGCAACTCACAATCCTATTTTTACTCTCTCCATAAATTATGGGATTATGAGTTGCTATGAGACAACTTAAAAGGACAACCATTGTATATATAGTCTATTAAGTTGTCTTAAATTACGTGACACTATATGAGACAGGTTATGCGACAACACCACGTAGTTGCCCTAAGGAAAAGGAAAAAGTAATCCACGTAGTGAGAAGTAGCACAACACAATCTCTAGCATGATAAGAAATGACAATGAAGGCATCAAACAGTGAGCATAAAGTTTGAGTGGTAAAGAGGATATAGGTTGCAGCTCTATATATCGAGTTGGCGTATAGAAACCATAATATATAATAACTTAAATTTTCAAATAAAAAGGCAAACAAAGGTATTGAGCACGTTGAGTGCACTTTTATACTAGAGTGAAATGACCACGAGTTATTAAACCTTTTTTGCATTCTCATATGGGTGAATTCTCAAGATTAACTTTTCAAGTAGTTCATTTTAAATTAACTTGAGGTTCAACCATGACCCAAATCTAGACTAGAATGAACCACTTGAAAAGTAAAAAAAATAATAACTCAGATGATCAATTTGAGAGTTCGTGGATCATGTAAGAATACGGGAAAAGTTTAACAACCGAAGATGCATTATTTCATCAAAAAACATAAAAGCATCCAGACGCAGAAAGCACCTAGCTTATTTGGACCACTGCCACTGTGCCACCGTTGAGCCTCGGCAGAACGACAGAAAATCCAACGCAGAGTGATGGGCACCCTGGCCTGAACACACGTACGGTCCACGGATCTACCAAAGCTAGGTAAAGAGACACGCCATGCATCATTGTCGTGCATGGTTCTTGCCGGCGGGATCAGTTATAACCACGGAACGAACAAAACAGCCAGGATATGCATCGGACACAAGCGCACATGTATCGTGGATGTATGCACCTACTTACTGTTATGACCAGAGATGATCACAACGAGAATTGGACGGAATTGAGGGTAGATAGCAGGAATTTGGGGTAGAATCAGCACGAACAACAATTGGGGAATTGGGGAGGAACAGAGCATTCGGGAAATGAGTTCAGGTTTCTGTTATTCGACGGTTCCTTCATGACGAATACAACTGGCCTATATGCGCCAGCAACAAACACCCCCATGGGTCGAGGCCCTACAGCCTACCTGGGCCAAACCCACTTACACGGCCGAACGGCCCAACTGGACTTAAACCTTCCTTCCTGCTTTGCTTGTCAGCCACGTTTCTTGATCTTTGCCGGGCAGAGCCGATTCCTGACATTGCCCTCCGCTTGCGAAGCTGCTTGCCCCCAAGCAGTTGGATAACGACGATACATGTCTTGAGGATCCTCCCAGGTGGAAATGGAGACCGGAAGCTTGTCCCACTGTACGCGTGCCCGATCCTTGAGAGAGCCACCCTGACGCACCATTGCTACTTGCAGCACCTGTAATGGAAGCAAACTGACAGAATCATCAGAAGCAACGACATCCAGTGGTTCGACGACTTCAGTAGCAGGAATATGCTTCTTGAGTTGTGACACGTGAACCACCGGGTGGATCCGAGCACTTGCAGGAAGGTCCAGCTTGTAAGCCACAGTGCCCACCCTGGCCAAAATCTTGTATGGCCCAAAGAACCGAAAAGAGAGCTTGTGATTGCTGCGAAGTGCAACAGATGTTTGGATATGAGGTTGCAGCTTTAAGTATACCAGATCCCCAACAGCAAACTCACGCTCAGTTCTGTTCTTATCCGCTTGATGCTTCATTCTGTTTTGAGCTCTTTCCAATTGTTGCTGAATCAGTTTATGAACCAGATTCCTCTCAGTCAACCACTTAGCAAGGTCAGGAACTGACACTGATGTGGGATCAGGGAGGCCAAAATGCCTGGGTGCATGACCATAAAGTACTTGGAATGGAGTAGTACCTAAGGCAGAATGGAAGGAAGTGTTATTCCAATATTCAGCAAGAGGAATCCATTTTGACCATTCTTTTGGTGCTGCATGAACTGAACAGTGAAAGAAAGCTTCTAAGCACTGATTAACTCGTTCAGTTTGTCCATCTGATTGTGGGTGATAAGAGGAACTCATGCAAAGTTGAGTATCAGACACCTCAAACAGTTCCTTTCAAAAGTTGCTTGTAAAGATTCTATCTCTGTCAGAAATGATGGCAGTGGGCAGTCCATGCAACTTGTAAATTTGACTGAAGTATAACTGAGCAATTGTCAATGCTGTGAAAGGATGAGATATTGGCACAAAATGTGCATATTTACTAAACTTGTCTACCACCACCATTATAGCATTCCATTTCCCAGATTGAGGCAGGCCTTCAATAAAGTCCATGCTGACTACAGGCCAAGCTGAATCTAGAACAGGCAATGGCTGCAATAATCCTGGGATCTTACAATGTTCTACTTTAGCTTGTTGACAAACAGAGCAGCTCTGGACATAAGAGATGATAGTTTGCTTGAGCTTGGGCCATGCAAAGAGTGCTTTGACCCTTTGATAAGTGGCTTGGATCCCTGAATGCCCTCCTATACCACTTGCATGAAGAGCTTGGAGAATGTGCTGTTGGGCTAACATATTGTTACCAACCCACACTCTATTCTTGAACCTCAGAACACCATCCTGAAGAGTAAACCCTTTGTCATTGGTTTTGGTCAAAAGTCAATTCCACCAACAACTGTTTAGCTTCTTCATCCTCAGAATACCCTTGCTGGAGTCTTTCCAACCATGCTGGTGTGCTTATAGATACAGCCATCAGTGGTTGAACCTTAGGTACCCTGGACAGTGCATCAGCAGCATTATTGGAGCTACCTTTCTTGTACAAAATTCTGTACTGAAGGTCCATAAGCTTGAGCAAGGCCTTCTGCTGGAATCTGGAAGACACTTTTTGATCAGTAAGATGCAGCAAACTTCTATGGTCAGTTTTCAGGATAAATTTTTGACCATGCGAATAACTTCTCCGTTTCTCCACAGCCATAATGATTGCAAGGCGCTCCTTTTTATAAGTGGACAACGCTTGATTTCTAGGACAGAAGGCTTTACTCAGAAATGAAATTGGGTGACCCTCCTGCATTAGAACTGCCCCCATCCCATAATCACTAGCATCAGTTTCAATAACAAACTGCTTTGAAAAATCAGGGGTATTCAGCACAGGAGCATTGACCAAGGCATCTTTAAGCAATCTAAAAGCTTCATCAGCCGGAGGTGTCCAATGGAAAGGCACACCTTTCTTTAGCAATTGAGTCAGTGGTTTGCTTATCAAGCCATAGTGTCTGATAAATCTCCTATAGTAACCTGTCAACCCCAAAAAGCCTCTGAGCTGCTTGACTGACATAGGTGTTGGCCATGCACTGACAGCTTCTATCTTAGATGGCTCAGTAGCAACCCCATCCTTGGACACAATATGCCCCAAGTATTCCAAGGATTTTTGACCAAACATACACTTTGACCTTTTCAGCAGAAAATTGTTGGCTTGTAGAATTTGAAATACCTGTTCCAAGTGCATTTGATGGTCCTCTAAAGTCTTTCTGTAGACTAGAATATCATCCATAAAGACTAGGACAAATTTCCGCAACAGGTGAGCAAAAATTGTATTCATTGCAGATTGGAAGGTAGCTGGGGCATTTGTGAGCCCAAATGGCATTACTAAGAATCCATAGAGCCCACTGTGAGTTTTAAATGCAGTTTTCAGCTCATCACCTGCACAGACTCTTATCTGATGATAACCAGATTTGCAGTCCAGTTTAGAGAAATAACAAGCCCCAGCTAATTCATCCAACAGCTCATCCACCACAGGCATAGGATGTTTATTCTTCACTGTGATATTATTGAGATGCCTGTAGTCCACACAGAATCTCCAGGTAACATCCTTTTTCTTGACTAACAGCACAGGTGAGGCAAATGGACTAGAATTGTGCTGTATAATTCCAGTTTTCAACATCTCCTCCACTTGTCTTTCAATCTCATCTTTTTGATGTGGTGCATATCTGTAAGGTCTGACATTCACAGGTTGTGATCCTGGTACCAGAGGAATCTGATGATCAAAGGATCTGGTGGGTGGTAATTCTGAGGGCTCTTGAAACAATGTATCATATTGTTGTATCAAGTGCACTAACTCAGGGGCACAGTCAGATAGGGAATCAACAGACTGAGCAATAGTTGCTATAGGTTGTGCCACCTGACTAGCAGAACCAGCAATAGACCTTTCCACTGGACAGACTGCTTGCACTTGCAAGATATGAGAAATTGCCTTCTTTCTAATCAATCCCTTCAACTTATGAGCTGACACCCTTGAACACTTAGTGATATCATCAGTGATGCCCCTCAGCAGAATTCTCTTCTTGTTGAATGTGAACTTCAGTATCTTTTTCTTCCAATGAATCCACATGGGACTATGGTCACCCAGCCAGTCTGCACCAAGGATCATATCATAGCATTTCAGAGGTAAGATCCTGGTGTCATAACTGAAACAATGGCCTTGCACATGCCACTGAAACTGGGGTATCATTGTATCAGAAAGCATTCTGGATTCATCAGGCTTTATGGTCTTGCTGAACCTGGTTGGGCAACTCTTGACTAATGAAGGTTCCTGCACTGCCAGAATCCAATAAGATCAGGATCTCCTTCTTACCAGCAAACCCATTGAACCTTAAGGTTCTATTCTTCTTGTTATGAGTTGATTGTGCAGACTGCACTGACATCACCACCTGCCCAGGAGTAGGTTCTGTATCTTCCTCAGTAGATTCATAGTCTGGTTCAGGATCAATCTGAACAAACTCCATAAGTTTTTGAATCACATGTAAGGGTATTTGAGTGGGGCACTTAGGGTTTCTGCCAGTCCACTTTTCACCGCAGGTGAAGCACAGGTTGTTCTCTCTTCTGTATGCTTTAAGTACAGCCAATTTATGTGGAGTGTTATCAGCTGGCTTAGGCTCATCTCTTTTATATCTGCCTCTTTCTTGTGGATGATCCCTCTACTCTGCTGCTTGTAATCAGGTTCGGCTTGCATCTTGGATTTGTTCATTTCAATCTCGGCCTCCTGCAGTAAGGCTAAAGTGCCAGCCAATTCCAATGATTGTGGCCTGTGCAGCACTAATGGAGCCCTAATCTCTTATTTCAATCCTCCCAGGAACCTTGTGACAAAAAACACATCATCATAAGAAGGATTGTACAACAGAATACTATGAGTCAGCTGATCAAATTTTGTCTGATACTCTGCCACAGAACCAGTCTGTCTCAGCCCTTCGAATGCTTCATGAATAGAGGGTACTAATCCCTGTCAAAATGCGCCAACACGACACTCTGCATAGCATCCCAATTCTAAAACCTAGATCTCAACTGCGCTGTCTGAAGCCACATTGCGGCCGCCCGTTCAAAATTCAGAGTAGCAAATCTCGGCTTCATAGCTTCAGAAGCGCCATAGATGTCGAAGTAGACCTCGCACTGCTCTTTCCACCACCTCGGGTTGTGCCATCGAATTTTGGGAAATCCATTTTCCGCGTGGATCCAACACGAAACGAATGAGAACCCGAACCAGAGGAAAAATCGGCGGAATGAACAGATGGAACAATAGGCATACCCTGAGGTGAAATCGGCGGAGGGCTTGTACCCAGAATCGGGCCAAGTACTCCTCCGCCCGCGCAGGGCCCGTTGGGCGGTTGCTCCTCGGGGGAAGCAGAACCACGCTCCCCTAGTGATGGAGCACGGTTGAGGTCGAGGTTGCCTTGGACCCCGCCCGTCGGTTGCAGCGGCGGCGGTGGTGCGGACGGCGCCTTCTCGAGGTTGTTGATGCGGATTGCCGTGTCCTTCGTCGCCGTGAGCAGCGACCCCTGGGACACATCCGTGGACGCTCGCCATGCCTCAAAGTTCGTCATCTTGTCGAGCATCTCCTTCATCATGAGCTGGAATCCCTTGAACTCGGTCGCAAGCCCGTCGACGTTCTCCGCCATCCTCGCTTGCACCGACACCTGCTTCTTCTTTGGCACCAGGCCGTTCTTCTCCAACTCCGGCGAAAAAAAAGTTTCGCCCCCAATGATCGAAGGCTCCAGATACCAAATGTTATGACCAGAGTTGATCACAACGAGAATTGGACGGAATTGAGGGTAGATAGCAGGAATTTGGGGTCGAATCAGCACGAACAGCAGTTGGGGAATTGGGGAGGAACAGAGGATTCGGGAAATGAGTTCAGGTTTCTGTTATTCGACGGCTCCTTCATGACGAATACAACTGGCCTATATGCACCAGCAACAACATGGGTCGAGCCCCTACAGCCTACCTGGGCCAAACCCACTTACACGGCCGAACGGCCCAACTGGACTTAAACCTTCCTTCCCGCTTTGCTCGTCAGCCACGCTTCTTGATCTTCGCCGGGCAGAGCCCATTCCTGACACTTACCTAACGAACGACACAGATCTACGTTCGCAAGGACGCAAGCAAATTATTGCAAATACGACCGACGCAACCGACCATATCTCCAGCTCTTATGTGTGGCGTCTCATGCGAAGTGGCATAATATGTCACGTACATAGTCGGTAGAGTGCTGCCGGCCGAGCCCTACCTACCTTTTACATGCAACACGTACCACGTCCGTGACATATGCGACGACGATGGTTGCATGCATGCATGTTCGTGTCGGCGGCGGTGCTCGCTGGGCCGCACGTCTGCAGCGAGCGAGCGAGCGTAGCACGGGATATTGGCATATTGCTATTTGTTCCACACGTCCAAACGACAGCGCCTCCAGCTTACGATGTCCCACTCCCAGCCGTCCATATAAAGCAGAGCGCGCGGCGTGACACCGACAGGCCGGCTGACAAGTCGCGCGGCGTACAGTATGTTTGGCATTGGCAAACGCGTTCGTATAGAGGTGGAGGTGGGTAGAGATGTGAGGTTCGATCGGGCCAACTGAGCTTCATGGCCTGATGTGTGATGTGTGAAGGCACACGTACGAATGAAGCTTTGGGTGTGGGGTTGTTTGGGGTCTGATCTCGTTCATTCGTTTACTCCGGTGTTGATCATAGGTGTAAAAATTTAATACATTGAGGCTAGCTCTCTCACACAACCATATATACTCTGCCACGCCACAGCCGTGATGCCACAAAATTGGAGCAGATGTTTGCTTGTTATTGACGTAGATGAGGCGGGCACATAAACTTTAGTGAAGAAGAAGTGTGGAATCTTGCCACAAAGTGCATCGCCAAGCGAGACGAAATGCTTTTCATGCAGCATCTTGGGTTCTTTAAACACAAACCGATCGAGGAGGCGAGACAGGAATCTCATTTCATGTACAGGACAGACCCCCTCCAACGACCAGGCGATGCGCGAGCTCTTCCCCCACAGCCAGCGGAACCGGAAGCGCCGCGGCAAACTAAAATGTATAGTGCATGAGTAGTCTGTTGAGGGCATTCGAATAGGGAGGACGCGCTTCATGTAATATTTTAACATCTCAATCACACTACGGCCCCGATGTAAAAAAACGTTCTTTTTAAATATAAGGATGCATAAATCTTTTGTGTATTCGAAAAAAAGTGCGGTGCCAAAAAATTTCGCTGAACCTATGGCGTGCAACACACACTTTGCCACATCTTAGGTGTGGCGAGTATTTTTTTTTTCCAAAAGCGTACGATGGCACATGTTTCATTTAGTAAAGTGTGGCAAGTAGTGGTTGCTGGCATCCAAACATCTTCATTATTCTGAGCTTAGCAAAGACAGAATGATCAGTAATATATCGAACATCGTGTGCCTGAAATGTGTGTAGTAGTCCTCTCTCCCATCGGAAATGTTGGGACATTCATGGCTGCGTGCCTGCGTATCATTTGCTAAGCTCACTGTAACTCTAAACTGTCAGGAACTCAGTCAGGATCTCTGTCGACTCTCTTACAAGACAGAGCTGGCATGCAATTATTCTAATGTAGTAGTGACCAAGTAATGTTGTCCAAAGTCACTGCCATATCCGAAGTTTACACAGTTTAACCAGCATATGGAAGTGTCGAACATATCCACGACAGGTACAGCTTTACTAAAACACCAACAACATTTTTCATAAATAATGGACGTGTGGCAGTACAAATGATGGGATGATCTAGAGATGTGACAGCAATACACGTGCAACGCAAAGATAACAATCACAACAACACCAACACACGTTAGTGTACACACATGATGAATACAAAAGAGACAAATAGACAAATGGCAGCAAAGGGACTCTGTCTCCTACTGCATGCCGATGTGGCTCATCAGTCATGCAGAGTAGCGTACGTCACGTAGCTGGAGTAGTCCCTGACCTTCCTCTCCGCCGGCGCCGCCGCGTTCTCGGCAGCTACGGCGGGGCATGTCATCTGGGTGCTCGCCGCCGGGCACGTCGTCTTTGGCAGGCTCTGGAACGCCGCGCACTCCGCCGGGCGCCTCTGGTTGGGGAGCCCCGGAATGCAGTTGTTCTTCACTTCGAGCAAGCCGTCTTTGATCAGCGCCGTGCACGCCGGCCCGACGGAGGTGAAGTAGTTGCCGGACAGCGTGAGGTTGGCGAGGCGGCCGGCTGGTCCGGCGAGCTTGCAGAGTGTGTCAGGCACCTGACCGTAGAGGCGGTTCCCGGCCAGGTTGAGCTGCTCGACGCTGCTGAGGCACGAGAAGGAGGATGGGATCGGGCCGGTGAGCTGGTTCATGCCGGCGTCGATCACGGCCGCCTTGTGGAGCATGCCGAGCTCGTGGGGGAGACAGCCGGAAAGGTGGTTGTTCAGGAGTAGTACCTCGATGAGAGTATCTTTTGCCTCTTTGATTGATGGTGGAATTGGCCCCGTCAGCTTGTTGTTGGCAAGGGCAATGTAGCTCATTTTGGGCAATCCAAGCTTCTTGGTGCTTGGGGTCAGCGGGTTGTTTTTAGGGAGTAGTGGCATAATACTCACAGTAGTGGGATGCGTGAATGTGTAGATCAAGTCACCTTGTGATTTTGCTTTTACGCCATAGCCGTTGACGCTTACAGCACTAAATCGCGGACCACCATATCGGCTGTCCTTGCTTTCAGAAAGCTCAGCACGCCGACCGTCAAGGACATCATGGTTATACGTCTTGATCAGGTCCACAAGCTGCTGGCTGGGGAGGTTGCCTCCAAAATTGTTTGAGGTAGCCTGGAAGAGAACGAGATGTGGAAGCTGATCGACGAAGCCTTGAAGCTTTGGCGCACACAGGCTAAAACCATTGAAAATGGCTGAAGTGACTGCGAGATTATTGCCGCTTCCGCCCAGCTTCGCGCAGTGAAAGCCAGCTTCTTTCTCCGCATATATCATGTCCGCTCCAGGTGGACGTGATATTCCTGGGGTCGCAGGTGATGGTATTTTTGAAGCGCTGGATGACGATGTAAGCGCGGTAAAGCTCTTCATTTGGGAAATCTTGTGGCTGGGCGTGTGGTGGAGAATGTGGGCTCGTCTTGTAATAAGAAAATCCTGGCCGACCAGACTCCACTGGTATCATACCAGTGAAACAGGCAATGAAGATGAATGCCTGGCTCAAGAAAGAACACTTAGCGTGGCCTGCCATGTGCCTCAAGCCCAGTATACGGAGAAAAATGGTGATGTGCATCTACGGGAGGCCGCGAGAGAGGTATGATAAGAAACCATCGGTGCAACACTATATATATTGGCGCACACAACATATAGTGAACCAGGGCCATTGGTGGATCGACAGGGCCCCATTTTTTGAGGGCCCTAATAACTTCTGTCGGTTTATAGGCCATGAGATCCAGAATTGCCCTGTATGCTTAGGATCGGGATTATAGCACCACCCCATGTGAAAAAAAACACTATAAGAGCACCACCCCGATCACCATAGGGGCGGTTGGCGTTGGCGCCGCCCCTACAATGACGTGCTGGGTCCCCATGTGGCCATCCGCCTCTACAAATGGCATTATAGGGGCTACAAATGGGATGATTTATAGGAGCGGCTGCCCTTACAAATGGTCATCAGCCGCCCCTACAATGCCTTCTGTAGCATTGTGAGCACCTAATAATCAATTGATTTCACTCAATCGCTTAATTACTTGGAGATGCATATATGTTCCCCAGAGGGGACCGCCAACGTCCTCGTGCTTGCTCTGAGATGGTGAAAACCGTAAACCGACAATGGAGAGTGGCTCACCAAAATTGGTAGGGAGAATCTCTGCTTTCTTATAAGCTTCGGATGAACTGACACCTAGCTATTAGTTGGTAGATGTTGTGGATTTTGCATGTAATGTTGTGCATCCACAAGGAATCAGAGAGTGGTTAGCACCCGGAATATGAAAGTTATAATGGTTTAGGTATGTAATACCCTATGTCTAGTGGAGAAAGCTTCTCTTGCATCGTGAGCTCACGTTAAGGGATGCTAATTTACAAGCTAATGAGTGAAGGTAGGTCTAGTCTATAGTTGTATGGTGCGGGTTGTCGAAAGTTACTAATTGGGGCTCCCTACTACCCCTCTTTATATATGGTTTGTTTGGGGACAACTGCACCATTGCAAAATGTGATTCTAAATCCCACATTCATCTAGATCCACCATGGATTTGAGCTTCACCTCCCTCTCTATTTTAATGGCAAACTGGACCCATGTGTCAGGAAAAAAACAATTAAAAACACTACACCACAACACTTTTTCACCGTCACACATCTAACGCCAAATACATTGTGTGTGTGTGTGTTGGGGGTGGGGTGAGGGTACTTATTATGTGCTTGGAAGAAAGATATTTATGCAGCCATTAGGAACTGGAGGTTCCTTTAATGGTTGTTTCCAATATGAGAACTTTTCAATTGTACTATCTTTGACACCACCTTGTTTCTGTTAGGCATACATTACTAGTTTGATGATGATATTATCTGATGTTCTTTTGAATAATAAGATTCTAAGCCCTCTGAGCCCTCCAAAGTTTTGTTTCATTTGCCTATGTTTCTCATTCTTTGATTTGACAATATTTCCATGGAACTCAAAGTTGTGCTAATGTTTTTCTCGTTATTATTGTTCTGATTATTGTGTAGAGTCTAACACCTATAGGACCTATCGATGAGGCACGTAATGCTCCTCGGGCTGAAGAACATGATAATTATTATGTAGATAAAGACTCTGATTAGTACGATGAGGAGGATGAGAATTTGCTGCCCCATAGGCATGCTCCAGCCCCATCAACGTCAATGTTCGTCGTGGTGGCGGCGTTCATGGTGGTTGCGGCGGTGATGTATGATGCTCGAAGGATCGATCGGTCTCTGGATACCAGGTATAACAAGTATAAATCCCGATGACATGTGGCGGCGATAGTGGGAGCGGCGGGGGCGGTGCCGGCGGCTTGGCCGCAACGGCAGGTGGCGGTGGCGTGCGTAGGGGCGACGTGGTGCAGGTGGTGGCTAGGGTTAGGGGTGGCAGGAGAGAGCCAAGAGCCAAGAGTTGAAGATAGATGGGAATTACCCTTTCTATTATTTATCTGAACGGTTATAATTCCCCTTGTATTTATAGGTCGGGGGTTGCTTAGCCTCTAAGTGACCGGAGATCCTTCAGATCCTCTGTTCCCTATTTTATTTATTCTATTTTTCCTAAATTATCATGCTGACATGGCGACTTAGTAGATGGCGGCGATGGGCTGCGCCGCCACCTTCCTCATGTGCGCGGTGCCCTGGCCCGCGAGACGCCGCTGCTGTGGCGATGTTGGCATTGCTCTCTCGTTGGGCCCTCCAGCTGGCCCAAAATCTTCACCAATTTGTCGGGCTAGCGTTGTACTTGTTACAGTACTTCCCTTTTCCATTCGACGCGTCCACGTGATGAAACTGGAGCCAGTTGTTGACACCATTGAGGTAAGGTGCTCCTATTAAAGTTGCCTCCAGGTTGCAGGTCATGCGACCGTCGTTGGAGTCATTGATGTTGACGTGGAGCTTCCTGGTGTCGCAATTGTTGATGTAGAGATAGTTGATAAATGGAAGTGGTGCGCCATCTATGAAGTTGTTTGACCAAATGCAAGGCTCGTTGTGGTAGAGTTTGTTGTGGACAGAACAGTTGTAGGTGTGGTGCCCTTTCATCATGCTAATTCCGATTGTCATGTTGTTGGAGATCTTGTGCTAGCTAAAGAACAGTTTGCTACTGCTCTTGTTGTCAGTGAGGATGGACTGCTCTAGTGATGGCGGTGTAGTTGGAGGTACTTTATCTGGTGCCACTTCTGGATATGTTATTGGAGGAAGGAGCAGGGATCCGAGGTGTGCCATTATTATTACCTCTTGTTTGATTGTCGATTGTAGAGGACGGTGTTCAGTGCATTCTGGTTGTGCAACTTCTGAACCGAGTATGGTTCCTCTTGCAACTCAATGTACTAGCATGCTGTTGTCACTGTCTGTGTATGTATTGGGCTATTTTTGTTGAATGAAATATTCCATACCTGAGTGTTGAGCACACAGAGTTGGCCAGCCATACTGATAAATATTTGGCATTATTGGTCAAGGCCATTGGCGGAGCCAGGAATGAAACATAGGGGGAGCTAATTTGTCAATTGAATCCCTATGTGCACGGGATAGCGGAGGAAGTAATCGTAATATTCATAATTAAGTCACAACATACAAACTACAATTGATAACAAAATAGCTGAGCATTAATGTTCTCTAAAAAGCAGCATAAGATCTTGATCGACAACAAAATACTACTCGATTAGCTACTTCTAGTAGAGTCGTAAAAAAAGATTTGTTAGTATTGAAGCATAGACAAGGCTCAGACGATGTAGAGGAGCAGACTGTAGAAGCAAAAAAAACAGCCTAACGAATTAGTACAGGCAAACTAAGCGGTGGGAGCACTACCACACGCTACTGCTGTTTGTGCTGGGGCATGGCCGGTCTGTGCCCCAGCTGATCACACTGCTAACGGTAGCAGCAAAGCACAGGAACATGCACACATGCAGTGGCCTACTAGATAACCAGAGAGCTTGGAGACATGTGGACTTTAGAAATTGCGGAGGGAAGGGGGGCCATGGCACAGTATGGCCCCAACGTGGCTCCGCCAGTGGTCAAGGCAAAGGGAAGCTGTAAATTTGCATCTGCACTGGATATAGCCCAATTTGTATCTCCATAATATGATAGTAAATGTGGCTATGTTGCTGTTGATGGTGTCATAAAAAATTGGGTGTCTCTAATATTGTATTTGTAGGTACCGATGAATGTGTTATCGAGGGTGGAAAAATTCTAGTTGTGGCATACAATTTAACTTCTGTCTGGATTTGATGATTGGGGTAGTGTTGGAGGTCTCTTTGGGGCATTGGTCGTTGCTGTTGTTGGGAACGTCAAATGACTGCTTGCTGTTGTTGCCAATCAGAATTGGGTACGGTGGACTGTGTTGTAGCTGATGTTCCTCCATCTTAGAGTCGTTGATGTTGATGCTTGTATCTGGTTCTACCTGGGTGCTTGGACTATTGGCTGGTGGGCGTTTCAGCTGCTCGGGCTTTTCACCGAACAGTTGGTGGACGTTGGTAGTGGCATTGCCGTTGGCGCGTTGTGGTGTCGGTGCGACATTGGGGATGATGGTGACAAGGGCAAGGGCGCCCAACAGCATGGCCGCGTGCTGCGGCATTGCTCCTGGTGTCGTTTGTTGTTGATGGCGAGGTCACAGCCTCTAGGAGATGCTTTGCCTGTGTAGGCACGACATCGAACAACTGGTGGACGTTGTTGATGACGTCCTCCTTGTTGATAACGGTGGCGCTATGGGGGCTGCTCTCCTTGTTTGTTGCGGCGATGGTGATGACGTTGCCGGCGATGCGCGCCAGCTTGTCTTCCTTGGTGCCGAGATGGCGATCCGACATTGGTGGTGACGTTGTTGGCGGCGTTCCGATCTGATTTGATTTGGACTATGTTTTGTTGCTGTAGTAGAGATCTAAATTGGTGTTCGAAACTTACAAATGCTGCCTTGACGTCTGCGCAAGCCTTGCCGAAGTTGGTCACGTTCTCGTCGGCATCGATGTTCATCGTGGTGGCGGCGTTCATGGTGGTTGCGGTGGCCATGGATGATGCCCGAAGGATCGGTCGGTCTCTGGATACTAGGTATAACAAGTATAAATCACGATGACACGTGGCGGCGATAGCGAGAATGGCGGGGGCAGTGTCGGCGGCTTGGCCGCGACGACAGGTGGCGGCGGTGTGCGCAAGGGCGGAGTGGTGCAGGTGGCGGCTAGGGTTAGGGGTGGGAGGAGAGAGCCAAGAGCCAAGAGCTGAAGATAGATGAGAATTACCCCTTTCTATTATTGATCTGAACGGTATCAATTCCCCTTGTATTTATAGGCCGGGGGTTTCTTAGCCTCTAAACGAGCGGAGATCCTGCGGATCCTCCGTTCTCTATTTTATTTATTGTATTTTTCCCTAAGTTACCATGCTGACATGGCAACTCCGTAGATGGTGGCGGCGGGCTGCGACCCCCACCCTCCTCCTGTGCGCGCGACGCCTTGGCCCGCGAGACGCGGCTGCTGCGGCGATGTTAGCGTTGCTCCCTCGTTGGGCCCTCTAGTTGGCCCAAAATCTTCACCAATTTGTTGGGCCAGCATTGTACTTGTTACAGCTAGGGACTATAATTTGATTGGAGAAAATAATTTGCGTGCTTCAGAATATAAATTATTTCCACATGGCTTAGATCATGACTAAGATTGTTTCAGGCTTGTTGCTAGTATTGTACAACATCTTTACATTTCCTCTACACTTCGTAATTACATGTTATATTTTTTTAGGAAGGGCTGGGAATAAGTCTTTGGCTTGAGAAGACTTGAGTTCATGGAAAAGGTTTTCCACATATACCCGAGAATGGGTTGTAGTGTTGGTAACCATTGCTTTTGGTTTTTGAGTTCCTAGAAATGATTATGTGCACAAACCTCTAGTATCTCAAACACAAACTATGAGCCTTGCTTGCTTGTATGTGCATTTATATAATCTTTTGGGACTTTGATTTTGTGGAAGACAAGATCTATGTAGATTGTATGTTATATATATGTATTGACCTCATGTGATGTACGTGTACCTTATATGATGTAATGTGATGGATCTTAAGCATGAATCTTGGTATAAAATGTGATACATTTTTCTAATTGTATTCTTTTTTCATATTTATATTGTTTTGTTAAACAATCTGACAAAATACAGTGATCGTTGGACGATATGACGCTATATGTATGGCAGCGGGATATCTGACACTAAGCATTACCAATGGACTATCTGACGCTAAAAAATCCACGAAAATGGACTGTCTAACACTAAAAGTTTGGCCTGACGCTATATGTTTTTAGCATCAGGACTTACAGTGTTTGCAGAAGTCTGATGCTGTAAGTTTGTAGCGTCAAATCGTCTAACGACGTATCTGCTTTTAGCGTCAACTCATCCTGGTGCCAATTCTGATGTCTTGGTGTAGTGAAAAAGCGCTTCTTCTTCATCCTGATGGCCTCACGCGTAGAAGGACGCAATGTGGATGACACGGCAGCGGAGTGCTAGTGGTTCCTGCGGCCGGCAGCTCCCGGCGCGACCATGGTTGCCTCCCGTGGCCAGTGGCGCAAGGCTTAGTGGGTGGGGCATGGTGCAGGTGAGGTGTGGCCACCATGGCCGACGGGCAGGCACCGTAGTCACGGCGCTCGCAGCGACATGAGGTGTGGCCGACGGTATTGCACTATGCTCGATTGTTCACGAAGAAGAAGAAGAAGAAGAAGAAGAAGAAGAAGAAAGAAGATATATAGGTCGAACCGTTTTTCTTCACTATCCGGTTATGTGGTTGGTAATTTTCTCCGACTCCATCATTTTAAATTTGGTGGAGCACCCTGAATCTTTGGGCAGATCAACCCTTTTGGTGGATTAGATGCATAGTGGAGGTAGAAGTATTTGACAAACAAAAGTGAATCTGGATATAGTTTTAATGAACCTGGAGTTGGTGGAGCTGTCCTAAGCAAGCCACAGTTTGGAGAACAAACCATAGACCATTCTCAGTGCAAGTTTCACTTCACTGTTTCCAAGATTGACACGTCAGCTTTGCAGATTTGGATTAATAAATGAAATTGACTACCTTAGTGGGGAATTTCATTGCATGGTTTCATAGACAAGCTCTAGCAATCAAAGTATATACATGGTGTTGTGATTAACTGTACCACATGATTTATGTATCCACTTGCGAGATTCTGTTGTTCTCTACGGTACAGAATGCGCTCTCATTCAAATAACAATGAACAAAATCCTACGACAGTCAAAGTTCTACCATAGTTACTTGACAAATTAATTTTAGTAGAGACGAAATAAACAAATAGTAAATAAAAAACATAGAAAGCATCAGCCCATGTCTTTTTCCTGTCGTTCGAAACAAACTGACAGATATGGTGCTGCAAAAAAAACTCCGTTTATGCCAAACAGCGAATAGTTGGTGGACATAGGCAAACTGCTGTAGCAAACAAGATGAACTGACGAATTCAGTTCACGGCACAGAAGAGGGTAAGGCAACCAAAAATCAAATGAACAACGAAGATGGTGGTGGCAGCGCATTTGGCTGTGGATTTAGTAGTGGCCACCACCTGTGCCTCCACCGGCGAGAAGCCCTAGGCCTCTGTCGTCCGCAGCGCTGCAGCTCAGAATGCGGGTTCGGGTGCCTACGGCGGCGTCAACATCCTCACGCGGGCGCTTTATCGAGGACGCAACCGCGCAGCTTCTGGTCTCTCTCTTTTCTCTGTTCCCTACCGGTGAGCTCGTGCCCTCGGCCCCGCCCGGCAAAGCTCGCTACGCGGCCGACTTTCCATGGCCGTCGGAGCCCTCCCGGCACCCTCACGACCGGCGTCGGAATCTTGCAGCCGGCTTCCCATGTTCGATGGAACCGGAGCTCGCGACCGTGACCCACGACGGAGATCCAGCGGCGGGCGAAGCTCGTGACCGGTGGCCAGTGGCGCCCGCGGTGGAGGCAGAGCCCACGGGGATGAAGGAGCTCGCGGCGCATCGGGGTGTAGGCATGCCGAGGACGACGGGGCTCCTCGTCGTTGCGTGCACACGGGACCAGATCGGTGAAACTCTTTCCCCTCAGTGCACGTTTCATGCAGTTACCGAGTCATTGGAAAGACCGCTAGCTCGTTTCACCGGGACAAAACTTTTTTCCTCTCTCCTCTCTATTTCATGCAAATATTATCATTTTGCTGATGTATCAACCTATTAAATATGCATGAAACGCTCATGAAATGCCCATTAAGATTCGCCGTCTAATTTGTTACAGGGAAACCTAGTAAGTCTGAGTAGATCCATACAATTCACCCGATCTTCATGCATATCCAGCTGATGTGTTTTACAAGTAGTAGAGGTATCTCGTCCGGTTTGATCCTCTTGCTCTGTGCGTGTGCAGCCTACTCCATCGTGTTTGGGCTGTTTTCCTGCTACGAGGATAATCACTCCTAATGCTGAAACTATCAGAGCATCTTCAAGAGTCTGTTATTTTTTGTTTGGTAAATTTTGTGATTTGCCAAACTCCTAATATGAGGAGTAAAAAAGAGCTCATCTCCAAGAGTTTGACATAATTTATTCTCTAAAATCAAAATTTTTCCCACGAGGTTGGTTTTATAGAAAAGATTTCTTTTTAAGTGAAAATAAAACCTTGCGTAGAGGGACCCTTGAACAACTCGAAAAAGCTCGTATTCGATTACAGAAAGTCGAATTAGAAGCAGATGAGTATCGAATGAATGGATACTCTGAAATAGAACGAGAAAAAGCAAATTTGATTAATGCTACTTCTGTTAGTTTGGAATAATTAAAAAAGTCTAAAAAACAAAAACTTTTTTTTAAAAAAACAAAGGGAGATGAATCAGGTCTGACAACAGGTTTTCCAACAAGGTAATTAACTAAACCCATAAATATAAATATTTTGTCTCTAGACATTCTGCAAAGTGAACATGAGAAATAGTTATAATTCTAATTTCTCCGAAGCCTTAGCGCCCAGACGTCCGGCGCGTGGGCTGGACTCCGGGCACCACTCCCTCCACAGCCCACCATAAGTAGCATGCACATGCGTTTATCAAATTAAATAAAATCATATCTCAGAAACCAAATATCATAATTAATATCCGATTGTACCATCGTGTTTTTCGTGATAAGCTCTTGAGAACAAGATCTAACATAGATGTATTTTGATAAATTTAAAAAAATTTATATTATCTAGATGTACAACCTATCTAGTATTGAAACAACCCCAAAACGTATGCCGAAACAACCCCGCAAATATGTGTTGAAACAATACAAAATATGTATTGAAACAACAAAAAATCATTTGACGAAACGCCCCGGGATATTTATTGAAACAACCTAAAAACATGTTCAAACTACTTAGATTTATCAGTTTGAACACCCTATGAAAATACATACATGTTGCAACAACCCGAAAACATATGTTGAAACAACCTAGAGTTTTTATTGAAACAACTCACAACACAAAAATATCTATTGCAACGACCCAAAAACTCATTTGTTTAAAACACGCAGAAAAATATTTATTGAAACAAACCCAAAAAATACTTGTTGAAAAACACCTCTGAAATATATGTTGAAAGAACCCTGAAACACATATGTTGAAACAAACTTGGAAATACCTGTTGCGTAAATCTAGAAATATATGTTGAAAATAACCTAGAAAGATAGTTTGAAACAATCTAAAAATACCTATTACAAAATATTTAAAAATATATTGAAACAACCTAGAAATATATGTCGAAAAAAACCAGAATATATCAATTGCACATAAAAATAGCAGTTGGTCTAGGTCTTTGAGCAGCTAAGAGACAGGCACACGATGTTTTTTAATCATTGTCCTTTTGGATCAATATGCATGTATTAATAGTGTAAAAAAGCAGATTAAAAAAACGCTGAATATGCATGCACATGTATTAACAGCCGCCCGTGCATGCATGTCGAAGTGTACTGTAGCGATTTTTTTTACATGAATCAGGAGTCCCGTGCGTGCACGTGAGGACAGGGCCGTCCGGATGACCGTATCCAACAGTTACCATTCTAATTTCGCCCCCTTCGCCTTCATCCTGGCCGAGACGATGACGATGAATCGTTCCAATCACTTTGCCGCCTCCATCTCGTCGGTGTACGCCATGGAGTCCGCGGTCGGGTGCATGGATGGCTTTGACAGGTTCTTCAACAGCAAGGGCGCCGACCCAAACGTCCTCCACGGAGCCGTCGTTGGCGGGCCCGATGCCAATGAGGGCTAGCGACCGCTGCAACTACCAGCAGGAGCAGGCCGAGCCCACCCTCGTCGGGAACACGCCCTTCTGCGGCGCCTTCGCCCGTCTCGCCTCCGAGTCGGCCGACGCCTCCAGTCGAGGATCATGCCACGTGAGAAGGAGAGCCGCGACAGTTTAGCGCACGTGAGAGAAGAGGCGGCGGCGCGTTTTCGACCAAGTATCCGTTATATTTGCACGCGCAGAAGAAAAAATGTTCTTCAATAGTTTAACATCTTCGTAAATTTCTACCCCTCCACGCGCATATATGCGTGCGCGCAGAGGCTTGGCATCCGTCCGCGGCCCCACGCCGGTTTTCATGGACGCCTGCCTTGTATTGATTCTAGTTGTGTACGTGCATGTTTATTTTCTTTTTTAATTTGCAATTTTTTCTAGTGATTCATATGTTAGCCAAAAAATTTACATAAATTACACAAAATACTATCTATGGTCAGGGATATGTGATTGATTTTTTTTACATTTTAACCGTTCATGAGTTATAAGAAAATATACAAGTTAGCATCAATATACAAGTTAGCATCTATTAGCATATAAAAGAAAAAAGATCATATGCTTGACTACCTTGCCATTTGCATCTTTGCTCTCAATAAGAAGTTGTATGTGGGCCTCTTTTTTGTTTTGACAAGTCAAAAATAGATAACTGTTGGAGAAGGGCTCTAATTTTACTTGACAAAAAGTTTTAGGAGTTGGCAAATCATAAGATTTGCCAAGTAGAATTTGGCAAACTCTTTAAAAGTTGCTATTGATGCCAAGTTGTTTTGTTAAATTATTGGACACTATTTTTTTATGTTTTGCTAAATTATATGGATGCCAAGTTAAGATAGCAAACTCTTGGAGATGCATCTCCACTACTATATAATTCACTAGTTTAAATTATTCTAAAGCACACACTAATCTATCCCCCGTAGTCATGATTTACACTAAGTACACCCAAAAAATTACATCCAGTAACATCTAATCTTTCAAATAAAAGGATAAAATTAACTCTAACCTCCTCTTTCTCTCGCTCACTCAAATCTAACAGATAGAAACGCTCGGACCAAACTTCATCACTCGTCTCATCCCTCATCCGGTCCCGCACCCCCCACCTCATGGGCGAGACGGTCCCTCTCGTCGAGACGCTGCGACGATCCCTCTTCCCGATACAGTTCCTCTCCCACGTGCTTCTGTCCACCCATCGGTTATTCAGCGCACGCGTGCTGTTTCTACTGCTGGCGCACGCATGGTCTTAAGAGCATGTGTGTCTAGGGCCTGCCCCCGTCCTTCCCTTTTCTGGCTTCTGTTGTCATTTTCCTGTCCGTGAGCCGTCCGTCTGTGGTGAAAAAAAAATCAAAATAATTCAAACAGCCCCCCTTTTCCTTTCCCCCTTTCCCCTTCCGCTCGACCGTTCCCCTTCCACTTCCCCTTTCTTCCCACTCAACACGCCTCGTCGGTCCGGCGATTTCTCGGCGGCAAATCTTTTCTCCTACCCAACGCGCCGGCAGATCCTCTCTCGCCGCCATGGCCTACGTCGGATTCGAGGGCTCCACGCATCGCGCTGCCCTATTTTCCCCCTTTTTTCATGTTGTTTTGAAGCTCCCGTTGTCCCTGGCATTCTCCGTGAAGCTTTTTTGGTTCTAATGGTCTCCGATTCGATTCGTGTTTCCGATTCGAGGTGGATATCGATTTCGATTCAATGTGATTCGTGTTTTTTCAGTTGGAGGTGGAGTCCAGGTTCCATGGAGGAGGAAGGGAAGCCACATCGACCAATCCTTTTGCTGTTGTGCGACATCCAGCGGCTGTAGCATTGGTCACCGGTGTTCTTGCTGTTGCGAGGACGTGGAAGTCGTCGTCGTAGTCGACGGCAGCCGCTAGGATTTTGCAACTCCTACAGGTACGTGCGCCCCTCCCCCTTTTGCTCTGCTTGGTCACACAACCCGACATTGGTTGATTCGATATGGCTACTTTAGGGTTACACAGTTGCAATGTTATGACAATGCAAATTTACATCTGCTAGTTTCTGGTAATTTTATTTGAGTTAATGCTATTTTCACCCCTTTGATTTTTAGTTCAGTTCTTCAATTTCAGTTAGTCCCCCTTCAGTTCTTCAATTTGTTAGTGTTTGCAGTTACCAATAGCATATATTCAGGTCTTACCAATAAATATGGCATTGGCTTAATGCTGTCAGATGCAGTTAGTTCTGTGTATCAAACAGATAGTAGTAACATAATGCAATGGTTTTGAGAGTTTTTTGGTGCATCAGCCTAATGGCTAATTGCAGAATAGAACATGCACAAATTCAGGGTACTATTCTTGTCAGTCAGTTATGAACTTGTAGATTGATGCAATGCAAACAAATGTCCATGTAAACAATGTCCTCTGTTCGTTGCTAGTAATTACAATGTTAGTTCTCTATGAAACTCTCAACTCGCAGTAATTACATTAGTTTTTAGTGAATGTTTGTCCTTGTATGTACAAACTAAGTTCAATACTCTTTTAATATAAAGTACCTTTTTGCACACATTATTTGGATTCAGGCATCGAGCCACGGCATACCCAGCCCTTGCCGTTTGGGGTGACAAGCATCGGCATGTACAGAGACTCTAGAGAGGCATTTGAAACCATATCATAGAGAGGTAATACTAACCTCACATGGCACCTGCAGAAAACCAATTTTTAGAGCTCCTGAAAACTTAGTTATAGCAAACCGTTAAATCTTCAATATCAAATATCTAGAGGCAGGTGCCACCATTCTTTTTCTTTGGTTCTTCTTTGATTTCAGTTTATATTCACTAGAAGTTTCAGTAAATTGTTGTGAATATATTTTCAGTATTATTTTTTTGTTAGTAAATCTCTTCTTGCTAATTCCAGTACATATTCAGTATAGTTTTTTTGTCAATACATTTTCAGTACTAGTAAGTCATTAGTTCTGTAGATTACTTATGATTTTAATGAAGAGAAAAAACCTTAGAATTTTTAAGTGCTGAAACTTTTTTTTCGCTGGTATGTGTTACCTAAGTATGATCCCATCTCTATTTTTTTGCACTTTTCAGGAAATTTGTTGTTTAAAGTGGACTTTATTGTTAGGCATCACTCATCAGTTCAAATTTGCAAACTCATTATTTCAATGATTCACAAGTGGGGCATCATTGTATTAGTTGATTGACTTGTCAGGTTAGTCATTGATAGAAATATTGAGTTTTTACCCTTTTCTTTTTGTTAATGACTTTTATTATTCTATTCCATGCTATCTGTCTTCATGTTTCATTCTATGATGCCCCACTTATAAGAGGAAGCAACTGAAGGAAATCATTGTCTCTAGATCTCGTCTGTGATGATGTTAGCCATTGTTTCTAATGTTTGGTACATCCTCTTATAATACATGAATCAAAATTTCTAAGTTTCCGTTCTGAATCTGCTTGAACATGTACCCTGAATTTGTACATGTTCTGCTATTCTGCAATTAGACATCAGGCTCAATATTAAAAGCTCTAGCAAAAATCTGTTATCTATATATACCTAAATATACTATATAGTATCATGGTGGCTAACTGTAGCAGGAACAACACTAAGCTTCTAGGAAAAGTAACTGGGCTACTTAGTTTGGGTTAAATGTCTATATTCGCTCAGGATATACTAAAATAACAGTTTTGTGCAGCCCCTGATTCTAAACTGGATGACCATCTTTATTTGGCGGCATTTCTTTTTTCCCAAATCATTAATGTCCTGTCAGTATTATAGTTGATGATTTACCATAGGCTTGCATTTTGGTATTCTTGAAAAAATTTTATGCCTGTCTTTAAGACTAATTAAGTGCAGAGAACTAAAATTCAAATGTTTATCCAAAAGGATGTCCTATTTTCCATTTGTGACCTATTTGTTGACTCAGTAATATTTGTTTACTCATCTGTTCTTGGTGTTTTTTTAGGTTACCACCAAATAATGTTTCCAAGGGCCTCAAACAGACAAGTCTACTTGTTTGGTTGAATTGTTACCTTCAAGTACTTCCCCTGCCAAACAATTTATATCCTACAGGTATGCACCTCCGCCTTTTTTGCACCCCGTTTGGCGCTTTTTTTTCATCTATCCTCTGCCTTTGTTGATATTCAACTTTCAAATTTAGATCAAAGCATTGACCACTGCCCATTGTTTTTGAGAATGCCTTTGCCCATTGATACTTAGCCTCTTTGTCTATTGATCTTATATCAATGTATATGGAACAGAGAGAATAGTGAGTTATCTATTTAATTTACCAATGAGTGAGCTGAGATTAAAAAGTGTTGCCATGGGGCCTGAAAGTTGCTGATGCTCATGTAAGTGAACGCATGATTTTTAGATTGGGGCTCTGGTTGCAGGCACATTTTCTCTTTGGAAATTTAGGGTTATGATTCTTGAAACATCACTTGTTTATGAAACATAGTAAGACATTTCTCCCTAGATTTTACTAGGCTTTTTGCTACGGTCAGTTCAGTTGTGAGTTGTGAGGTGAGGTGTGAGATATTAACATATGGATTTTTCAATCTTTAATCCTCAACATGTTACAGTTCACTGAGTCAAAAAACTTTTACCTAGTGTTATATGTAATCTATTTGTTTTGCTTCAACAATTAGTTAACAATAGGTCAAATCCCGTTGTCCTTGTATGGTATGGCAAATTGGGCAACCCAGTTGTGGCTTAGCTTAGTGATTACATAGTTGTTGAGGAGCTGATCTCAGCCATGTCCTCTCACACATTTTGTAGGAAGTGTGAGAGGACATAGCTGGACTTCACTCGGTCATTCGTTTGGTGTGGCTTTGGGAGCCATTTACAATAGCTTGACTTCACTCAGTCATATATTGATCCCATGTCTATATTGTTGTTAAGGTGGACTTCACAAAATTATTTCTCTTGGATTCTCAAGTTGACCTGCCTTTTGCATTAGTCAATTTTTTTGTCAGGTTAGTAATTGATGGAAATATGGAATCACTATTTCTTTTGTTAATGGCATTTTCAGTCTATCTCCTGCTATCTGTCTTTTTCATGTCTTATCTTTCTTCACGTTTCACTTATTCAGGTAGGCAATTATCAGACAAAATAATGTTGTTCACTGTCTGAAGTCCAGAACATTTGGGTCATAATGTTTTTAACCTCAATATCTAAGTTTTATATCTTAGGGAATAAAGTTTCAAGCTAGATAGGGAGACATTTTGTTTTTTCCTGAATGACTAATGACTAGCCAATAATCTTATTGTTGATTTACTTAGGCTAGCATTTGGTATTCTTGGAACATATTATATCCTTGCAAAAGGGATGTGCTCTTCTCCAGTTCCCACTTATTTATTTGACTCAACAAGATTGGTTTAAAATATATAACATACTTCATTTTTATAATATGCCAAAGAGTTTGCTCTCTGTGTTTTTTGTAATATGAATATAAGGTTCAGATTACAATGTTTTTGTAATCTGAATCTAATGTATGAATGTCTTAGTTATCTGAATGTGACAAATCTGAATGGTGAATGGAGTTCAGTTATCTAAATATATACTTTGGCTTTTCATTAGCACTTTTATTTTTCATATTTGTCCCCCCCTCATTTTATGTTCTCGCCGTGTCTAACTCCCATTTGTTTCTAGTCTGTTGATAGGTTCTAAGGTCCGACAAGGAATTCTACACACTTTTTTGTCTTCTATTTTTTCGGCTCTCACACTGATCCAGTGTTTTTACCAAACCAAATGGCGAAGAAGGTATGTGATTATCACACCTCATCTTTTCTCCAGTGACCTCCATGTAGTTTTATGCTTTTCTTTGCATCTTTATTTTTTAAAAATTTTGTTAGTGCCACTGTAATATTGTGTTTTAGATATCAATGTATAAATATTGTCATACTGTCAGTTACTTTGCCAGCACAATGACGTCAAATAATACAAGCTTACATTGTTCTTTTATTTTTTTGACAGAGTTTCAGCACAAGTATAAGTTGTTTGAAGTATAGTAAATTTGTTAAAAAATTGACTGGTGCACAAAGAGCTGCTGTGAGGTCTTGTGGGTTTGGCAGCCTGTTGGACTTTGACTACACTGAAGCACCGAGATCAATTGCTTATATGCTGGCGCTTAGATTTGATGTACCCACAAGAACAGTGAGAATGGATAATGGATCAAGTTTTGAACTGAATGCATTTGTCACACATCAGATCCTAGGAGTCCCTCTTGGTGGATGGAAAGTCAGAGATAGTGCTTCTAGTTCAGAGAAAGAAATCATTGCAACTGATACCGGAACCACCACAGTTGCACCAACTATTTAGCACCTCTTCACTTTGGTCACCCCAGGGCTGACGGGAGATAAGTTTGTCCATATGTTTATGCTCATTTCCCTTTCAACCTTTCTTTTCCCTATGAGCTACCCGAGACCCAACAAAAAATATTACTCTGCAGTTGCTTCTGTTATGGATATACCCAAGTATGACTGGAATTCTTTCATTCTAGATTGGTTACTTGAAGGCATAGATGACTTCTAGAAATCTGTTGCTGCGGAGAAAAAAATGTCTACATTGTGTGGCTATATCATTGTGCTTGTGGTGAGTTATTTTCTCACTTTTTAATTCTACATCTTTACTCCCTTTTCAAACCCCCTGTCTTTTTCCATTCTTTTTCAGTGTTTTTAAACTCACAAACACTTTTATTGTATATAAAGTTTCCATACTTTGAATACATCAAGGCATCAGGTATCATATTACGTGAATATTGGCCACGCATTAAGATTTGGGATGATTGCATGATCAATGAGTACTTGGAATTGGAAGGGAATAGTGCAGATGATACTTTCGGGCACCTTGAGGTCTGTTTTCTTTTAAAACTTTTTTTACAGATGTTGTATATGATTTTTTCTACACATTTCTTTGTTATGGATAAAGTTTTGTGACTAGGAGTACTAAGTTTTAAATGGTTCAATATAAAGTTCTAAATAATGGAGTGCAAAGTTGTTCAATATCAAATAATGGAGTGCGAAGTTGTTCAAATCTTGCCATGATATATTGCAGACAGCTCGTGCTAGACATGGTGCAATTGGTGGTGTCTTGTGTTTGGCCTTTATTATTTCTTGAACTGCCTGGCTGAGCTGTCTTATATTTGTCATCAATAAGATTTGCTGAAAATCTTATTGCTTGCCATCCATAACTTCAAAAGTGGAGATTGAGATGAACTAGAAAACACTAGATTACTGAAAATTGCTCAGTATTATAATATCAGTGACAGTAGTAGAGGCTCTAGATCTTCAGATCATGAATATGAAGTGTGCAGCCCATTCAATTTTGTTCATAATTTTTCGCTAATGTCTTTCTGTTTTGTTCTCAGGCAAGGTCATTCTGGATTCTGCAATTTTGACAACATTGGTTGCGTTCAGCTTCCTGGTTTATTTCCTCATCAAGCTCTATACAGACTCACATCTTTTCAATCTATCTATTGTGATCACCATCCAAAAGGAAAGGTACTCTAGATTTTGCAATACTTCACCTAGCATCCATCTCTCTGTCTTTACAACAACCCACTTAGAATGTACTTTCGCCACCTGTTTTTCGAAGTTCAGGCCTAAGCCTTGCCCCTCTTTACTTGTATACAAAATTTATTAATTCCTTTTTTTGCACACATATGTTTGAACATATGATTCGCACTGAATTAGCATATTATAAATACACGTGAGTCCTTTTAAAGTAATTTCAAATATTATGAACACAACAATTCTTACCTAAACAACTATTAAGTTTATAGTGTGATAGTTTAAAGCTTTTTAATCCAGCAATCTCATCATTCAAAATTTTTTTACAAAAAAACATTTGCTTAAGTGTAAAGTTTTCAACCAAGGAGTCCAAAGTTTATAATTTTATAATTCAAAGTTTTAAACCTACCGGTATGAAGTTTCTAATATCTAAATTTAAGTTTTCTATACTAATTCTATATGGCAATAGTTCAGAGAAAGTTTTTTATACATTGTGACGGAAGTTTTTGAACTATCAGTACAAAATTTATGATTTCATAGTCCAAACTTTTTGGACATGGTAGTTTAAATTTTGTAATGAATTTAAAGTTTATTACTTTTATAGTATAAAGTTTATACTATCATAGTTCAAATTTTTTCGACCCTTTGCAGTACAAAGATGGTAATCTCATAACTGAAAACTTTTTGTTACTGCCAATATAAAGTTCAGACCCTATCAGTATTATGTTATTAATGTCATAATTTTAAGTTTTCTATACTAGTTCTGCTTGTAAAGATTTGAACGTAGCAATTCTAACGTTATAATGTCACAGTTCAAAGTTTGTAATCCTAATAATATAATATTTTATAAAACCATAGAGTAAAGTTTTTAGTCTAGTGGTGTAGAGATTTTAGTGTCATTACTTAAAGTTTTCAACCTATCAATATAAAGTTTCTAACGTGATGGTCTACTCTCCAAATTTTGCTATATTTTTTCTGATGGTTCAATGTTTATAGATTCTATGTATAAAGTTTTCAATGTAGCAATAGAAAGTTGTTATTTAAACCTCAGCTTACAGAGTGTGTAATGTGATAGTTTTTGAATAAAAAATAATTCATAACCTGGTAGGGTAAAGCTTTTTGCCAAATTGTGTATGGTTTTTTATATGTTTTTTCAAACTTGTATTTTGTAAATCGCAGTCTCTATGTGTCACTCTAACACATCGCCTTGTAGGTCAAACAAAGCCACAGTTAATGGAATCTAAGATATTGACATCCACAATGAAACCATAGCACAGTTTGAGGAATGCATACTCCAATGTAAGAGAAATTGAACCCTATGAAAGCACTTTTTTCTCCTGTCCAGACCAATTTTTCAATATTATCTCTCTCTTTTGTTTTCATTGTTTCTTAGTTTGTCTTATGTTTTCTTTTATAGACATTCTCAACAAAATTGAGTCTACCCAAGTTCATTGTTGTTGCAAAGCTTTTAACAGATGATCAAAGAAGGATGGTCAAGAGTATTGGGTTTGATCACCTTCTTGATATTCGATGTGATTCGGTGCCCAGAGGCATATGTTTGTGGGTTACAAAACAATTTGATGTCAAGTCATGGTCTATCCAATTATCTGATGGCTCCAAATTCTTAGTCACTCCTCACTGTATTCATGTAGTACTTGGTATTCCCATTGCTGGAACAGCTATAGTGAAGAAATGTGACAGCAAACTCAAGAAACTAATTACTGCTGAAACAAAGTGTAGAGGGAATACTCCAAATATCAATGGGCTCAAAGCATTAATCACTCCTAATCTTGTTGGAGACAAATTTAAGAGGATTTTCACACTCTTTGCCATAGGATGTTTTCTCTGTCCTACCAGCTATGATTGCATCAGTATAGATTACTATTTAGCTGTAGAGTCTCCAGAAGATATCTCTTCATTTGACTGGTGCAGTGTTGTGCTAGACAAACTCACTAACTCCATTGATTCATATCAAAGATCAGTGGCAAAAACATCAAGTACAACTCTCGGTGGTTGCATTCTCGCACTTGTGGTATGCATTCCTAACTTCAATTAGTTTTGGGTTTTTTCCTACATTTTCTAACATTGACAAAATGAGTTGTGATTTACCCCCTCAACTAACTACCTTTTCTATTTTACAGATAATATACTTTGAGCAGCTAGACATCCCAAATCATACTAATCACGAGGCTGTCTCACGTCTCAAGTTTTGGTCAACAGATATGGTCAAAGCTTTTGAAACATTAGATGCTAAGGATGTCGATGAGTGCATCTTCGGGAGATTACCGGTAAAATTTCCCCCTGCACACATCTACATTTTGTTCAAAACATTTTTCATGTTTGTAGTCTGCACGTTACATAGCAATTTATATTTTTTGATATACTATTGTAGTTGAAGAACATCAAGCAACCTATTTCTCTGACAAGTGCTACAACATCAGAAGCTGCCAGGGGGTCTACAACATTGCCCATCAAATGTATTCCTGGGTCATGTAGTTTCAACCCTGATATCGCTACTCTTTCCCATGATATAGCAATTGAAATAACAAGCACCATTGAACAAATACTTGCACGATACTGTGACAAGCTGCACACAGCATGGCATTGCCCACCAGAGGCGACTAGTGAAGACTCTTTGGTTGCTGAAAAGAAAGTGCTCTTTGATCCAGGCAAATCAGTATGTCAACCAAATCTCATACCTCCTGTATACATGACTGAGAGAATAACTCAGCATCTTGTCAGTTTAAAGTTACTGATGGATAAGGATTCAGTTGGAAGCAAAGGAGAGGAAGTTGGGCTAGCTAACACTACTGTTGAGCCATCTGATGACAATGCAGCAAAAGGTCAATCCACAGTGATAAATTAGGATTCAGTACCGCCTGAAGTCCAGCGAAACATACAGAAAGAGAATTTGACATGGAAGTTGGACAAAACGGTTGAAGATAGATCAGTCTCCAAAGGAGGTGCTACAAGTTCTTTCTTGCATGTCCCATCTTTCAGCCAAGATAGCTCAAACACGTGCAGCTATGATGGTCCTTGCCCACACCCTCTGCAGCAACCGCAATGGGCTGATTCTTCCAATTTAGACCAAGAGACATCTAAGTTCAAGCCATGCATAAAGAAGGATGGAAAAGGCATGGACCGAGTGTTTGTCAGTGGACATTGCTCAGACACTAACCTGTTAGAAATCCCATCAGGTGCTGCTGATAATATTGGCGATTCATCTACAGCTACGGATCATCATCAGCCAGCACAAATGAGAACACGAGAGAAAGTAATTGGAATGGAAGGGTTTGACTTCTTTGGTCATGGGATGGACTCATATTTTGAAGTCATACCACAAACTCAACAAGGATTCCCTTCAAATGCTGATACAATGCTCTCAACTTTGTCAACCAGAAAGCGACTAAGGTCACTAAATGAGTCAGCATTGTAGTTTTACTCATTGAGGAGGCTTGATGAGGGATCTAGCAAAGGAAAGGCTGCCAATGATAACAACTTGGATGCAGCCAGTAATGCTCACAATACAACAATGGACATGGAGAACACTATGCTATCTAACAGTATAAGGGATTTAGAAGATGCAGAGCTCATTGATCATATCTCTCAAAGCAGACCTTGCAAATCATTGACATAGCACATCAACTTCACATCTACACTTGTTGAAAAAGAAGTGTTCAACGACATTGTTGAACGAATACCCTATATTGGCTCAAGGCAAGTTCCTTTTTTCCTCTTCTATGCTACACATAATATCATGTCTGTATTTATTTGTAATTTTTTAAAAGATAAAACTGATTATTAAATTTGCTATTTCTTTTTATTTTGCCTAACCCAAGAGTTGTGGAGATAAAAAATAATTGGGTGGATCACAAAACATTTGGTCTATCCATGTGAGTCTATGGAAAAGTGTCACGTTATGTCACTGATGTGTTGGGTAAAGCTGTGATGTTAGAGGAATTTGAAAAGAACAAAGCAAATCTATTGCCAAGGTCTTATTGGTATAGACATATTGTCAGATTTAAGAAAGCAGTATGTCATTTCTCAACCAGCTTCATGAAACCTTTTTTGTTACGCACTCTCACACATGCTGTTTTTTATTGGGGACAATGTCATCTTTCATGTCATTCTCTTTTTTGTTTTTATGCACTCTCATACATGCTATTTTTTAATGTAGAAACTGCTCCAGAAACCTGATGCTGATGCTCAAGAGTTATCAAAGCTTTTCATAGCACAAAATCAGGGTTACAAGCTATACTCTATGTCTATGGTAATGATCATGATCACTATTAGAAATTTTTATGTTACAACTATTTAATATACACTTGACAAAACAAAGTAAGAATTTTCTACTTCTGTTGCCTTCTCTATTTCTACTATTTGTAAACTCTTATGTTTTCTTTTTTGTCTTGCGCACATTACACAGGTGTTCATTCCTGTATTCTATGACCAGTATTGGTATCTTATAGTTGCAAATTTTAGAATTGAGAAATTTGAAGTATTAATCGCTAATCTGCTGTTTCAAGAAATCAAAAATGATGCTAAGACTGTCAATGATGCTAAGACTGTCATAGTGAATTTCAAGAGGATGTTCAACTATGTATACCCAAACAATCAAGTTCATATTTGGCAAATGGAAACTGATTATCATTCAGTGACAAATACAGAAAATCAGTTGCGTTATTCTATAAACATTGGTTATATAGTTTCAGTTTTCTTTTTTCAAGGTGCTGCATAAAAGTAACAGTTTCTCTTCTTTTTTCTTACCTAAAAATAGTTGCGATAGCGGAATCTTTGTGATGAAACTCATGCAAAGCCATGATGGCGAGAGTCAGTACCTATTTAAACCGGTAACTAGTTGAAACCAAGCTCCCAAACTGGTTTTTCTTTCATATGTGCATTATTTTGAGAACATTGTCTGTTTTCATATTTGTAAAGATTTTATTTTTTAAGAAGCATCATTTTTTTTGTTTAGACAGGAGCAAGCAAAAGCATTACGCGAGTCTTTGTCATATTATTTGCTAACCCATCCATATAATGATAAATTTGGTTCTCTGATGGATATCAAGAAGATATTATCAATTCATGTGGGTTGTTTTTTATAAAAGTTCTGCCAGAAACCTTTCTTTCTCATATTATTGCACTATAATAATAACTTTTTGCTACTGTTACTAATCCATTAGAGTCAAAACTCACCCTTTTTCCCTTTGTTGTTTTCTTTCTAGGGTGTGCATCGGAACCCCTATTACTGATCACAAGAAGTTCATTCAAAAGGTACAAAATATGTAGAGCTTTTTAATGACATAGTTAGTTTTGTGATGATATGGTATCTAGCAGTTCAGTTCTTATGACACTATGAATGGCACACTAAATAATCCATGTATGCTTCTATTATATGTGCAAATGTCAACTGGTAAATGAGAGTTTCTCAAACTGTGTGTGTGTTTACTAACTGTGTGTGTTTTACTACTTGGATACGGTTGGTGTGGTGATTGAATTAATTGATGAGCATCCCAAAATTTCTTAGTCTCTAAATAAATAGTTGATGTGGTGATTCAGTAATTGTAGTGTGGGTTCAACATGTGTGTTCCCTCTAATCTGATCTATCTGAATCATTTTGTGTTGTTGATTCAAATTCCTTGTGTGCATTGCGGGGGGAGGTATGTGATCTCTTCCTTGTCTACCTATTTCTTATAGGAGTTGCCTGTTTCTTTGCTTTGCCAGTAAATGTAGTATAGGAGTCCAACTTTTGTGTGAAGATGTCTCCTTCCTGGCCTCCTGGTTAGGGGTGTGGTTCAAGAACTGCTACATCGGCATAATAAGGGAGTTTTGTATAAAAAATGGCGATCGCTTTTGTTAATGCATGTCAAAAAATTTTCACAGAGAGCTCATGTGCTCTGTAAGTATCCACTATATATCCAGTCGGTTCTCTGTCAGGTAGTTCAGTACTGATGGTGACCAATTGTTTATGGTAATGTGTGGTTCTGCTAATTAATCGGTGTCGTCTGTGCATCCATTGAAAAATGAACATCCTGATCTTGCGCATCTGATGATGGTCATAATCGATCTTTTGCAGTGTGGTACAAATGTGTTTGCGATCATGGTATTAGTGGGGCAAGAGATGAAACGAGAATTGTGGAAATTTAGAGTGGGGTGCTGCTGGCTAGCTCATCATCACACAAAAGCATGCATCACTCAAACGGAATGCATACTAGCTAGCTTTGCTTGAAGCTAGACCAGCTAGCTAGCTTTGCTGATATAGCTCATGAGTCATTATGTTAGAGCCAATACTTGCTTTTATTCAGTTAGTGAATGTGTATAGTGAGTGGATGCCCAAAAAGGTAGACGTGGGATCTTTTGCATGACAAGTTGCATAGCACAGGATTATAGGAAGGATATGATCATGCATTTATTTTAACTGTGAATATTTATGGTAACTAAGCTATTGTACATATACTTAAAAAGGACTACAAATTACTCCCTTTGTCTCTTAAGTCAACTTTTTGAAAACCTTTTTCTGTCTATGAATTCTCTACTCTGTTTAGCTGTCCATTCAAACAGAGAAGACTCTGATGAAAATATGTTATGCTATTTAGTTGACAAATGGCAAAAGAGTTTTTAAAATCTATTCAGACTGCTGCACTATTTGCCTCTAGCAATATTATTCCTGTGGAGTAGATAAGGTGTTGCCTCTGTATAAGTATAAACAAAGCTAAACTGTTCTGAATTTCCTGGGTATTATACTGTGCTTTTCTGTATCTATTTGATTACTGAAATAGATACAACAACATTGTTTTTGTTTTCATTATCAATGCTCCAGCATATAGATGTTTATATTGTAGTGTCCTTAATCGAAGTTTTGAACCTAGTAACTCAAAATTTATAGTATGAATAATTCAAAATATTGATTGTAGTTGTTACAAAGTCTTTGTAAACGCCGAATAAAAAGTTTCTAATCTAGTACTACAAAGTATATAGTGCTACAGTTTAAAGATTTTGCACCTAACAGTATAAAGTTTTCTAATGTCCTTGTCATATTATTTGCTGACCCACCCATACAATGATAAATTTTCATTCTCTGGTGGATATCAAGAAGATATTATCAATTCGTGTGAGTTGTCTTTTGTAAAAGTTCTGCTAGAAACCTTTTCTTTTTCATATGCATACCATTGTATTACAATAATAATTTTTTGCTACTGTTAGTAATCCATTAGAGTCAAAACTCACCCTCTTTTTTGTTGTTTCTTTTTAGGGTGTGCATTGGAACCCCTATTACTGATTACTACAAATTCATTCAAAAGGTACAAAATTTGTAAAGCTTTCAATGACATAGTAACAAGTATTCAGACATGTCAATTATTACTTTTTATTTCCAATATCAATGCTCCAGCATATAGATGTTTATATTGAAGTGTCACTTTATACAAAATTTTGCTATATCAAAGGTTACAATGTCCATAATCAAAGTTTTAAACCTAGTAACTCAAAATTTATAGTATAAATAGTTTAAAGTTTTGATTTGTAGTTGTTACAAAGTCTCTGTAAACGTTGACTACAAAGTTTCTAATCTAGTAGTACAAAGTTTATAATGCTACAGTTTTTGCACCTAACAGTATAAAGTTTTTCTAATGTCGTATGTCTAGGTTTTCTTTCTATTTCCCAACTGTAAAGTTTTGAACCTACCAGTACAAGATTTTTAAAAAGATAGGTGATAGTTTTTAAACTAGCATTAAAAAGTTTGTAATGTGGTATTCATAGTTTTCTTTTTTTTTATAGAAATGTAAAGTTCAATATAGGTATATATTTTTAATTATGAAATTTTCTTTTTTTAGGAATATTAATGAGTGACTAATATTCTTTATTTTCAAGTCTTGAAGAAAATGGAGTAACATTTTAGTTTTTTATTTATCCTTAATACAAAGATGTTACAAATAATTTGTATTTGGTTTTTTTTCTTTATCTCACCACTTTTTATATTTTATGTAGTATAAACTATATTTTATGGGATCGACATAAGATTTATGAAATAATGTTTTCTACTTTCACTTCCATATAGATGTAAAACTATCCCCCCGCCCTTTTATTCACCCCTAAGCCCGTTGTCTCGAAAGAGAAAACTTTTGGCCCATTGCATACTAGACAGAAGAACCCAAAAAATACTAGACAGGAGAACCCAAAAAATAGTTAGGCCCATTGGACAGTAGACAGGAGAACCCATGGGACAGTAGATGGGAGAAGCTGGGATGTGTGCGCCCGTACGACTAGGAGCGCGCGTGGAAGGGGTTTGGTGACCCACCGTACGCCCGTACATGTAGTAGCACGCGTGCGCCGGTACTGTTGGCGGCGCGCGTGCGCCGAGCAAAAGCCCCCTTCTATCCATCGCCGCCAGGACGCGCCCGCCCACGCCAGGATCAAGTTTCCTCTCCCTCGCACGCCGCCCACGCCCGTGGAGGCCGCCGAGCCGCCGCCAGGACGGACACACGGCGCCTGCCGCCTCCATGCCAGCCGCCCACACGCCATTGCCACCCGACGCCGAGTCCTGGCTAGGGTGGACGCCGTCAAGCCAGCGCCAGGGCGGACGCCGCCGCTAGGGTCTGCATGTCCGGGGCGCGCATGCCGCCAGGACGGACGCCATCCGTCGGCCGGCTCCACGTCAGGGCGTACACTGTTGGTCGCCGTTGGGTGAGGACGCGTGGGCCGCCGCCGGCTTGCCCTCCTCCACGCTGCAGCCGACAAGCGCCGGCCCATTACCACGACCCCTCCACGCTTTGCGCCACTTCGAGGAGGACCAGCCTCCAGCAACGGAAGAGATCGGCGCCGCCGCCTCCAGCTGGGGTTGAGGCCAGGCTCGCGGCCTCCAGGGGCGCGCAGCAACTCACGCGTCTGGCGCGGCAAGAGATTACCATCCGCCCCCGTAAGCCTCCCATGCCGTAGTCCTATCTCGATTTCCCCTCTCTTCGATCCCAATCTCATTTGCTTGAACTTTGAATTGACCATCGATCTGGGTTTAGGGTTCAAGCCCCACTCGTCGCTCAGGATCAGCGGTGATCCCCATTCTTGGTGAGCTCTCGGTCCCCTAGAAACATATTTTGCGGCTTCTGAATCAGTCTGTAGATGGGTCATTAGATCAGGTTGTGTAGGCTAAAGAGTATCAGTCGCCCCTCTAAGAGCTCCTGTTCGATGTTTGCCATCTCTGAAATAATTAGATCCTCCAAATCATTAGATTATTTCCTGAAAGTCTTTGATCCAGTGACTGACTCATCACTTTTCCTGAAAAAAATAATTCCTATGATTTTGATCCTTTTCCTGTTTTGTTACCCCGACCAAGGTTTGTTTCCCTACTAATGCATCGACTTTATTACTGCTCTATTGGACTTTATGCAGTCGTGTGCCAAATCGTTCATCAGAACTCTGAAACATGCTCCATCTGATTAGCTTATTATACATCGGGTAATATACATGTGGTTTCAGTATGATAGGCGATAGCTTGCTTCTCTGAATTTATTCTGAAGTCTGACCCATTGGTATTTGCCACAGGGAAGGAAACTGAAGATGATGTTGTGCTCTGGGGATCAGACGACATGATGGATCGGACACTCCAATTATCAGAGAACATAGTAATAAAGGATGGCATGGCCAGCCGGCACTCATCTCCAAATCTTCTGGCTGGGTGGCATGTCAATTATGCTGCCATGGAGGAGGCTGAATTGGTATATTCTTTACGAACTGCTGGTATTCAGTGTTAGTAGGATTCCCAAACTGCTGGTATTCAGTGTTAGTAGTATTCTACAAGCTGGAGAGAGTATGCCTCTCACTGTTGAGTTTCTGAAACAGTTTAGACAATTCTTCTTGCGGTCTTGCCTTTGCTAAATACTTTAAAATCTTGGTCGAACTCTTTTCACAAAGGTGCTTAATGTACATGCTTCAAATTTAGGTGTTTCATATCATTAATTTGGCCATAGAAGTTTGGGTCGTATTTTCTCCACTATATTCTGTAACTCACAAAGCTGTAAGTAGAACTATCATATACTTATATATGACAATATGAGCATATATTGTGTACTATGAATAGCTTTTACAAATGATCTTTATCACTGTTGGTGTCTGACTTAGATTGTTCTTTGCACAGATAAGATGATATTCGCAACGAAATTCCTGACCGTGATGCAAAGAAGGTGTGTTTTGCTTATTCCATTTACTTATACTTTCCGCTGAACGCCTATACCTTTTTGCATTTGTCATACTTTAGACTACATGACATGGTTACTAGCGCCTATTTGAGTAAATATTTCACATATGTGCAATTTTTGACATGCCATTGCAGATAAGATTGAGATGGGCGGTCAGGAAATCTCCATTCTACAGGGAAAAAATTGGTATTGAAAAATATAATGAAGTTGGGAAACTGAATTTCCTATTTCTCTGCAAATCAAAATGCATTTGGTTATTTTTGTTAGTATTGCCAAACATGTACACAGCCATAAACTATCTAACTGGTTGTTGTTGTACTACGCAGGGATGAGCTATGAGGTTTATTTCGCAAAAACAATCCATGCCATATCTTGTTGGCGCTAGAACCTAGCACCGACGAGGCGAGTAGTGCCTACTCGACCCTACCCTCGAGAGCCTCCTTGAACCAAGAAAGAAGACGAGCCGAGCTCCTGAACACACACACACCGCTCTTGCTTCAGCGTTGTCCAAAACTGAGTACACAAGTGAATGGTCGCAAAGAAGCTACCGTTTCCATTGCATTGCATAGAATTTATATACAGACTTCACTCACTATCGGGTACATGAGGCATGGCTACAGTACTCAACTACTCCTAGTACTATTCTAGCATCAGCTCGAGACGTGGCTGATGGAGCCTCTACAGGTGCACGACCTAACGCCATGCTGCTATAGGACTAGGACATGATCGGCCTCGACAAAAGCTGACCCCTACATGTCCTTGACTATATTGACAAGAAAGATGGGATAACAGCAGATTATGTCAGTCGTATGTTAACTTATATGGCTCCCTTTTTCCGGTCGACAAGAATAAGATCGGCAAGAACACTGGAGCAAGTGAAATATTCATCCAACAAAATATTATCAATGTAAACTATTTATCTGAACTATGACCTGATGATGCATCACAACTTGTATCCTTTGCAACCTTCTAAAATGGACCTTGATATCAGAGCAATAAAGGTAGGTAATAATGTTCCATTTACTGCACTGGCCATTAGTTCCATTTCCCCATAGCCTACTGAATGCTCACAATTTCCTATTACATTTCCAAATATGCTTGATCAGTTACTCTTTGCTAAGAGTTTCAATGCCATGAAAAAATCCTCATTATTGAAAACTAGCATTCTATTTAAAGCAACTGTACTAACAGATACAATTTATATAAGAAGATCATCAATTCAATTACATTAGGTAACATCTATCTTGTTTGAGTGGCTCATATTGCATACTGTAATGTATACACACGTTCTCACTCAAATAATTGTAATGCCTTTTTTTCCTCGATTTGTGTGTTGTTCATCTTCAGTGGGGGAATATTCTTTCCCTTATATTTAGACTTTTGCTTCCAAAGTAGAGTCTGACAGTAAGCTTTGATTCTGCAGACATTTCTGAGAATTGCATAACTGCATAACCTTAAGAGGGTGTTCCATTTGGGAGGGTCACCACAAATTATTAGCAAGAGCAGTTCAGGCGAAGAACATAGATTATGCTTCGACAAAGAATAGAAGTTGAGTTATGCAAATTTCCCCCCTTGAATAACTCCCAGCAATTTGTTGCTATGAAATATGAGGGCCATGAGTAGAACCAATGACTGTTGTGTACACAAATTACCACCCAGCAGATATGTAAATATTGTTCCTACAGGACTAAAATTTCGTTTGCCAAAATTTGGATGTTTCTGAAAAAAAACTATGTCCTATGTATATATGCTGAACAGCCCTCTAGGCGATGATAAATTATAAATATGATTCATGAAACCTATTTAAAGGACCACTGCAGAAACAACAAGTTATTGCAGTCAGAGCCGTATCATTTTTCACCAAAGCATCATCATGTCCTTAGAAAAGTACTACAGTTTTTTACTCCATCATAACTTTGGCTGACAGTAGTTGTTCGATTCACAGTTATCCTAATCCTTGCTTTTTTTCCCAGGGTGGTTTGGATAAGCTTTGTTTGTCTGAATGAAATGCAATAATAAATTCAGTGCCCGGACCCCAGCGCCACTTCGGAACCTTTCTGCTGCTTTGCTCTTGGCACATCTGGAAGTGGCAGAACTCCATCTCCATCAGAAACAAGCAAATGAACCTGAACAACGCACTAGGCGACGCCTTCTTACATAACTATGGAAAAAAAAATCTTATCATCCGGTTCTTTTTAAGGGATCCCTTAAATAAAACCGTGGCAACGCACAGGCACTATTAATTATAAAGTAAAAATTTTTACTAATGTGATAAGTGATTTATTAAAATACAAAAGAAAAGAAGGAAACTGTTTCTATATAGAGATCAGGGCTTCACGTGTATCCTCCATGAAAAGATCATCGGTAATGCTAGAAGTAAAACGTTCCACGCGTTGGACTGGTGTCGCCGTCGGACTCAACCCTGCGCTCGACCGCGCACCTCGGCAGCTCCGCCCGCACATGCACGACCCCACCCCCATGCGACCCCCACCCTCTCTCAGAGGAGAAAGGAAAGGGGAGGAGGAGGCCTACCTGAGCGAATCTCTCCTCGGCGCCGTCGCCTCCACTCCTCCTCCCTCCTCCTTGCTCCAAGCGATCGGCACGACGGCGGCGACCTCTCCCTCTCCCACTCCCCTAGCTCCTCCTTCCGCCCCGAACTCGCACGCCACACACACACGTGCCACCATGGCGGCGGTGGCGACGGCTGCAGGTAGGCCTCCTCCTCCCCTTTCCTTTCTCCCCTCCCCTCCTTTCTCCTCCAACTTCGGTTAGGGTTATGGTTCCGGCGAGGCCTCCCTCTTTCTCCAACTCCTTCCCTAGCTGTAGATTGGGCCCGACCAGCCTGACGTCGACCGTGACACGCCGGTGGTGACGCTTTGGCCGATGGTGAGCTCAGCGGCGGGGGCACCGCCGTGCGGGCAGGGATGGACAACCAATGAGTATGGGTAGACGGCAGGGGCACCATGCCGGAGACGCTGGAGGGGGAAGGGAGGAGGGTAGTCGCCGACCCTACCACCGCTGACGAGGTAGTGGACGGCGGCTGGGGCGATGTCTCCGGCATGAAGATGGGCAGTTCATGCGCTGGACATGTGCAGCGGGCGTCCAATCAATCGGACGTCCAAGCGCATGAATTGCCCAAAGATCATCCTGCGATGGGTAGGACAACTTTGTTTCCATCGCTTCTCTATAGATCCCGTGCTCCCACACCACTGCACAGTGAGACCGCAACTGCCTATCCCGATAGCACCTGCCGTCACCTCTCCGAGCGCGATTTTTATTTCTAACAGTTTTTAATGTATTTTCAAAAATGACCATGGGATATTTTTAAAACTAACCGTTTTGGCCCCGTCAAGCATGGCGCCGCATTTCAACGCTGTGGCGCCGTGCATGGCAACGCCGCAGGACCGTGACGTGACTTGACAGGGCCGAGCCCCGGCCCACCCTGCGGCGCCACCATGCAAGGTGTCGCAGCTGTGGCACCGCAGATCAGGGCGCCGCAGGCACAATCAGGCCCAACCCGACCCGACCTACCTTTCCTCCCTCCTCACCCGTTCAATTTTCCCAGCGCCGTCAAACCGAGCCGTCGCCACCGTCGTCACCGTCGGTCGTCCCTGTGCCGTCATTCGCCGCTGCTCGGCCGCCCCCTTTGGTGCACCGCCCGCCCGCCCCCTCTGCTCTGTCGGCCGCCCGCCCCCTCCACAGCCGCCTATTTGCTCCACCATGGCACCGCCCCTCCATAGCCGCCACTTCGGCTCCGTCGGCCGGGCAAGGGAAGTAGGAGGGGGCGGGTCACTATGTAGAGCAGCAGAGGAAGGGGAGGACCCTAGAGCATCCCGCCACCGCTGGCCATTGCAGCTGGCGGCCACCTCCTGAGCAGCAAGGTAAATGTCTAAATTTGAAATTAGTTGGTAATTTTTGCTAAATTATAGTTAGTAAATTAGTTTAGAACTAGTTGTTGAATTGTTCTTACAGTTAGTTTTTATTTTTTTATAAATATAGCGTATCTAGTTAGTGGAGCTACTTAGTGAGTGTAGGTAGTTAGTGATTATAGTTAGAATACATATGAATATTAGTAGGGACATTAGGTTCGACCATTTGATGGATTTTTGCTGAAATGACTTTGTAGATGGAGTGTTGTGTCCGAGTATTCTATGGAGGAATTGTTAGGAAAGAAGATGGTATGTTTGAGAACATGGATGAAGAAGTGGAATGGCTTGATGAACCTCCTAGTTTTGATAACATTTTGGTTCGTTTGGAAGCCAAGTTTGGTGGTGATTTCACACTCAACGGGAGGTTTGATGAACCTCTAAGTATGTAATACACTAATCTATTGGTTTTACTTTGCAAAAAAAATCAACTGTGTAATATAATTAACATGGTGCATAAAAAACACAAAGACGCAATAGTTAACATCACACAAATCATAGAAGTACAACACTACAAAATAGATAACGAAATACATAGCATAAGTGCATCAGAAGCATACACGCAGTGCATGGCAACATAATTAAAAAGTCCAAGGCTAGACGACATTGCTCACGAATAAACGAGTCCAAGACTGCACGACATTACGCAAGAATAAACCATATGTATGGCTACTGAGTGCAACGAGGCCACTTTCCCTTCCTCTGCACGTCGAGATTTTCCTCCATCGCTGCCTTTGCACGGCGCACACGCTCAAGCCCCTTCTCCCTGTCCTTATGCTCTTTTTCTAGAGCCTCCTCTCTGAGCCTCCTCTCATGTCTCTCTTTTATCTCCGCATCCCACTCCTTCAGGTTCTGCAGTACCCGCTTGTCGGTCTCACTAATCTCAGTATCGATCCGCTGCTCAAAATCACAGAGTGGTGGAGGGGTCTGCAACAATGACAATAGTTACTCAAAATAATTCATGCAATACGCCCCATGACTAGATAAATTAAATCACGATAAATCATGACTCACACACAATTTGCTGCGGCACATTTTCTTAGTGGGCCGAAATGCAAAATTCCTACACATCCAATACCTCTTATGATAGGTCTCATCATTTTCGGATATGTCTACTTTGCCAAGAATGCCACACTAGCACATGGGTACTGGAACACCTTCAGGGAGCATCACAAGGGCCCAAGGATCGGGTTGACGATAGCTAAAATTCAAGGAATTTAGTAGTAAGAAGTGCACTAAAAACAACGACTATACCACCAATTCTAGAGTTTTCTATATGTTGCAAAAAAAAGGTTACAACTAGGGATTACCTTGTGTAACTAGCTTTAGCCTTACCACCTTAGTATCCTACCAAATCATAGAACCTAAAAACTTATCTACCAATAATATCATCTCTAGGGTTACAAAATTAACGAAATGTAGACCGTACTCAAGCATAAAATTTGATAAGGGGAGTTAGAGTACCTTGCTTGCGAAGATGAATGGATTAAATTTGAGTTTCCAAGGTTAAAATCGCCGATTGAAGAGATTGGGTGCGGGGCGGAGAGAAGAAACCCGAGAGAGACGGAGGAAATGAAAGAAGAGAGAGAAAAGAAGGTGGGCTGCGCTGCATATTCGGGCTTGCGGCACCATGATTTGCGGCGCCATAGCTGCGACGCCTTGCATGGTGGCGCCGCAGGGTGGGCCAAGCAACGGCCCCTTCCACGCCACGTTAGGGGTCTGCGGTGCCACATGCATGGCGCCGCAGCGTTGAAATGCGGCGCCATGCTTAACGGCGACGCCAAAAAGATTAGTTTCAAAAAAATATCCACGATCATTTCTGAAAATACTTTAAAAAATGGTTAAAAATAAAAAAATTCCGGAGCGCGAGATTCGCTAAGGCCTCCTTATTCCTGGAGGGCGCCAAGGGATCCAGCTAAATTGAAGATGGCGAGCGTGTCATGTGGCGTGGCGCATCCTACTTGGGTGTCCTTGCCTTGTGCTGCTACGTTGGGCCGCGATCGGAGTCTTTCTAAAGCTCACTTATATAAATTTCGTTTTTTATTTTGTGCACTCTAAGAGTAATACTTATTTAATTTTTATCTTTAGATAACAACAAATCCGGAACATAAGATGACTATATCTGGATATAATAAATTAAGAAACTGATGGAGCATATTTTCCATTAAAATTAGTATTCATAATAATTAGGAAGGATATAGAGATACCTTTTAGAGTTACGGGTACCGTTCGGCGCGTACGTCGGAACAGGGCCGGAGGCGAACGTGTCCTTGTTCCTGTCGGATACAGCACACGCGGGACGGGAAACATGCACATGCACGCATCTTTTTACTGTACATGCACACAATTACTGCTCCTGTTTAAATGAACATGCACATAGAAACATGAACGTGCACGATGTTCCTGATTAAATGAACATGTACATAGAAACATGAACATGCACGATGCAATTACTTCTTCCTATTTCTGTCTCCTTTTTGCTTTGTTACCTTTCTGTTGCGGCATTTTTAACAATGACACCTCTGTTCTTGTCTTTTTTTTTTTCTGCAATTACTACCACTACCTGCTACGCTTTAATTGATACTAGCTGAATCAGCCGGTTGTGCCTAGTATTGTAGTGCAGACCATCGTGCATGTTCCTAGGGCCGCGGAACTACTTTCCCGTGTCTGCCTCCTGCTGTCCAGAGCCTAGGTGTGATATTTCTAGATTATTTTAACATATATTTTTTAATTATTTAAATATATTTTTAGATTGTTTTAACATATTTTTAGAAGTATTTTTAAAAGATATTTCTGGTTTGTTGTAACTGATATTTTTAAGTTGTTTTAATAATATCATTGTTGTGTTTGAACAAGTGATTTTAAGATCATTGCAGTAGGTATTTTTAGGTTATTTCAGCATATGTTTTCTATGTGTTTTAACATTTATTTCTTAGTTATTTTAATATATGCTTTTTAGGCATTTCAACAGATATTTCTAGTTATACACGAGGCAGACATCAATAGACATGAGTGGGCAAGCATGCCTAGGAGTACTTGCCTAGGCGTAAAATCTCATCAATGCATGCACTACGCAATACCGAAGTCCCCCAGGCAAGCAGTCATATCATCATCTATGAGAATATTACTAGGCTTCAAATCGCAATGTACAATGGCCCTCCAAATGCCGTTATGTAAATATTCCAATGCGTCGGCTATGTTAGAAGCTATGTTTATTCTTTGCGTCAAACTTAAATGCTTTTGAGTTTTTCCTTCCTCTTTATGATGCAACCACGAGTCTAAATTTCCATTAGGCATAAATGGATAAACTATGTTACCGTATGTTACCTTATGGATAACGTATGTCTAAATGGATAAAGAAGGGTGGCCCTGGTGCAGCGATAATGTCTTATCGTATGTTACCGGAAGGTTCAGGGTTCGAGCCCCGGCCTCCGCACATTATGTGCAGGTACGGCTTGGCGCTGAAATTCTTTTCCTAGGCCCCGCATAGCGCGGGAGCCTACGGCACTGGGTACGTTCTTTTATAAATGGATAAACTAGAGCTTTGAATGGCCTGCCGCTGATGTCTATTGTTGAGCATGCAGTTATGATGGATAGAAGATTTCGATGTTTGATGCCCCTCAACGCTTCACATTCGGACAAGAAAACTTTTCTCTGCACCATGAATGTCAAGATCTAGAACCTTCACTGCGACTTCCAGTTTAGAGGGGGTTAGTTTTCCCCTGTAGACTGAACCATAACTTCCCCTGCCAACCACGTTAGCGAAGTCCCCTGTGGCTTGAGCTAGGTCCATGTAAGAAACTTTTGGAAATTTCTGAGCAGAATAAGGCAACGATGACTCTGATTTTGACATCTTCTTCTCAATGATAACAAAATAGATCAACAATAATAGTGACACAAATCCAAATATTGGGATCAATACTCGGATCAAATAGTACTGCCTCTCTAATCTTCTAGAAACAGAAGCGCATGGGGGCATGTGTAGATCGAAAGATCCTCCACAGAGTTCCAAATTCCCGCTGAGAAAAACAGCTTTTGCATTTGTAAAAACACCATTCAATGGTATTTTTCCCTGGAGACGATTGTAAGAAAGATCCAATTGGGTGAGATTTTTCAGACCACCTATGGTTGTTGGAATGGAGCCCGACAGATTATTATGTGAAAGGTTGAGCATGCTCAAACTCATTAGACTCCCAAAAGACACCGGAATACTTCCGATGAGAAAATTCTGGTCCAATTGGATGATTTTCAACTCTTGGCACTGACTCAAAGTACCAGGGATATCCCCAGTAATTTTGTTGGATGAAAGACGGAGTTCGGTCAGCTGTGGAAGATGAACTTCTGAAGGTATGGGACCTTCTAATTTGTTGTATGAAATCACACATGTAATCAATGTTTGGATACTAAAAATCTCTGATGGTATGGTGCCCTGTAAACTATTTCTGGAAAGATCCAAATTGGAGAGTTGCTGAATGTTTGACAAGCTGATGGGTATGGAACCAGTGAAGTTGTTTTGTTCGAGAGAGAGCTTCACTAACTGTGTAAGGTGCCCAATGGAGGATGGAATGAGTCCATTGAAGTTGTTTCGGTTAAGTTCTAGATTTTGCAGTTGTGTTTGCGATCCGACCCAATCGCCAACTGTACCTGTCAGACTGTTGTTACTTAGTGCCAAGCTAACCAAGCCAGTCAAGTTACCTATGCTTGACGGAACTATCCCAGATAAGTTGTTGCCGTCCAAAAGTAGATATTGAAATCCAGTGGGCAGCTCACCGATATAATTAGGAATGGATCCACTTAGTCGATTCCCAGCTATTGAAAGTACCTTCAGATTGGTACAGTTTTTCAAGGCATATAAGAATTCCCAACTTTGGATTTCTGGTGTTTCAAGTTTGTTGTCCTCAAGGTTTAGCTCATATAGCTCAGTAAGCCTACCAAAAGAAGTCGGAATTACACCTGTGAAATTGTTTGCATCTAGGGCTAAAATCTGGAGCCCCGAAGCAATGCCTAATGAAGGTGGGATTTGACCTTCAAAGTTGTTACTGTAAATTGAAAACTCAACGAGATTAGGAAGCGATCGCCGAGGTTGGACGGCAACATCCCATGCAGCCTGTTCCCGCCCAAGTCCAGCCCTTGGAGCCAAGGCATACTGAGTAGGATAGCATATTGCCACCGATGTACAGAATAGATAAATTTGACAAAGCTACAAGCTCACTGGGGATGCTACCTGTCAACTGGTTATTAGGTAGACTGATTTTTTGAAGCTGAGTGTTGTTGAGGGTTGGTGGGATAAATCCGGTTAGATTATTGTATCCAAGGCTTAATCGTGATAGCTTGGACAGCAGACCAATTTTCAGGGGAATTGCACCCTCTAGAAAGTTGTGGTGGAGGACTAGTTCCCTAAGATTGGAACAGTTTGTGAGCGTATCTGGAATAATCCCTTGTAGTGAGTTACTGTTAGATCAAGCAACTCCAATCTGTGAAGATGCGAGAGATCTGGCAAGTGGACAGAGAAGTGATTCACGGACAGGTTCAGTATCCTGAGGAACGTTAAGTTCCCAAGTGAGGGGGATAGTGTGCCCGTCAAGCTTTGGCCAGGGAGCTCCAGCGCGGTCACACGGTCTATGGGTGCGTTTGTTTCAGCTTCAGAATCAGATAAATCAGTTGAATCAGGTGATGAATAGTGAGAGAGAAATAGTGAATAATCAGTTGAATCAGAGCAGAAAGAATCAGAAACAAACGGAGCCTATGTGCGTCCGGCTGCGGCATGAAACGCCCGCCCAATGGCAGTAAGAAGTACTAGTGGTCCAGTTGCTCAATATCCCCGGATCATTGGTGATAGCCTGCTTAAAATCAAGCAGCGCAAGCATGTCCGAGCTGTTACCAGGGACAGTTGAGCAACGGATGTTGCCAGCACCATAACATAGCAGCAGAAATAATGCCAATACTACGAGCATGTTGCTCTCCACGGGTTGCTTAGCGCAACACATGGAACACTGGCCACCTGCAAAAAGGTGAAGCAAAATACAGGTTTATACTTTATATGTAGTACGTTGAGAATGGAACGGCAACGTATAATGACCATCTATCGAATGCCTAATAAGTTCTAAGCGCCTAAGTTCTAAGTTCTAACTATGGCTCTATGAAAAATTGAAAATAATATAAACCTATCAATTTTTTCTAACACTACTACAGATAATTTGAGGCAGCGAAGCAAATTTTTTGTGAAGTGTTCCCAGTTCTGTCGGTAGAAGAAACAAGGCAAGCAACTAGGCAAGGCACGAACAAAATACTATACTAGTACCAAGTGCCAGTAGCAAAGAGGAGAGAGAATGGAGCACCTCTGCTGGTCCGGAGCGCAGAACACGGGCCTTCTCAGCTTGGTTTTGCTGGTAAGTACGTTGTACTGCTCGATGCTCAGCTGATGAGGCCCCAAGGGTTTAAAAACAGTTAACAGCCTTGTTTGTGTCCACAGACTTGCATTGTGTGGCCATGCCTTATCTTAGCTTGACCGCCATGGCAGCGAAGACCCCTGAGTCCGTCAAACTCGCCAGTTACTGAAACAGTTTGGATGTCCCCGGCTCTCACCCACCGCTGCCGTCGCTGTTTGAGATCGACATGATTGTTGCGGCATGTCTTGCCTCGAAATCGAATACGACACCTTTGTTGCTTTGTCCGGTTCTACTCTCTATTCCAAAATAATTGTACTACATCTCATTTTCTAAAAAATCGATCAATGTTCTAAAATTTGCTTAGATTTATAGATATCTTATCAGCATTTCTATCTTCTATTATATTTAGTATAAAAATATATTATATTATTAATCTAATGATACTCATTACATATTTTGAAATATTACAATAACTTTTTTTATAATGTTTGATCGAACTTTAAGAATCTTGAGTACTCAAAAAGCAAGATATGCGATTATTTTAGAATGAGTGGTATGTCCTAATATGTTTATTATATTAATTGAATTCAATAATGCTTATACATTATAAATAGTAGTAAACATGCTGGAGCATTGTAATGAGATGTATAGTTTGTTGCATGGTGCTCATGATAATGATGTTAGTTTTAAATGGGATTTAGTCCAACCTTAAATCAAATAAATTTCAAGGTCTATATAAATGTTACACCCTCCATCCGAAATTATAAGACGCTTTGTATTTTCGATACATTGTAATGAGATGTACAATATGTATCTAAACATAGTGTGTCTCTAAGTGCATAGAAAAATTATATATCTAGAAAAGTCAAAATGTCTTATAATTCAATCACTGATTAATTTTATATGAAAAATTACCAAGACATTGACTTAATAACTTGCCTACATGTTATGAATTTATAAGAAAGACGAAAGGCAAGTCACACACCACATGCACACCGCGACGTGAATGGCCTCTTGCAGTTAGACCATAAATCCAGTGACTTCGTAGCTTCAAACTCTAAACAAGAAGCAAAATATGGTGAGTAAGGGTTGACAAATAGTGGGAGGAAACATGACTAAGGGGTGGACAGACTGATGAGAGAGTAGGAGAAATTTCGGTTTTTTAATATTATATATATACACGATTAATTTAAAAAAACTAACTATTTTGAAAAAGAGATGTGTAATTATTTTAGGACAAGGATGGATTGGAACCTGCACTGAATTGGTTTACAACGCTGACAGTCTATGGAATACTTTTTAGTTTTTACCACCAAAAGATTCTTTTCTCCAAAAAAAAAAATCTGATTTGGTCCTTTGTGATGTTTCATCCACAATAGGTAGCGGGTCCAGTCAGCTTGTTGTATGTATCGACGTCGACAAGGATAGTCTGTATAATATAATGCCGTGTTTCACACGTTTTGCAATCGATCAAATATGCTTTTGAAACGGATAAAATATCTAGCAACTCGTAACTCTATCGAAACGTCCAGCGTTATTAGAAGAGAAAGTTATCTTAGCTTGACCGCTCTTGCAGCGAAGACCCCGAGTCCGTCAAATTGACCAGTTACGGCCACAACTTTCAGCTTTCATCCCGTCGCTCAGCGCCGTCGTTGTTGTTTGAGCTGGACAACATTGTTGCGGCGTGTCCAGCCTCGAATCTCAAAGTATTTTCGCTGCAAACCGACAGAGAGATATTCCAGGCTGATGTGAGATGTCTAGTGCGGTTTCGATGCTGGCAAAAATTAGCTCGTGGAATGGTCTACCGGCGCTGGATTTTCGTTACCAAATCCGATTTGGTTCCGTGCGCTGATTGGTCTTCCAGAACGTATCGTGTGGGCACGATTCATTCAAGGGTTATTTCCGATAATTTTGCCAGTCGAGTCAACTTGTATGTATCCGATGTGGACAAGAATTGTTTGCGGCATCAGTGCGTACTTCTCCACAACGCCATCACACGACGGTGAGTACGATGGAACTGGAGTAATATTGATTTTGATTTCCTTTTTTAAATACGCCTAAGCGCATATTTCAATTGATTTGATTTTAATTTCTTGTTATGTATTGCTAGTCCGTGAGATGAAAACAGAAACAGGATAGGAAAACCTGACCGACCGTTCCCTTTTTGTTTGACCATTTCTACGGATATTTCTTACTCCAAATTTCCACCGATTTAATAATCAGTTCCGCACCATTATCGACAGTTATCGACTGCATTGTATCGTTCCGGATATCTCTAATTTTTTGTTTCCATTTCCAGAATGGTATTTTTATTTCATTTTCGTTTTTGTATAAAAATGAGAAATCAAAGCGGGTAGAAGGTTTTCTCGACTGGTAGAAGGTTTTCCCGACCATTGTTGTCCATTTTCATCCCTCTTCTACTAACCTATCTAAAATCTTAATAGACATAAGCAGTATCTACTATTTAATACCTCTTACCAATAACGATTACTTATATATAATAAAAGAACGATCCTTATTCATGCACTTGGATGGAGAAAATTTAAGCAATGAACTCGCGAATATTTGATTTGGTGGAGAAAATTTTATGCGAACATTGTGCTTCTTACAATTTTGCTGATGGTGACAAAGGGCACTTCAATGAAAGCACGGAACGACAGAAAAACTCGACGAGTTGAAAAGATGAACTCATGTTTTGTTGATAGTATAGTGTCCGTGCGTTGCCACGGTTTTATTCAAGAGATGCACTTAAAAACAACTGGACTCTACTTGTCCAATACTGAAAATTTGGAGTGTCAAAGCATTCCGTGATTTACATCTGAAAACACATACAACTCAATGGGGTTTATGTAATTACATGAACACTATCAATTTAACTGTTCTGCAACATTGTCTAGAACGAATAGGAAATGTACAGTCAAATCACCTCGCGGCATCCATATTTTCCTTCTAGAATTTTTCTTCTATGTACTTCAAGAGGATCTGCAAAAAATAAAACACCAGCATCTCAATGGGGGTAAAGATGATATATACCTGCCAGAAAGAGGAGAAGACAATCCCTTTGATGCACAAAAGCTTTAAAAAAGGCTTGTGAGGTGCCAGCTCTTTAGAAAACAAGTGGTAGAAAGGAACCAAGGCATATACGGCCATGGACTGAAAAGTTCAGTATATAATACTAAACGTCCAGCTGACCCAGCTGGGGGTATATACCAAGAAGCTGAAGTGCAATAATCAGAATGGAACATACTGGCCTAACAACAATAAATTGCCAGGTCCAATACTCCAGAAGCTTTAATATCTTGTGCTCTAATCAGACATTGTGTGGCTGCCATAGTAGAATACATCAGATTAATAGTTCCTTCTAAAAAGGATAGAAACCAAAACTAACAAACATGTAAAGTTAAACACAAAACTAACAAGCAGGTTACCTTGCCTTTCGTCACTGCTTTGCGCCATCAGATAGGTCACTATTACCACCGCCTTCCAGATTTACCATGCTGCAGCTGACCAGAGCAAGTTCAGAGTTGTGCACCGGCTCAATAAGCAGTAGTGATGGCAGTGGCTGCAGGTTGCTGGCCAGCTCCCCTCCCGTTCTTCCTCTCTTCCACCTCTCTAACTCTCTTTTGCTGATCTTTTGGCCATGGAAACTGGGAGACTCGAAATCCCAGTACCTCATCACCTAGGAGACGCCATGTAAACCATGATATAAGCAACGTAGAGAGAGAGAGAGAGAGAGAATAGAATATTTTAGTACACCAGAAGATTTGGAAAGACAAAACTAAATAAACAAGAGCTGAAATAAAAAAATATTCTGTACCAAGGATCAAAAAAGGCACCAGGAAAAAAACCAGGGACTATGCTGTACATCACTGCCATAAACTTAGCAATCACCTACATAATTGAAAGGAAAAAATACAAGTGTTAGTGAAATAGCAAGCTTCATTCAGGCCTATAAGAAACAAGAGTGTCTACTTTTGCGACACTAGAATATAGTAAATTTAATGTGATGGTTTCAAGCCAATGTGTTTCTACTATTTAGTACTGAAACCAACATGAATACAGTGCATATTGATAACAAATAGAAATGCACCTTTGTGATCTCTTGAACATATACACAGCTCCAGATTAGTGTTGGCTTCACATCCTCGGTGCTTTCACTGGCTGTCTCAAAATGGCCTTCTGAACAATCTCAAGCCTGAGAATGAAAAGTGCATCTATTGCATTTTGTATGCATTGCTTTCTGACTAAAAAAAAATCGAAGACCAACATAGCAGCCAGTCCATGCACATCCAGAAAAATGACGCAATCGACAAGGAGAGTTCAGCGGCCAAATTGTTTTTGGACACGATGCAATACAGAAGAATTGCACAATCTATATAGTAAATTCTTTGATCAGGCCAGCCCATCTAATAGAATAAGCAAGAATTGGTTGATCAAATACAACCATCAGTGCATTCCATAGGCAACAAATGGGAGGAAACAAAAGGGAAGGAAAGACCGCATACCAGCACAATCAGGGTTAATGGTCGTCTCGTCGCCCTCCAGGCCAGCCACGCCGGATCCGCTGTGTGCACCACTCAAAAGGAACCTGAATTGAGATATATTAGTAAAAAAAAAAATACCGTAGCGATGTACAGCGATGTCCAGACTACAAAAGTTATTTGGAAATATCAAGTAATGTGCATGGTAGATACTTGTTTTCTCAGAGATCATAAAACGTACAAGATATATATGAAGCATGAAGTAAAATGACCATAGCGCTAAAAGCTAATTTCATAGAAAATTAGATAAAAAGAAGCAGAATGACACCCATGGAAAAAGAAGTTGAATGACACTATTGTTGACATATAGTTGAAAATAAACTGACGTATGTATTCATAGGGAGAATAAGCAAGCTGTCAGTCATACTTTCCATATCTCAGTGCCCATGGCATCAAGATGAACACAAAGACCATCTAAATATGTTGTTAGAAAGTAACTACTTTGTACCGTTTTCATATATCTATGTACCTGCTAGATTTTTAATTTTTCCAGTCATGTCAAATTACATGGCAAATCAATTGAATATCCTGTCTCATGGTCATCATTTTGCTCTGAATATTTTTGATAAGAAAATCATGAGAAAATAGCAACGCAAGATTCAGAGACCTGAAGTTCGAGATGAATTAGGGGGATAAACACTGAGGATGAAATCTGCATTACAATTTCACATCAATGGTGCATTCGTGCTCTAAATGAGAAGCCGTTTCACCTCTCCATAGAAGAACAATAGGATCAGCTTCCCCAAATTTTGAACCCTAAATCCTGAACTAAAATGTTATCAACTCTAAAATATTTGCACTGTCACCTGAATTGACGCAGATGGCCATGGTCTTGTTTCCTTCATCTGCCTGCACCATTGCCATGTGTACCTATTCACAAATATTAAAGCATGATCAGATTAGAGCAGTAATTATCATAGAAATTAGTCTACTTCAGTACACAAAAATTGGAGTCTATTTTCAGTCTGACGAGAAGAGAGGTTGTGACTCACCTTTGCAGCCAGGAAGAGAGGAGTGCTGCTGCAGGAGAGGCCTCAGACTTGAAACCGGGTGATTGAAGACCAGCAAGAAGTACTCACCACGCTGTAATAATTGCGCCACAGACAAGACCTGCAGAAGAGCGGCACATAACGCAAAATTAGAGCAGCACATGTAAGAGTGAAAGGAAGCGAAAGAAAATGAGGTAAATTCATTTTGATAAAACATCTATTTTTATAAGTAAAACCAATAAACCACAAGTTGCACATATGCTTCAACTGTGAAATAAAATTAAACATAGCTCTAGCATCTATTTTATGAGGCATCTTCATTCAGTCTTACAATTATGACTTGAACAAGGGAAAGATGTTCAACAAAAAAGCCATTGGTTCTCAGTTATAGCTGAATCTATCTATACTGTACAACAACTCAGATCCATTCTTACTATCTATACTGTACAACTCAGATCCATTCTAGATACATGCTTGAAAATCTTTTATTAACTATCCATTATATATTGATAGCTGTTGTTTCAAAAAAAATGTGACAAGTCTGCTTAGGGCGACAGCCTCTTCGCTAGGTCCTGCTTCCCCCAGGCTTTCATCTGCTCAGCCTGGGCCTGAACAATTCAGTCTAACACTCAGTGAGAATAGATGAATACTCCATCCAAAGAATTCAAACCAATGCAGTTCACAGAGAATGTTGTTCAGAGATTGATTGAAAGAAGAAAACTCGGAAAATTTTGGAAATTGAATCGAATGAATGGAACTGACCTCAGGCTGCCTCAGCTTGGTTCGAGATATTTCTTTCCCAAGTTTGCAGCAACAACAGAGATTTGAAGTAGTATCTGAAAACAAAATTCCTTTTGCCGAGCACCTGCATCGCGCGCACGTCCTCGCCCTCGGCCGCCGTCCTCAGCGTCTTTCTGTTCTTGCTGGCACGGTAGCAGCTAGGGATTCCGGCGAGTAATCACCGCCGTGGTGAACGCGCGCGTCTATTGCCCTGCGAACTATTTGGTGACAGACCATTATGGAAAGTGGGCTTCGCCAGAATGCCATTCCGCAACAGGACTTCGCCGGATTGCTATTATAAAATAAGGTCATCACGCTAAAATGCCATCCGAGCACTATATAACTCTTTTCTTACCTTTTTACCCCTGTCTCTTTCCTTTCTCCTTCACAAGTTGCTCACTGAGTCAAAAACAGATCGAGTGAAGCACGCTGCTGCTGTCCTCTGCGAGCAGCCCCCACAGCCCACCCACGACGAGAAAGTGGGGGTGCTTGCTGCAGTTGTTGATGAAGGAAGACACGGATGATGCTTGCTTTGGTTGTAGGATCCTAGTGGCTAGTGCACACCCTGCACCCTACAGGAGCAGTTCGTGGCCATGCCTCTCGTCGTTCTTCTCGCTCCTGGCAATGGAATTAGCCACGCACGTCGACATCACCCATGCGACCACACATCCAGTGCAACAAGCCGCTTCCTGCAAGCTTAGTCCATGGTCGCTCGTCGCCTTCTCGTTCCTACGGTTTGCCGTGGAGGTTGCTCGCCGTACGGCCTCATCGGAGAGCTCGTGCGGATCCACGGTGGAGGCCGCGATGCGCACGCACTGTCGAGCGTGGAGCTGGACGCGTCGGTGGAGCTGCTGGACTTAGCGCCCCATGGACGACATCGTGTCCCCGAAACAGCACGTGTGTGCGGCAAGCCTGCAACACGTACGGCCTCATCGAGGAGTTCGTGCGGCTGCACGGCGGCGGCTGTGACGCGCACACACCGTCAAGCGCTCACCGGAGAAGCTCCGTGGAGGTGGAGGTGGACGCGTCGTTGCCGTAGCTGGACCTGTGCCAGCACGCCATCGACGCTCGCCGTGGGAGCCCGACCGGGAGAGCAGCGTCCCACTCGATCCGTTTCTGTCATCTGCGTTCCGTCCGAGCCAATGGAAGAAGAAGAGAAGCAGGGGTAGAAGGGGAATAAAAGACTCTAGAATCGCTCGGATGGCATTCTAACGGTTGTGCCACGATGGCATTGTGGCGAAGCCCCGTTGCGAAATGACATATCGTCGAAGCCCACTTCTCGTAATGGCATTCCTGGTCATAGCCACCACCATGGTCCATAGCCCGAGATCTGACGATGGAAGAACAAAAAAAACTCAGATTTAGATTCGTGATAGCGTGGATTGATTCGATTACCTGTAGTTGCTGCTGTGTGGTGACGATGGCCCTGGACAGCGGCAGCACCAAACCACGCAAAGCAGAGCCCCAAATGGCCACAGAAGCAACCGCATTGTTAGAGGAGAAGGAGAGGCAACGAGCAGATCCGGGGATGGTCGGGCGCGCGGACCTTTGACAACTAATAGAGGAAGCAGAAGATGATGGATTCGGGGACGGCGAGCAGCAGCATGATGGGGACGCCAGCCGCAGCACGTGTGTGGCACTCCGACGTGTGCCTGGCGTCGCGTGTCCGAGTCCTTGGCGGCGCACGTCCGCAGCCCTGGGAGCGCGCCTCCGCAGCCCTAGCCGATGCTCCTTCTTGACGGCGCGGCCGGCTAGCGGCACGGCGTGCAGTCCTTCCAGTGGCGGCGCGGCGTCCAGGAGAGGGAGAGTGAATGCGGGAGAGCGCGGGCGTCGAGGGAGAGGAGAGTGAATGCGGGAGCAGGAGAGTCGCGCCTCACATGTCGTGTGGGGTGTGCGCGTGCGGTGGAAGTGGGACTGGAGGACAGGAGGAGGGATGAGTGATGAGGACTTATCCAAGCGTGCTCAGCCGTTATACGTGAGAGAAAATAAATGGTAGACTGAATCTTGTTAATTCATTTTGAAAGTTTGATTGTTTTGGATGTAATTTTCTTAGTGTACTTAGCATAGCTAATGACTATAAGGAATAGATTAGTGTGTGGTTTTAGAATAATTCAAACTGGTGAATTATATAATAGTGGAGATTTTTCTACGTTGTTTACAAGTCGCTCTTGTAACAGAGATGCTTATACCTTTGCTAAGTAAGTCTTAGGTGAGAATAGGTTTGGTAGTGACATTTAGCTCCAACCTATATATAGGACAGGTGTCGATTTCATCAGATTGTAATGAATGAAATCTCCAAGTCTGAAAAAAAATGCCGGAAAAACTCGAGGAATATCTGTTCGTACGGGCCTCCGAGGATTCAAAGGAACTTGGGCCCACTGGATGAGCTGCTCGCCGAATTCAGTCCGCATGAACGCAGCGGCCCACGAGCACAACTCGTCTTCTTCCTCCCGAAATGCGCTGCTGTCTGCGTGCCATCGTCGCGCGACTGCCAGTTAGGGGCTTAGGGTTTAGGGCCTATGGCCGGGGTCAGAGTTTTTGGGCAAGGGTAACACTCGCAAGGCACAGGCATAGAGGGAAGTCGTTGGATGGCCAGTGGTTGGCTGTGGATGCAGTTTTTGGGTAGGGTGACTAGGTGGCAGGGTGCCGCCGGGCGCGTGAGGTCAGTATGGCGTCTCCAGCGAAGTCTGGTCAGTGCGGTGACTTCTATGGTGGTAGAAGATGCCGGAGCAGAGGAAACCAGAGCAGAGGCCCAGGCGGCATATTACTTTGTCTTTTGTAGCGCTAGCACGGGTCGGCGGGTCGCATAACCGCCCCAGCCAACGATGATGCGTTGATGAATGCGTGGAAGATGCCAAGACCCAGCACGACAGTAGGCCGCTGATCTGAATTTCCAAAGGTATGCAAAGAATCTCGTTTGTTTCGTACTTTGTGAACTGGCTAGTTTAGTGTTTGCATAAGCTGTCCAATCTGAGTCTATTTACAAACTTACAGTTAGATTGTGGTTACATATATTCATTCTTATCTGGCCATTATTTCTGCTAATCCTTGTATTAAAATTTTCACCGAGTACTCCAGTCACACAAGAGAATAGCGTCTCGTCGCGAAGACCAGCGCATCAACAGGTATGCGAAGGGATCTCATTAGTCGTTGCTTGTTCAATTGATTGGTTCGTGGTAGTTGTAGGGTTTGGAATTTTGGATCGGGATAGAGGTCCAGCATGATTTAATCCTACAGTTGGATTAGCAATGTTGCCTGTAACTTTGGTATTCTTACTCTGTATATGTACGTTCATCTCCATATTAGTCATGAGCTAACAATCCAAGAGACCTGAGAGACAGACATTTCGTTAAATCCTCAATGCTCAAGCTGGTACGGCACATGTATTACAATAGACGCAAGACAAACTAATGCTCAAACTGATCAAATGAACGGAATATGAATTATAAGTATTTTGAACAGTTTTAAGCATCACTTATAAAAGGGTGTCCACCAAAGATAATAGTACATAGCAAATAAGGCAGGAGATCAAGCTAGTGCTAACACATGTATACAAAAGTGAACTACCCCATATAACGGTCATGCATCATGTCTCAAGGATGCACTTAACACTTGTAACTTCAATATTGATCAGAGTTTACAGTGGTTTACAAGGTTATTTTAGATATGTGTATGTGAGAGGATCAAACTGTCCGCCGAAAGATTGTTATTTTTATCATGTTTCTCAACCACGCCGAGTTCATCCCTATGTGTAAGTGGAAAGTTGTCTCGTCACGAGTGGTTGTGGACTAGCACTACAATGCCCAAGCTCATCCCACTCGAGAGAATGGGAAGCAATCTCGTGACATTGCCGTGGGACAGTAAAGATCCAACTCAAAATATTTTTATCATTACTTAGCTTAGACATCAAGTTTTAGCACAAGATTATCAAGAGTTCTGAGCTAAGTATATGACTCAAGAAACATAAGACATAGCAACTGTTGGTATAAATTAAGTGCAACTAAAATATGAAGGATTCTGCAAGCGCACAGAAAATACCATTGTAGTATTTTACCAGGAGTATCTAGGTATCGTTATTTATATTTTACCACAGGGAAGCATGGGTTAAAGAATCTAATAAATCACTATCATATAACTACTAACTTAGTAAACCAACTAGACTAGAGTAGGGGTAAATGATAATTGATTGGATATATGAATGAAAGCACATATTGAAGAATTCTATGAATAAATGAGTAGCTAGCTAAAGTGAGAGAACAACGAGAAAGATCCAGGTTCCTATATACTTCTCTATTACTTTGATTCTAACTAACTGAAGCATGGACAGATATAGCAATCACACAATAGCACTTTGGAGCAGCAGGTCCTTTCCAACTCTCGAAGAAGACTGGGAAAAGAGTAGTTGGGGGAAGGCTGCCGAAAGCTCTACGAAACATCAACCCGAACGTGGTGGATTACAAAGACCTTACAGAGCTGTCACCCCTGGGGCTACCACAACTATCCGTGGGGTTGAGCGTAACCTCAGATAACCTATAGTCTAGATATCATGCCTACACTATAGATTACTACTCTAATTACTATAGATAACTAGAGCACTCAATACGAGCGGAGATCCCATACCAAGATGCAACAACTATACTAACCATACATATAAAGACATAAAGTAAATAGAGAAGATGAATATATTGAAGCACAAGTCTTGCAAAGAGTAGATACAAAGACATACCAAATTCCTGAAGACTCCTCCAGAACCGAAGCGCAGCTCCGCTCTCCCTAACTCTCATCTAGATCTAGTCTACTACATTGAAAAGTCTAGCCCTAATTCTCTAGAGATGATAAATCATCCTTTCGAGGGAGGCCTCTAAATCTCCACCTTGAATAATGAATAATAAATTAGGGTTTCAAGGGATGCCTCCTCTAGGGGTCAGGTGCCCTGCTTATATAGCCCCTAGGATGCACCACAGCCCTCGGATCAATGACATAAATGGACGATTATTATTCATCCTCAAAGGCTGTGGAGGTAGGATCCGCGAGCCTGGACCTGATTGGTCCAGGTCAGCGGGCGCCCGCCCAAGGGTGTGGGCGGCCGCCCGGCCACCGAGCCGGTTCGGGCTCCCGTTTGGTCTAGTGCCTTCTCGAATCTTCCAGATTACAGAAAAGTACATGTTCACCCTTTATCTCTATGTAAACCTGCCTTGTGGCCCTTTCTTGGTTCTTTTCAGCTGACACCCTGCAGAAACAGACATTCACCAAAACTCATGGAATTCTATCAGTGTAACCCTTATATCTAGATAGTAATTATGTTTAGGTCCTTTTTCATGTCTCGTTGACGGTTAAAAATTAGAGTTATCTACCAATAACAAACTCCCCAAACTTACCCTTTGCTTGTCCCTGAGCAAAGATAAACTCAGCGATGAATCAGGAGTTGTTACAATACTTTCACGCCTCAAAAGTACACATGCATTCAAACAAGAACTCTCCTCCGGATTAGAGCCAACCATCCTGACTTTCAACTTACCCGTATTACCTTCAACCATGGGGCTTATAGCCTTCACTTGGGTCTTGAGCAATTGAAGGACAGAACGATCAAGTCAAGGACTATGTCTCGAGTTCTTCGATCAACCTTCATTCTAGAGTTTTTGTAAGTTTTTAAAATAAAACTCAGAGATTCCTTTGTATGACTCTCTCAGGTCTCTCATATGTGGCATTTGTGGACCCTCTCCAAGGTAATAATGGTATTTTGCCTTCTTCTCTCAGAATATGTGGTATTTTTGGTATAAGGCATAGTAGCATTGTGCCTTTTCTCTCTCACCCTACATCTAGTAAAATTATGTGGAGTTCATAGGTGGGAAAGAAATAACTCATACATATGTTTTCTAACCCAATCATGGATCCAGAGAAACTCGTCATACAATCAAATCAAGATGTGCATGTGTGGTTGCAAATAAGTAGTGAACATTATGGAAGAGAATATTTGTGGAAGGTAAAAGGGGTGAAAGTCTAATTCTATAATGCTCCTTTACAAAGGGTAACTTCTCTCAACTTGGAACTTGAAAAGATTTGGAAAACTAGGGCTTTGCTCTCTCTCTCTCTATATATATATATTATCATCACACTTTTTTCTCTCTTTTTTTATTCTCTTTTTTTTCTCTTTTTTTCACTTCCAATTTTTTTAATAGCCCAACTCTAATGCAATGGAACTTTTGAGAGGATAAAAAAATAAAAAAACTTAGAGCATTTATTTTAGAACCTAGGTAGCAGACAAAGAAAAATTTATAGGAAATACTTTTGGTGTTCACTCCCAGTGTAGGAGTAGAACAATTTTGAGAGGATCTAAATAGGTGAATATGGTGGTACGTACTTACAGGATAGAAGTAGCAGGGGTGCAAAGTGTGTGTGATCTTGATTTTAACCGCATGAAAAGTTTCTAAGGGTCGACACAGCTGGACCAAACTCAATGTACGCTAGTAGTAAACAAATGTGAAAGTTTTTCTATTCTAGCAAGCATGCATATATGTCTGTGGTAGGAATTTAAGCTCTTGTCATACAGGAACTCATCATGATATTTTTATATTTTTCAAAAGATAAATCTCCAGAACTCTAGTGTCACTAGAAACAAGATAAACAGCAGCTCAGATCTTCTCATATCATATCCGTCAATTAACTAGACTTAGATCAAGCATTTGCTACCCATAAGTTTCAAGCTCAAAGCAAATCTTAGGTCAAAACAATTTTATTCAAAACTTGTGAGAGTTCGAGGCTGAAAACTAGGTACTTGAAAGGAATTACGACAGAGCAACTATTCATTATTTCCATATCTAGAGATTATTTCCAAAATTTATTTAGCAGGTAAACCTTTGTATACTCTTTCTTTTTATTTTATTTCAAAATTAAAGATCACATATAATATATATAAAAAGAAATCTTTGCTTGGTTTTAAGGCTATGCATCTTTTTATTGTTTTTAAACAAAACAAACTCAATAACTGTAGAGGGAAAGAAATACTTAGCTGGATACACGGGGGATGCTCTCCCCTAAGCTAGTTGTTGACGTAATCGTTCACTCTTGAAGTGTAGCAAACTGATAGTGGAGTTGTACTTCCTCTTATAGAGTATCAATATTGGTGACTGTTGAGACAGCACTTCGACAGTGGATAGAACATTCACTTGCTTGTCAGCTCTTCTTGATCCTTCAATTCCTTCCTGGCGAGGGTTCGATGATTTTAGTCCTTCGAACAAGACTTCTTGCCATATTTACTCCTTAGGTGCATCATCTTATCCCAAATGTGGAGAGACCTTGATGATTGCGTCTCTTGAGATGGTAACTTTATTGTGCTTGTTTGCAAACTTAGAACCTCCACTTTTAGAATTTAGGGAATCTATCTTCCCTGTATTTTGCTTGAAGGGTGTCCTGCTTGCAAAGAAAAGGTAGAGATCAAGTGCATGGGTCCTATTGATGAAAAAACACCAACAGAACCATAACCTTATTTATTCTACTCTAACCTTAGGCACATTGGACATGATAAGATTAATACACATTGTTCATTCTTTATAACATGGGTGACAGGATAAATAGAGCATGAATGTAGCATTCAAACATTTTTAGCAACATTTAGCTCATTTAATTATAACTATTAAAGACATGTTGAGTTAGTCAGGTTGAATCGGGTAAATTGTAACTCAAACATCTTTGTTCCTTTATTTGTATATACCAGAGTCAAGGTAAAGCTTTAAATAATGACTATTTATCTTAAGACGCTATCTTTATCACTGGAACATGATGACACCATGTGATAAAGGGTAGTTGCTTCTAATGGTACTTTTCTTTTTCTTGAAGCTTGCCTTGCTCGGTTCACCTCTCATCTTGACTTATGAATTTTCACTACTTCTTTCTCCTTTCTCTTTTTTTTTCAATTACCCAGACCCTTTGTTTCACTCCTTGTCACTTCTCTGCACAGGATTATTGGACAACACATACCTAAAGGAATACACAAACAATAACAAGGGTAAAGTTTTCATAAAGCTAAAGGTCACTTCCTACGCTACAGAAAAGTTAGTTTGAAAATTCACGAAACAAGAAGCAAGCTTTCTGACAAAAAGCAAACAAGCACACGCACAGGAGAAGGCGATAAACGGATTGCTGCCTAGCAACCGAAGGAGCACAGGTGCCGATTTACTTGCAATCTGAAAACCAAAGGCAAAGCATTGAGATGCTTCAAATTGCCAATCAACAAGCTAACTGCTAGCTGCTCTGCCAAGCACTTCTTCCTGAGAGCCGGACGCACAGAATCAGGTAAAGAAAGAGATCACGGCAACCAGCTTCTGGACTCGAGCGACCTGCTCGACTGGAGAACCAAAGAACGCCGGCGAGCTCTGTTACACGGACGACGTGGTTCCACGGCAGGAGCCTGCTCAGCGCACTGAACTGCAGGGCCTGCTTGGCCTGGGAACGGACGAATGGCTTCAGGCGAACCCGTGGGTCTGCTCCGCACGGCACTGACGGCCACCGGTCCAAGCACTATTCAAGATCGAAGCTTGCCGACGGCCTGATGCTGAGCGCCCCAGAGTCCCGTGCTCGACGACCAGGAACCGAGCGAACCAGAGCAAAACGCAGCTGCAAGGGAAGGGCAGGGACTGCACTGCACCGTTCCTCAATCCTCACCGCACCAGTGACCGGCGAACATGCCTGCGCCGTACTTGACCGGCGCCCTGCCCAACGCTCGACCTCGATGGGTGAGCTCAGTAACGGGAACAGGGTCTACGGCATGAATACCTCCACACGGCTGCACTCCTCTGGCCTGCACATGAAGAACAGAGGGGAGAAATAAACTGACGCCAAGAACTGGAGTGGGACGGCCACGAAATCCGACTCAAAACAAAAGGATTTACTCCCAAAACTTGCACACAGGATCATAACGAGATAAGCTAATCCAGATAAATCATAGCCCACTTCGTACTCAAGCTCCAGGAAAATCGGATCATGGCCAAGGACACAAAAAGTCGCCCAAAAACAAATTCGTCGATTTTTCCGTGCTCGTGTTGAATTGGTTCAAATCACCTGATAGATAAGCTCAACACATGTCCTTGCACGAAAGCCCTCAAGAAATTTGACCCGAAACACTGCTAAATTCGACGAACAAAAATTTCTTAAAAATAGCTCCGAAAATTCCAGAAAAAGATAAATTTCATATTCAGACAACACAACAAGTGGTGCACGAATTTGATCCTTGGATTATTTTATGAGTTCAGATTACAAACCACTCCTAGCAAAATCAAAGATAGGAGATAAAAAGCTCAAGAAAAAGAGTCACTCCTCTCTCTAACCCTAGACTCCTCTCAAGACAACACAAATAAGAGTGATCCTCCAAGGATAGTTGCACAACCATCCCCTGCACATATATATAAGCGCCCGTCAAAAGACCAAAACACCCTTACATGAAGCACGCAACCCAAACACCCTCTAAGGGGTAAAACCGTCTAGGTTTTTCTTCATCGATCCGACGACCATCGTGCCTTCTCACCGATAGCCTTGCGTCGACGCAATCTCCCCAATGCCGCCACGTGCCGTCCGTCCGCATCGGGACCTCCGCCCAGGTTTTGAGGCGCAAACCCGCGAAACCCGCCACCGGTGGTCTTGAGGCAATACCACCAAACCGTCGCGGATAGGTTTGAGGACAAACCACCAAACCGCCCGCGAGTAGCGTAGTCCATACGCGTCCCCCGCCGATGATTTTGAGGACAAACCACCAAACCGCCCACGAGTAGCGTACCGCATACGCATCCCTCGTCATGTACACTTGTGCTCGTCGATGTACCAAGTGTCAGCCACCGTGCTGGCCACTCGGCTGTCTGGTCCGTCAGTCCAAGCCTAGCGTCCGTCCTTCATAGCACCGATCCGTCGGCATAGCACGCCCTACTTGACATTCTCCCGACCGTTGCCACCGCCTCTGGATTTCACACATGTATGACACAAGCCAAGGGACATGTTTTGACACATAACCCTGTGCCAGGAATTAGTAGAACCACCGAACCAACCACGCACCAAAGTGTTGACACGTTGACAATCACTCATTACACTCAACACAAAGACGCGATACAATGGTATGAAAAAACCATGTGTTCGCAATTAGGCATAGTTTGTGGGATTCCACCAGACAGACTATTTTGGTCTAGGTACAATAATACAATGTTTGGCATATGCCAAACCTCGTTTGGAATACTTCCGTTGAATTGATTTAGTGCAAGACTTATTTTTTTCAAAGCAGTGATATTTCCCAAGGCTGGGGGGATGTCCCCGGTGAGATTGTTGTTGTAAAGGTTTAAGAATTCTAGCTTGGTAAGAACACCTATGTTAGGAAGGATGACTCCAGTCAGGCTGTTTACAGAGAGATCTAGTATGGCTAAGTTGGAACAGTTTGTAAGTGCATTAGGAATAACACCTTGCAAAAGGTTCGTGTCCAATAAAAGGTTCTCCAGGTATTGAAGTTTATGAAGAAGAGGTAGTGGCCATAAAGTCTAATTGTTGGATAATAGAAGAGTCAAGGAAGGTCAGGTTTCCAAGAGCGGGGGCGATTTGGCCAGCCAAGCCTTGTCCGGTGAGATTGAGCATCGTGACATGATATGCTGGAAGGGAACTGCAGTTGGCACCATTCCACCGGCGGAAATGATTGCTGGTTGCCCAATTGTTCAAGGCTCCATTCGGGTCGCTGGTAATCCCCTGTTTGAAGTCGAGCAGTGAGCGCAGATCGTCTCTGCTGTCATGAACTGTCGAGCAATGGATGTTGCCAACTCCATATCACAGCAGCGAAAACGGCAATACGATAAGCACTGCGAGCTTCGCAGGCAATATGGAGTGACCCATGACCATGAGGAACTTATCGATTGTCACCTGCAAAAGTAAAGCATAAAGATGAGTGACCTGAGAGCCCCCGACCCCCCGCCGCCGCTCCAAGCACCGCCGTCGCCACCGCCGACCACTCCACCGCAGCGCCATCGTTCCTCGGCGCTGACATCCCCAGCCCAGGTACTCTTTGGGTCACCCCTTCTCCTTCCTCCACTCCCAACAGTTTGAACGCCAAACAAGTTTCCAACATCCTCTCCTATTGCCTCACTGCCCCTCCGGTAATCTTGAAAGCACGGTCTAGCGGTCGTCCGTTTCTTTTCCATGCAAGAGTTGCGTTCGAGATGTAGCACGTCTAGTCGTTCTGCGTGGTGGCCTTCGGCTGGGCAGCTTGGAGCTCGCCGTTCATGGTGTTTGCATCAAAATTTGGACAGCCGAGAAATACCCATGATAAGGGAATATTTTTTAATATTTTGAGAAGAAGCAAGAAGCTTGATGATTGCCAACGAAGATCGAACAAAGGAGATATACAGGATCGGCTATGCTCATACACGAAATGGCCAATTAGCACATATGGCCCTTGTGTGTTCAGTGCTGAAGATACTGTAGGAAATACTCTAATATATTCAGGAGGAGCATTGCTGTCCAGGAAGTGTCACGTAAAGCAAGGGAAGCTAGAACATTAATAGGAAGAAAGAGAAGCTAGCTGGCTTATTCCTTTTTGCAAGAAGGAAACAAGATGAGGACACGTATAGCAGGCTTAGAAGGTCAAGCACGTTCCTGTTTATTCTTCAGAAGGCCACGGCGTTAACTGCATGCACCACAGGGTTTGCTCTCTTTGCCGACTGCAATGCGTACTCGGTAAAGGCAGAATTGTAGTCGGCAAAGGCTTTGCCGACTGCAATTCCACGTGGCAGTCGGTAAAGGGCTGTCGGCAAAGAAGCCGTCGGCGAAGACGGCTTTGCCGAGTGCCACATGGCATGCAGTCGGCAAAGCCTTTGCCGAGTGCCACGTCAGCACTCGGCAAAGCCACGTGGCGCCGTCAGCCTGACGGCTGGCTTTGCCGAGTGCTGACGGGGCGGCACTCCGCAAAGAAAAAAATTAATTTTTTTTGAAAATTTCTTTGCCGAGTGCTAGCTCGGCACTCGGCAAAGAAAATTTTTTTTTCAAAAATTCTTTGCCGAGTGCTGACACTAGGCAAAGGAATAACCCCTTTGCCAAGTGCCACGCTATCACTCGGCAAAGCTGGGGATTTTCTGGCCAGATTCCCCAGCTTTGCCGAGTGTCAGCACTCGGCAAAGCTGGGAAATTTTTTTTCTTTTTTTTCTGTTATCTTGCATCCAAACATTGCAAAATCATAATTTATATCATAATTTCACGAGAACCACAAGTAGCACCATTTATATCATAATTTCATCACATTTATCATCACCGTCACCATATATATCACAATAACACATATATCTCACAATAGCATCTCTTATCACCACCACAAGTCCATTACAACCATGAAGTTGAACGCAACGAGTCGAACACCATAAGTCGAGGTCCATCATATGAAGTTCAACACAACAAGTTTAGGTCCATCACGAAGAGAAGAAATACATGACAGAGACTTCGACGATACTCAAGTCCAGGAGCATAACACAAGCAACAAGTACCTAGCTCGTCGCGCCGTCCCCGGAGCCGTCAGGTTGTCCGTGCCCAGAGCCCCCAGGGTTTTCCCACGGAACCCACCCTGGATCATGCGGCGCCGACCAGTACGGCCGCCCTCCGCCCACCGACCACGAGTAAGGTGTAGGAGGGCCACGCGGAGGTGGATACGGTGGAGAAGGGCCACCCGGAGGTGGATACGGCATCATCTGAGGGCCGGCACCTCTAGGAGACGGGTTCGAACCCGCCGACTGTACCTGCATAAGTTAAAGGCCAAGTGATGTCATTAGTATCTGCAGGATGGATGCACAAGCTAAAGCAAGAGTCAATGTACTCACCGGGGTCCCTGCAGGAGCGACAGGAGCAGGCACAGGAAAAGACGGTGGAGGAGGCGGTGGAGCGAATAATTCAGACGATGGAGGCGGCCCGGGGATCTGCAGGGATTGGAAGTAGCCGGCAAAGCCCTGCATCTGACTATTGTAGTGCTGCTGCACGGCTGTCAGGTGTTGCTGGTAAGCCATCTGTTGCGCCTGCATCTGCGCCTGCATCTGCTCCTGCACCTGGGCCTGCAATATTACATCCGCAGTGTTGATTGTAAGTATAGGTATGAAATGAGTGAACGACGAACAAAACCACACTTACCTGGAGCTGCGACATGCTCGGCTACCGAGACGCTATGGGGATGTCGGTGGAGCTCATGGGCCTGGATCGAACCTGGCTCAGCGTGGGAGCATCTGACGGGTCGACGGCGCTATGGGCCATGTAGTACCGGCCGTGCTGCTTCCCTGGTCCCAACCTCTGCAAGAGGTCTGTGTCCAGGGGCTCGGCGGTGGGGTCGAACATCTCCCCGTAGCGATGGAGAGCCGCAGTGGTGTACTCGGTCGCCTTCTCATAGGCGGTGGGGTTGCTGTACGCCTTGGGCCCGTCCTCTGGGTTGTAGACGTTGTTCAGCGCTGTCGCCTTGCCCTTGTGGGAGAGGAGGTACCCGGTGAACTGGTTGATTTCCTGCCCACCGTGCGCCTGCGTCTGCATTGAAAACAGAAACATGGTTACAAGTAATGACAATTGAGGGCTAGAAAAAAGACATGAACGGACGCATACCCATCTTCTCATGTACGTTGGGAGGGACTGGCTCCCTTGGTGGTGTGGCACCCCTCGCATCTGCAGGCGACGGCCCCGACGGTCGTTGCGCCTCGCGTACGCCTTGTCCGTTTGCCACATGCGCACAATCTCCTCCCAGCAGTCCCTGTGGTTGTCGCACCACCCCGGACAGAACTGCATGACATTAATTATTTGACATGCAAGAAGATTAGTGTAATGTTTCACTGAAGGAATCTGAACGAATGTTTTCCTACTTAATTACCTGCACGTATTGAGCGAAGGTGAGGTCGGTCTCCCTCGAGTTCATGATCTGGCGGATTTGGGGCTTCTTGATGGACTCTCCATGCACGTCGGCGTAGTAATCGCGGATGGCCTGTATGCGCGCCTCATGGTACAGGTCCTTGAGACGATCTTTGCAGACCGCCTCCTGCACTCGCGTCGCCTGGTCCGCTTTACCCTCCTCGCACATGAAGAAGTCCTGCACACATACACATCATGTAGCATTGCATTGTTTCAAGAAGTCTGCCGAATGCGTACTATTTAGAAATGCGGTGCGATGAAAGACTCACCCAAAACTCCCTCTTTATCTTTGCCGTGAGGGTCTCGCCACCCACGTCGACTAGGTAGAAGTGAGCCCACCTCGTGGGCACCTTCAACTCGTCGTCCACGTCGACAAGGCCAGGGTAGTACTCCTTAATCAGGAGGCCCTGGATGCCATTGATATGGCGTGATTCACCTTCTCCGCTCACAAACGCCCAGGTACTGCACGAGTCATTAAGAACAATTGTTAGTATGCAGTTCGATTTTCAACATGTCATATGAACAAGTAGTGAAATCAATAATGGTTACTTACGTATGGCCCACGGGTGTAATCACCGGGCGTCTGTTGAATTGCAGCCACACCCTAGGAAGCTGCGTGGGCCCACGTGAGTACACCTTGGCCACGCCTGACGAAGTCGAAGCCGTCTGGCCTGGTGTAGGCACGGCTGCGGCGTCGTCGTTGTCGTCGTCGTCATCGCCGCCGCCACGGTCCTCGTCACCCGTCGTTGTCCCCCCTTGCGAGGACGAGAACGACAGCCTCCTCGTCGCCTGGCGACGTCAGCTGCGGGGCTGGGACCCCCTACTAGACGACCCGCCCGCCAACACCTCCTCCTCCTCCTCGTCGTCGTCGGCGGTCTCCTACGAGGGGACCTGGTACGCTGAGCGTACGGCTCGATGCGGCCGCTGCCGCCATCCGCCTGGCATTTTGCCGAGTGCCTACAGTGACAAAGAACAAAAGAGTTAGCATAAATAAATGACAAGTACTTGTAAAGGAACATACTAATAACAATATAGTATCACATGGCCTCGTAATTATCTCCGTGAACGGCAATATGGCGGGCGTGGAGTCGTCATCACTATCACTATCGTCGTCATCGCTATCAATATTGTCGAGCTCTCTTAAGTCATCACTGTCATCATCATCCTCATCATCTCCATAGTCATCATCATGTACATCCTCCTGGACAACTCCATCGCGCTGCATCTGCCATCGCTCAAGCATTCTTAAGTCCTTGGCATCCTGCACCTCCTCACCCTCGTCCTCATCGATTTCGTTGTCTACTTTCATGCCCATGAGCGAACCAATGTCTATCTCCATAGTACCTTCTAGCCCCTCAGGTTGATAGAACTCATCTTGGTTTGGGTCAAAGTCTTAATCATCGTCGTTTTGGAGAGGCGCTTTGTCGCGCGGCGACACCAAATGCACAAGGCTCCAACCCGCAAGCTTCTCATCTTTTTGGCACACCCATGGGAGGTAATAAACTTGTGTGGCGTCTCAGTTGGCCACAATGTAGACATCGTCTCCTTTATAGTTGGAGTCCTGTCGAATCTCGACTTGCCCTATGGTAAGGTCTTGCCTCGTGACATCGAGATCGAACCAATGGCATTTGAATACCACTGGCTTGAAAGTCTCGGCACCCTTAAAGTTGAGCTCGTATATCTCTTTGACTATGCTGTAGTAGTCCTTCTGATCTGTGCCGGGCATACGAACTCCGCTGCACATGGTTTTTAGGTTGGGTCGACTCTCCTCGTGGCTTCTCATGCGAAAGCGATAGCCATTCATATCATAAATGGTGAATGACTTCACCCTACGGGAGAAGCCACGGCCCACCTGTTTCAATTCATCACTCATTTCTATATCCGTTTGGGCCTGCAAGGGTGAGGACAGGTAGATCGTTACATTACTCGCTCCAGGGAGCAAAGTGGAATCACAAAGTTGAAAAGAGGTTAGTTGGTTGGTACCTTTGGACAGAACCAGGAGATGAAATCGGGCACACCGTGTCTAAGAAGATTGTCTTCTTCTTGCTCGGTAGGAGCCCTATTGCCTGTCCAGTATTGACTAATAAATTCCCTGAAAGAAGCAAGAGACTAGAGGGTCGGATCATGATAGGTGGAGGATAGTGACGGCGTAGGTAACAAGCTCATTGAGAACTTACTTCTGATAAGGAATCATTTCATCAAGGTTGAGCAACAATGTGAACATGATAGTGTGCCACTCCTGATGGGTCAACTGCTTGTTGGTACGCGCGCTTCCACTTCTGAGATCCCCTTGGAAAAGGCTAAGGGTCGATGAGTTCTCGTCGGCATTGTAACGAGGGGTTGGATTGTGCACGCTGGGAAGATTCTCAGTATAGTACGCCTGTGTGAAGGTCGACACCTCCTCCAGAACGGAGGCCTCTCCCACGGATGCCTCAATCTTGGCTTTATTTTTACACTTTTCCGAAGAAGCTTTAGACACCTCTCGATTGGATAGCACCAACGGGCCTGCACGGGACCCCCCAACCGTGCCTCGCGCGGTAGGTGCAAAATCAGATGCTGCATCGACAGGAAGAAGCCGGGTGGAAATATCATCTCCAACTTGCAGAGCAACAGGGGTGCAGCCTTCTCCAGTTCAACACAAACATCCCGAGACAACTCCTTGGCACAAAGCTAGCAGAAGAAAAAGCTCAACTCTGCCACGACGCGCCACACTGGCTCTGGGAGGTATCCCAGGGTCATTGCAGGAAGGATCCGCTCAATCCATATGTGGAAGTCATGACTCTTCATCCCTAAGACTTTCATAATCTGCAAGTTCACGCCCCTGCTCAGATTCACCGCATACCCATCAGGGAACTTTAATGTCTTGATCCACTGTAGTACTTCCTTCCTATCAGCCCTTTTCAGGATGTAATCGGCCGGGCCCCTTTTCCATTTCTTGCCGGGCGCAGGGGTCTTCATCACCAGGTTTGGTCTATCACAAATCATCTGCAGGTCCAGTTTAGCCTTGACGTTGTCCTTCGACTTTTTACCAACGTCCATGAGTGTTGCCCAGAGTGCCTCGGCCACATTCTTTTCTGTGTGCATTACATCGATGTTGTGTGGAAGAAGAAGGTCCTTGAAGTAGGAGAGCCTAGTCAAGCCCGATATATGAGTCCACATGTGGTCCCGAGCATATCCCTTAAAACCACCTGTTTCCTCAACTTCGAGAGCCTGTATGTTGGCAAGGACGGCGGCAGGGCTCTTAACCTGCGGAATGGGGCCGGTGACTTGAACACCTTTCGTGAAGTGCTTTACATCAAGCCTGAATTCATGGTTCTCAGGCAGGAATTGGCGATGCTTGTCGAAAGAAGAATACTTCCCACCCTTGGCCAGCCAGGTGAACATCACATCTGCCTTGCATGTCGGGCAAGGGAACTTCCCGTGAACACACCACCCGCTGAATAAGCCATACGCCAGGAAGTCATGCATTGAATACCGGTACCACACATGCATTCTGAAGTTCCTCTTTGTAGCTCGGTCGTACGTGAGTACCCCCTCTTCCCAAGCAAGTTGCAATTCATCCCACACCGGCTGCATGAACACACCCATATTGTCGCCCGGGTGTCCAGGTATTATCAGCGTCAAGATCACGTTCCTAGGTTCAAACATGACGCCGGGGGGGGGAGATTGAGGGGGATCACAAACACGGGCCAACAAGTGTACGGGGCCGCCATCATTCCAAACGGGTTGAACCCATCTGTTGCCAGCACTACGCATACATTTCAAGCCTCCATAGCCTTGACAGGATTCATGTTATCGAAGTGCTTCCATGCATCACCATCCGCCGAGTGTACCATCTTGTCAGGATGGTATCTTTTGCCATTCTTGTGCCACGTCATTTGTTTCGTGGACTCCTCTGTCATGTACAGCCGTTGAAGCCTCGGTAGGAAAGGAAGGTGCCGTACGACCATCTCGGGGACCTTAGACTGTTTCATGCTACCATCAGATCCTTCTACCAACACGAACCTAGAGGCTTTGCACTTTGGACAGATTTTTGCTTCCTCGAGGTCTCCCTTGAACAGGACGCACCCCTTCGGACAAGCTTGGATCCCCTCATACGACATCTTAAGTGCACGAAGGAGCTTCTGTGTAGCGTAGGTGTTTTTCGGCAGGACATGATCTGCCAGAAGCAGTGTGCCAACAATGCTCAACACGAGATCAAAGCCGTCTTGACTAATGCCCAGTTGCGACTTCAACCCTATTAGGCGTGAGATGGCATCCAGTTGTGTAATCCTTGTCTTCTTGTGAAGGGGCTTTTGTGCCGCCTCCATCATATCTTAGAACGCCTTCGCGGTTTCCTCCGGATCTTCCTCCACATCCATTCCTTCGCCGAACCGTGCTTCGTGGAAGTCTGCCATCATGTCTGCCATCCTGGCATCGGCATCATACTCCTCAAGGACGGGTCCCACCACCTCGTCCCTAATAGGATGGTGTTCACCATGGTGGCGCCAATGGGTATAGTTTGGAGCGAATCCGTTCTTGAACAGATCTTTCCCCACCGCAACCTTTACTTTCCTTTTCTTGTTCTTGCACTGCCTGCAGGGACATGGCTTCCGAATCGACCCTTTCGCAGCTGGGCCAAATGCTTGGTCCAGGAACTCATTCGTCCCCCTAATCCATTCATTGCTCTTACTTGCGAAGCCCGAGTACATCCACTCACGGTCACCCATGCTATGTCATGCGGCAATGTTAATATGTGATAAAACCAGCAAGTGCATCTACAACGCGCTCCTACCATCTAATAGGTGAAGGATAGGTCCTAATCCCACCCGAGGATGTGCAGACGAGGTTAGCTTCCATAATCCGCTCTCGTCTGAGACAGAATTTCGGCAGCACCTCCCCGTTGTTCTCCCGATACACGTCCCGGCGGGGAGAGTGTGTATCCGGAGAACAACGGGGAGGTCCTGCCGAAACTCTGACTCGGACGGGAGCGGAACATGGAAGCTAACCTCGTCTACGCATCCTCGGGCTATCCAAATAACGTGGACAATCCGAAACAGATACCGTCGCAGATATGCACTGATCCGCATACCAACGACCACGTATCCCTTTTGGATGGGAGACGCCTAACTCGGTTACGCGATCTACGTACGACAACAGTAAGGAAGAGAGGTGATTTATACCTAGGGTGGCAGCGCAGAGGCGAGTCGATGCACGAACACGATCAGGGTCGCCGAGGTGCTCCGGGTCCCCTCCGACACGTCCTGCTCTGCAAAACAAGAAACACATCACTATTAGTTGAAAAATTCGGCAGAACCTCCCCTGTACGAGGAGGTTTCCAAAACCTGCAAGAAAAGTTGGTGCGAAGGCCAACGTCCACATTTGGGGCGTGATGGCCCATACATCCAAAAACACGGCACGAAGGCCGTCAACGACACATACGACACGAAGGTCGTCAATGACATACATGGCACGAAGGCCGTCAACGACACATACAACACGAAGGTCGTCAATGACATACATGGCACGAAGGCCGACAACCGAGGGGAAGGGCTATACCTTAGGTGGCGGTGGAGTCGAATGATGTGGTGCTCGGGTCACCCGCAGCCCTTCTCCTCCACTTCCTTTCCTCTCCTCATCCTCCTCCTCCCCCTTCTCTTTCCTTCCTCCTCCTCTTTCCCTTCCTTCTCCTTCTCCTCCTCCTTCTTTCCCCTCTTCTCCTTCCCTCCCTCCCTCTCCTTCTTCCCCCTCCTTCCTCCTTCCTCCTCTCCCTCTCCCTTCCTCCCTCTCCTCCTTCCCCTTCCTCCTCCTTCCTCAACAGGCAGCGGAGCTGCCAGGGGGCGCGTACGATGGCGGGGGGCGGCAGCCGGGCCGCCGTCAGCCCGGGGAGGGGGTCGGCGGATGGCCGAGGGGCGGGGTGGAAGCGGGGGCGGCGGCGGTCGGGGGGTGGTGGGCGGGGCCGGCGATGGTCGGGGACGCGGGCAGCGGCTGGGGGCGGCGGCGGCCGTCGGGGGGGGGCACGGCAAGCCGCCGGCTACGGCGGTCGAGGGTGGGGGCGGGGGCAGCGGCTGGCGTGTGGTGTCCGCGGCGCGGGTGGGTGGGGACGGCGGCGCTCGTCGGGGGGCGGGGACGGCGCGGCCGTTGGGGGGGTGCGGCAAGCCACTGGCTGTGGCGATTTGGGGACGGGGGCGAGGGCAGCGGGCGGCGTGCGGCGTCCGCGGCGCGCGGTTGGGGGGGCGGGGTGGCGGCGCACGTCGGGGGGGGGGGGCGGCGCGGGAAGCCGGAGCGGCGGCGGTCGGCGGGGGGGTCGGGGGCGGCGGCGGTCGGGGCGTCTGACGAGGATAGGGTCAGAGATGGGCCTTGGGCCTTAATCTGCACCTTTGCCGAGTGCCACAACTGGCACTCGGCAAAGGGCGTCTTTGCCGAGTGCCCAGCGTGGCACTCGGCAAAGAGCCTGTTTGCCGAGTACCAGTTTTGGCACTCGGCAAAGTTTTTATTTTTTTTAAATTTTGACTTTAAACTTTTTATGTAGTCCAATTGTATTGTATTAAAGCACATGTTCGAATTTGAGATCTTTTTATAATATTTTGCTATATTTTTTGAATTAATTTTGTTTCCTTGTATTTTTCTTAAAAAAGTAAATTTGCATTGCAGGTGTATGAAATAATAAAACGTAGCCATTCAAAAAATGATATTCATATTAGAGAGTGTATTTGGAGGCCGTGTCTATAAACTCACCCAAAATTTTGGATGTCTTGTCCACGAAACACCAACATCTATGTGTAGTAGAAGTGTTTTTTAATTATACAAAATACAAACGAAGTCCGAAAATCATGAAACTTGTCGAGGTGTCATGTTATCACATGTAGAGACTATGATAAAAATTTGAGAATGTTCGGAGCAAGTTGCGATGTCAGATGTCTAAAACCCAGACATCTCCACATGTGATCGCAGTTGATCACATGTGGAGATGTCTGGGTTTTAGGCACCTGACGTCGTAACTTGCTCAAAACTTTTTTAATTTTTTACCACAGCCTCCACATATGATGACAACACACCTCGACACGTTTCGTCATTTTTGGACTTCGTTTAGATTTTATATAATTTAAAAATACTTTTTCCGCACGTAACTCGTCATGTTACGACACCAACATGGTCGTAACTTCATGCGAGGTCCTGGATACGGCCTCAACATACTCCGAACATTATGAATACCATCTTTTGAATGATCAAATTCCATTATTTCATGTACCTACAGTTCAAATTTGGAGTTGTCAGAAAAATTCAAAGAAACAAAAATAATTAAAGAAATATAGCACAAAAAGTCAAAATTGTCCCAACTTTTGAAGTTGTGATATATTTACTGTATCAAGGCCCCACAAAAAAATAGGAAGAAAAAACAAAAAAAATTATGCTTTGCTGAGTGCCAGAGCTGGTACTCGGCAAAGAGGCCTTTGCCGAGTGCTGGCCGACGTGGCACTCGATAAAGGATTTTATTAGAAAAATACAATAATCTATCAATCAATACAACAATCTTTCGGCTCCCGCTAAACCCCTTAGAACTAGGATTTAGCTTAGGTCTCGGCGAGTTCCTTTATCAAGCTATGCTGCATCGGGTCGTCTGACCTCTGGTTTTCTGTAAGTACGGTCATGGCTTGTGTTTATATTAGATAAGGCCGATTCAACCTCTTATTATGCATTGACACAGCTAGTTATCGGCTCTATTAGGCTTGACAATCTGGTAGATTTATTAAGTTAATGATGTTGATTGTTTTATTTTGTTTATTTGTTATATCAACATCATTGCCCGATCAAGATTGGTAGATTTGGCTTATGTCTCTTTAAATTCAATTGTCATCAATGCTCATTATTCTTATTCCTGTGCCCTGATGATTGATCTCATACTTGCATTAGCTAGATCGTATCAATCTTGTGCGTGATATGTTGTGCGTTCTAGGGTATAACTTGTTTCATGAGTAAAGTAAGTTAATCTTTTCTGGGAGCTCTATTACGGCTGTATCCTAGCGAACCCCACCATTAGAGTTACTTGGATTCAGACTTATCGGTTAGCGAGCCTTGCTCATGGGATCGTTTGTACACCTAGTTCATTCTCATGTCGGTATCGATAATTAGCCGATTCACCAGAGCTTTATCCGTAACATTGCGTGCATGTATCTGTTTAATGCTAGTAGGTTTGTTGAGCTTGCTTAAACGAGACTTGGTCCAAAGATTACTTAGTCTGAGGATTTTAAATTCAAGGGTTTAGTAGATCTATAGTTTTAATCTAGATTATTACAATGCATGTTGGACTTTGATGTATCATATCGATTAGGCTAGATCAGCTAATGGCTTTGTGCCTTCTCACATGTATTAAAATAGTCAATTAAGTTAAATCTTTACTGTTTTAGTTATCTCAGCACGTATCATGAATGATTTATACTTGTTCTTATTGTTAATTTATTATGTCACATCATGATCGATTGCTTTAAGTCATGCATGTCTATTTAATTATTTATTCATAAATGCATGCTGGATGTTGACTTTCTAGTCAATGCCCTGATCAGATCGGCTATTTAGTCATACATGAGGAACTGTCTGGAATCACACCGATAGTTTCAGAATTTTATGTTTATCTCCCCTTGTCAATTGTAGGATCAAATTGACTGGCGCGCTTCGGAATCGATCGACCGGTTAGCTGCCGGTGAAGTCACAAGGATCCGAGAAACATTTTCGATCCGGTCTACCTGGCTTGTGAGAGACCTTTGGTGCACTAGTTCATATTTTTGCGTCAAACACATGGCGATGCGGCGTCCGTCGTGGCAGCTGCTGCCTAACTCGCTTTGCAATTTAATGCAGCAGCACCGCCCAACCACCCGCGTACTACTGTTGCTGTCAAGGAGATAGAAAGGTCGCGCACGCGCTGCCCTTTTGTTCTCTGCTTGACCAGAGATGGGTCCTCCCCTCTTCTCCCTCTGCCGTTATGCCCCGCGGCTAGCACAGCTGACAAATGTGCCGCTAGCAGTGACCATTTGCCTGTTTTTGTCCTTAACCGTGAAGCTCGGCGTGCGGTAACTGTGCAGCAGTAGGGCAAGCAACCTTATGTTGCTGCTATCCTCCAGCCGCCGTAGCCTCTTATCCGTTCCTCTCCTCGGCCAAGTTTAGATTGAAACCTTTTTTAACCTCGACTAATGTAGCACTTTCGTTTGTATTTGATAAATATTATTCAATCATAGTGTAATTAGACTCAAAAGATTCGTCTTGTGATGTACAACTAATCGGTGTAATTTGTTATTTTTTATCTACATTTAATACTCCATACATATGTTTAGAAATTGATGTGATGGAAAGAGAGTGAAAAAATTTGAAACTTTGGGTGAATTGAAACGAGGCCCTCACAAATTTCGCTACTTGCCCAACTCGTGCTTCCGGTGCCTCGCCGTTGACCACAAAGTCAAGGACTGTCGTGATTCTATCCAGTGCCGAGGCTGTGGTGCGTTCAGAAATTTTGCTACTCGCCCAACTCGTGCTTCCGGTGCCTCGCCGTCGACCACAAAGTCAAGGACTGTCGTGATCCTATCCGGTGCTGAGGCTGTGGTGCGTTGCAGATCGTCGAGGCCGCGCTCGTCACACTGGTCCATCGTGCACTGCTCGTGCCGTACGGCACTCAATGGTGGCTCTTTCGATCAGCCTTCCAATTTCACCCACCATAATGCGGGTACCACGACGTCACTGTCCGCGCACGCGACGGTGACCTCAGTTCCCCCAACTCCACCTTCTCGCAGCCGCATTGCTGCATCGCGCTGAGCAATCCCGGTCCCTCTCGCCAAGCAGTGATTCTTTCGCTCCCCCCAGCTCCAGGTCACCGCCTCGTGCGTGTGGTCCTCGCCGCCAGGCCGCCGTCTAGGAACCCCTCAGCGTCGCCGAGCTCTGCTGCATCCCAGGATTTGACTCCATCTTCTTTGGGGCCATCAGGTTGTTCCCCATCGCTCTCGTGCCTCCCCTTCCTATCATCACCCGGGTGATTTCTACGGTATCGCCTCGCCACACGCCGGCCCTGGCGTTGCCATGGCACTCTGTTCCTATTGGGGAGGAGCTTCCTGAGCCTGCCCTGGCTGTTCCTGATGCTCCATCTTCGCCAGCGGGCATGTCGCCTTCCCTGCCATGCCCTCGTCCCCGTCGTGGTCGCCGACCAGCTGCTGGCCCTCCACCTACACCACAGAGGGCTAGCCCGTGCCTGGCGGCCATGGACACTGGCTCCTTCGTTGACATGACCTCCAAGGCGGTGGCTAGCAAGGCGATACGGGAGAGTCTAGCACCATGCTCCGATGACCTCAAGAAGCAGGTCTCCTCCTCCCGTGTGCTCAAGAAGAAGAACCCCCTCAAGGCGTTGGATTTGACTCGCATGGCCAAGGCCACTGGCCTTGACGACCCAAGCAGGCACGCTGTTGCAGTGGCGGCGGCCACCGGACGCTATCCATGACGCGCTCCCTCTCTACGGTCAGCTCGCCGGGGCACGGTGCGTACATCCCCTGGCTTCCTCTGTCATTGCTTTGTTCTCCCTTTCGCTGCCACTGCAGCCGTTCAATTGATCTTTTTCTATGAGTTGTTTGTATCGTAATTTTATCCTTCTTTCCTAGAATGTTCGTGGGCTCGGCCAAGAAAACAGACGCATTGCTGTGCATGACAATATCCACAAGCACCACCCTCATATTGTTTACCTCCTGGAGAGTAAGCTTGATAATATCCTTGCCTGGGAGTATTGTTCATTCCTCCCTGCTAACCTGGACGCCTTCCACTCTGCCCCGGCGATTGGTTCCTGAGGTGGCCTTATCACTGCCTGGTGTACCCAGTTCTTCTCGGCTGTTAGTACCTCATCCTCCCCCTTCACCACTACCGTCGTTCTTCGCTCCACCACTTTGGATTTCTAGTTTGCTGTCACTAATGTATATGGGCCTTCAGATCATGGCCTTACGGACCAATTTCTTGTCGATCTGGCCAGCGTCATAGCCCTGGTTGTTGACCCATGGATTTTAATCAGTGATTTTAACCTCACTCGCCACAGCTCTGAGAAAAACACTCCTAACTTCAACCACTCGCTTGCTGCTCACTTTAACTTGGCCATTGGCACTTTGCAAGTGATCGAGTTACCTCTTCTTGACCAGCTCTTCACTTGGACTAACAAACGGGCTACACCCACGCTGGCTAGGCTGGACCGTGCTTTCACCACCACCTCTTTCTCCACTCTGTTCCCTGGCACCACCCTCACTTCAGATAGTCGCCCCACCTCTGACCACTCACCGCTCATTGCCTCTATCCACTCTAAAATCCAAAAAACCCAACTACTTCAGGCTAGAATGCTCCTGGCTCATCGACCCCTCCTTCCTACCATCCATTCTGCTGGCCTGGCAATCTGTTCCTCGGCTGGGGGACCCGGCTCAGGTTTTGGTTGCTCAGATCAAAGCGGCTCAGCAGGCGTCAAAGGTTTGGTTGCGTAAGCATCACTCTCCACCTTCAATTTACCATAACTGCCATTTCATCATATTCCTATTTGACTACTTCGAGGAATTCAGAACTCTTAATGCAGGCGAGCATTGCCTGCGTGACCTGTGCACGCAACGGCTTCAGTTATACCTTCGTCGGCGTGGAGCATTCTGGAAGCAGTGGGGGAAAATGAGGTGCCTCCAGGAGGGGATTGCAACAAATTTTTTCCATGCCAGGGCATCTTGTAGAAGGCGCCACAACCACATTACGGCTATCTCAGTCAGCGACATGCTGCTCACAAATCATGATGAGAAGACTGTTGCTTTGACAAATTACTATCATGGCATTTTGGGCTCCACTGACACCACTTCCTGGAATTTCACTGTGGCCGACCTCTACCCGGGGGGACAACATTGACCTTTCTGATCTCATAGCTCCTTTCACAGAAAATGAAGCTCTCAGTGCAATCCGAGGTATGAATGTGAATAGCGCTCCCAGACCAGATGGATTTGGCCCGTCCTGGTATGCATCCTGTTGTGCTGCGGTCAAGGGTGATATCATGTCTATCCTCTCAGCTTTCCACTCGATGGCATTCGAGTTAGACAGGATAAACAGAGCTCACATTGTTCTCTTGCCCAAAACGGATGGTGCCACTGCACCAAAGGATTTTAGGGTAGTCTCCCTACAGAATTGTCCTATTAAGATCACCACAAAGATCCTCACCACTAGACTCAGAGTCATATTCATAGGTTGGTAGATGTGGACCAGACTAGTTTCATCAGAGGACACTCCATATCAGAAAATTGTGTACGCCATAGAACTTGTATAGTACTGTCACCGGAACAAAAAGCCTACTGTGGTCCTAAAGCTTGACTTTGCCAAGGCCTTTGATTCGGTTAATTGGGACAGCCTACTTCACATCCTATCTGCTCGCAACTTCCTAGAAGTACTGGTGAATGGTTTCCCAGGAAAGTGGATCAAATGTAAGAAGGGACTCATCCAGGGAGATGCCTTATCTCCATACTTATTCCTGTTGGTCGCTGATGTGCTTCAACAAATGATCAAGGGAGACCCGGGCATTAGGCACCCGGCCATGGATGCCCCATGTCCGGTCCTCCAATATGCGGTTGACACTCTGTTATTGGTCAGAGCTGAGGTCATGAATATTCGAAGGCTCAAGATACAATTAGACAATTTTACAGACGCTACTGGTCTCAAGATCAATTTTACCAAGAGCAAATTGGTACCTATGCATGTGGAGGCTACCAAGCTCAATCAGATTGTGCGCATTCTTCAATGTCAGCAAGCTTCTTTCCCACAAGTATACCTAGGCCTCCCACTGTCCAACATCAAGCTGATCCTCAGTGCTTTTGCCCCGCTCATCTGCAAGGTGGACTGATGGCTAGCTACTTGGCAAGATGCCCTGCTCAATCACCAAGGCCGCCTTACTCTCATCAATTCAGTGTTGGATGGCTTAGTGAACTACTCTATGCAAGCTCTAGCCCTGCTGTAACGGAACCATCCATTTAATATAAACCCAAGGTACTAAGTAAACCACTGAGATAATTTAGTTAGCACATTGTGCTCATATTAACCAGATAGTCCGTGAAATCTCGAAGGGATTTCAAACTTTTCCAACGACACAGCCAGATCACACAGTTCAGCAGTTACCGTTCACCTGTTCTTACTTTTTCACACATAGCATAAATACATCACCAATTCTTACATAAATTCCTTTTTGAATCAGAGTTGCAAATAAATAGCGGAAGTAGATATATTCTTGACATATACTCACATCTATGATTTGAAATACATTGCCAGATCAAGGTCGACATCCAACAACAGCAATTAGACAAGATATAAGAGATGACCTTGCCCAAGGTCTAGTCTTCCCGTAGTGGGATACAAGTCCATCTTGTCACCACAGCAAAAGTCTTATGATCTGCAACAAGTGGGAATAAACTCCTGAGTACGAGAATGTACTTAGCTAGACTTACCCATCATAAACCAAAAATAAAGTGACTCTAAGGAGTATGCAAGGATTTATAAGGAGGCTAGCTAACTCACTTCTTTGCATAAAAGCTTGAGCTTATTGAGAACAATTATTATAAGCTTCTAGCTTTGCACTTTAAAGTCATTAACCTGCTCATGCTAGATTAGCACCTGGACTAAACAAGCATGGTGTAATTATCAAGTAAGAATAGTAACCAATTTCGGTTGAGCATCTTTTAGCATCAACATCATAACCATCTCATCTCTTTGTTCAAGTTTTTACTATGATGCCGATGCTCAAGTCAGTGTTCACTATCTAGGAACGATGGCGATTATAATCGATTTGCAAACCAGCTGGTGAGGTTTCCCCACACAAACCACACTTCCCCCATCGGGGTTGATTAGGTCACCTTGGTCTGTTCGGGTAGAGTCACGGGATCAACAAGAACCATCGTACCCAGGGGCCGCCTGGCTGCATACTAGTCGAACGCCGACCTTAGGCTTACTCTCCGCGCCCCTGTAATCACCCGTGCCATCTCCAATACGAAGCGTTCAGCACCCGGCACAAACAGAACTCAAGGCTTCATGGTCGGATGATTACAACCTTCCAGCTATCTGTGGGGCATGCGTTCAACATGATAAGAGGGCCGAGATATCAGACGGGGCCCTAGTTCGACACAGACGGGATAAAAATGACACAGAACCTCCAGTTCTGTCCACATCACCAATCCTACCCGGTATCGATTTATTACTCCACATGGTTATTCCAGACAACAATATAGCTCAACGATATGTGTCATCACCTATAACTCGTGGATGATAGGAAATCACCCGACTTCTGCCAATCTAATTAAGTAGGGCTAAGAAAATAAGCGAACCTATACTTAACAGGGTGTAAGGGTAACTCAGGTGGACAAGGGTAATCATAATGCATCAACGGTATCGATCAATGCCTATAAACGTAATGCATCATAAACAATAAAGTACGCAAGTTAAGTTATTTGTAAAACTATAGGGAGGAATGCTCCGGGGCTTGCCTTCCTCTGACGAGCGAGGTTGAAGCTCCAGGCACTCGATCCTTCCACGTCTGGCTCTTGGTTCTTAATCACCTCCTATGCAGAGGCTTCCCTCTGGGATTCCTCTTCTGAGTTCCCGTTTCACGTCATGTTCTGTTCTCCTAGCGATTATGTATGATGCATATGCATGAATGAATACGAAGAATGCACATGTATGATAATGGAGTTTGATGATGAATGCTTGCATATTCTTTCTACAAGATAGTCAACATCATCCAAGAACATGTACCATAAGCACATGTCATCTACTACATTCTTTACTACAAACAATACAAGTATATCGGTGAAACCTTCTTTCTACCTATCGCCAGTAAACAAGCCAGTAAAGCAACTGACCATTTTATTATCACTAGCAAACAAGCTAGAAAGCCAAAGATCTATACTAAGCATAACCATCTTGACATATTTTGATTTTCATAAAACAACCATAGGCTTATCCCATTCTATGAGGGTCTAGATAGGCACTAACCACCCGATAGATTAGACACCTCGTAAATGCATAGAAAAGCATCATTTAGGGCATGACATCACAAAACAAGGTTTAAATAAGGCATTCATATAAATAGAGTATAACTACATTATACATGTAAACTATCTAGAAAAATCTACAAAAATTAAAAAAGATAAAACATGACAATTCTAGCTTACCATCCAATTTTTACCTCATTTGGGTGTGCCTACTATCCTACATAAAAATAACAAGACAGCACATAAAAGGGGACCTAAAAATACTTTATACTATGAAGTATGCCAAACTTTAGGCTTATTCACCTCATTAGCTACCTTATATCATACAAGTATCCTACAAAAATTATCAACCCCAAACTAAGTCTATACCATTCATTTATGAATTATTCTAAGAATAGCCCTAATATCCCACTTGAACTATAACTTCATATTTTTACATAGCAAGCATGCATAAAATATTTTTAATAGATAGAGCATCACTAAAGAAGACTAACAAAACTGGAATCACATTTTTTGAAGCTTTGTACATTTACTTATGCATTTTCCAAGATTATCAATATATCAAAAATTACTTAAAGCTACATATAAAAGTACTGAAAACATGACATATTATATTTTTCACCGATACCCCACATCATAATAAAAATATGTAAACTTGAATCACCCAAATCGAAGCTATAAATACCGAGTTATGAATTTTAGAAGTTTTCTCCCAAAAATCTAGCAAAATCATTTCCTGGAAATCAAAACCCTAATCGCTAAACGTACCCCGAGCTGCACCCAGGGCTACACCTAAAATGCAACGCGTACCCATGGATCACCCCCAGACCCAGTCCTTCAAAGCACTGCCATGCGGGACCCACGGTCAACCCGGGCCCACGCGTCAGCCGGCCAGAGGAACGGGCCACCGTTGACCCTCCGGATTTCGCCGTCGGTGAGGTTTCCGACGACACGAGTACCCCCATCGGGCTCCTCTCGACAAGCCGGACACTCTAGGCTAGAAGATGGCGGCGGCGACCACTGCGAGCTCGTGCGGCGGCGCGAATGGTGGCCGGCGGCGGTGGTTCCTGGTCGGCAGCGACCGATTCACCGTCTCCGGCGGGGAAACCCACCGGCTTGAGCACGCATCGCATTTGGTGAACCCTAGCGACGCTCTAGGGCTATGAATCAGGCATCGGGATGGTCCCGGCGGCCATGGATGTCCGCACGGCGGCACAGCGCGCAGAGCGCGGTGGCACGAGCGACGCTCTGGCACGCGCGAAGGGGGCCGAGGCGATGCCATTGACGCTGGTGCGAGCTACTGAGCAGTGAGGCAAAGCGGACGTGCGTGAAGACGGAGTGAGAAGGGGACGAAGCAAGACCAGCCATGCGGACCGTGAGGTCCACCGGAGCTCCGGCCATGGCGGCGTGAAGGAAAAATGGGCCGATTGGCCCGTACCTCAGCGTGACGATGGAGCTTGGGATGTCATGGTCCACTAGGATGACTCGCGTGCGAGCTAGGGAAAAAATGAGGTGGTGACGAGGTGCTATTGTGAGCAAGCTCATGGCGGCGGCGAGGGCAGCTTCGTGGCCGCGGCCATGGGGCGAGAAGAGGAGTGGTGGGGTGGCGAGGGGGCGAGCGGAGAGGTGAGCGATAATATAGGCGACCCGGTGCTCTCCAATTTGGACCGGATGGCCACGGTCACAAGCGAGCAGGAGGAGGGGACAGGGCAGCGGCAATGGCGCCCGGTGTAGCGAGGACAGGCGGGGAAGCAAAGGCGTGCGCGTGGGTGCTCAAGTACCCATCCGCGTGCTCGGTGGCGCGTCGCGTAGTGCTTGACCGGGCTCAGCATGGCGGGCAGGCAGCAGCGACGCCGGCGTCACTGACGCCCTAGCATGGGAAGCAGAGGAGGGGATAAGGAGAAGGGAAGGAAGAGGCTGACTGGTGGGGCCAGGTGTGTCCCACCCCCCTTTAACATGAATTGAGAACTTTGACTAGCAATATTTTCCAAATAGTGCTGAATTTAGAGAAAGTTTGAATATGAAAGTTGTTCCATTTGAAGAGTAGAACATTTCATACATAGAAAGTTTTTGCTAATTTGGTATAGATTTGAAAATATGAATTTGGGTCAAATTTAAATTATAAAAAATATTAATATCCAATATTCTACCCACTGTTTTTGACCTTTTTGAAGGCCTTAAAAGCATTTTCATGATTTGGTAAAAATAGAGAGTTTGTTCTAAATATTTTTCTCTATAAACTATGTTAAAGGTTCAAATTGAGATAAGCACCGTAGCTACCCTTTCTAGTTAATGTCGAGCAATCATAATTAGGATAATTAAATCCTAATTTTGCAATACTTGATTTTTAAATCATACGACTAAGCAAACATTGACCCTAATACCCTTCTAAATATGTTTAGATCCTAACCACAATTATTTGCACACATTCATCATAACTCTGCATCGAGGTCAAACAATTCGAGTTAAATGCAAGCAAGCATCCACGCAAAGCATGTCAGGAATGCGATTTAGTGCAAATGATATGATTATGCTTATGATTTACAGTGCAAAGATGTAGTTAAAACCAGGAGTGTTACACCTGCCACCTGGGATCGTCACTGCAATTGACAACAAACAAAGGACATTTCTGTGGTCCAGATCGGGCAAAACCTCTGGTGCTAAATGCCTGGTCAGTTGGGAGGCCGCTCTTGTGTCCAAACAAGAGGGTGGGCTGGGCGTCCAAGACTTGACAACACAAAATGCATGCCTCCTCCTCAATCTACTACACCGGCTGCACCACCCACAACAATCTGCATGGGCATCTTGGGCTGTTCAACACAATAACATTGTTACCATGGAAGGCAGCAGGGATGGGAATCGTTGGGATGGTCTCAAGGCCCTATTACCGGCGTACAGATGCATCACCAAGGTGAGTTTGTGCAAGGGCAACACCACATCCTTCTGGTGGGATGTTTGGGAGGGAGACTCTACCCTTGTGCCAAATTTCCAAGCTTGCTCAGCCACTGCAGTGACTCCTCGTCCTCTGTGAGTCAAGTCCTCCAGTTGGGGATCAACCTCATTTTAGTCCAGTGGCTGTCACCACAAGCAACTTCAGAGATGCTGCAAGTTCAACAACTCTTGGCAGCCACTAGCTTGACTCAACAGCCAGATCAAAGAACCTCTAGATTTGTCTCCTCTCAAGGCAAGCTTGATACTGCTCGCATCTACAAAATCTCAACCAGTACGGGTCATAACAGCAGGATCTATCACTTTGTATGGCAAAGTAGAGCACCCCATTGGGTCCGTTTCTTTGGCTGGCTGCTCCTTAAGGACCGCATACAAACTCGAGCAAATCTCTACCACAAAAACATCCTTGATAATGACATCTGTGAGTTATGCCAATTGGCCATGGAACTGTTCGAGCATCTCATATTCGAATGCACCGTTGCAAGGCAATTTTGGGAGCATCTGGGGTTCCAAGGCCTGCCTCTTCCTCCGGTGACTGAGCTCTGAAACATGCCCCGACCACCGGCTGTCCCGCCCCAACACTTCAGTACGTTCTTACTTCTATGTTGCTAGAATATTTGGAACCATAGGCATGACGTTGTTTTCCGGCATCAAGCACCAAGCCTCAGCCGTCTACTCTCTTCCTGCAAGCAAGCAGCCCGTCTATGGAGTTGCCGTCTTCGACAACAGGATAGAAACATCTGTGATGTTTGGTGCCATCTATTCACTATGTACTTTATTTGTCCTCGCTTACGTTGTAAACTCTTTGCCCACGGGCAATTTTCGTGCACCGGCTTGCCGGCATCAATGGAATATATTCAGGTGGGTCTCTCACCCCTCCGGTGATGTCTTAAAAAAAAAAACCCATTGCATTTGCGGTATGCTCATGCTGTAATCAGAGGCTAATTCCAGCACATGTTTGAACACTCACAGAGTTGCAATAAATAAGAATATAGATCATCGAACGAAGTACTAATACATACTCGTACTGTATAGAGTAGCAGTTAAGTAGGAGAACTAATCAGTGGGAGAGGGAAGGAAAGAGGTACCTGTACCGTGCGGCAGTCGTTTTTATCTGCTTCGGCTTGCATGGTAGTGGGTGTCTGAACTCTGAACTGAGTAGTGAGTTGGATGCTCAGCCGGTGGAGGCCCCAAAGGGGTTTAAAGACTGTTTTACAGCACGATTACATCCACACACTTGCACTACCTTAGCTTGACCGCCGTGCATACCGTATCGTGCTGTAAAACAGTCTTTAAACCCACCTTCCATCTCGCTATCGCCCGTCGTTGCAGCCGCAGTCTGAACGGGACAGTCGAGGCGTTTCCTGCTGGAAACGGACAGAGATATTCCGTGTAGACGTACGACCTGTCTCGTGCGATCTCAGTACTGACAATAAATAGCTCGTGGAATGTTAAGGACTTTTAAGGTTGCTGGATTTTCGTTTCCAAACTGGATTTGGTTCCTTCTGAAGACTAATCTTCCGGCTGTGTGGGCATGATTCGTTTACGTGTTATTTTTTTTATTAGGTACAGGTCAAGTCAACTAGTTTATATCCGATCTGGACAGAATAGTATCTTGTAGTGCCGTTCCTTACACGGTATTTACAATTGGTATCGGCGGGGAACGTAGAAATGTCAAAGCAACCACATCTTCTATGAGGGGCGGTGATATATGTGGTTCTTTTTCTAAAAAAATGGCTCGTTTGTGCACGAGATAAATTTAAATATTCTCTAAAGAGTCAATATACAACTTTTATCTTACTATTACTATTAAATTATATTTAATTATTAATTGTCCCATCGGTATCGATGGCTACCCGACTGTTTTATATTTTTAAGAACTGTATATCCTAATTAATTTTGTATTTCTATGTAAAAATGAGAAATCAAAAGTGGGTGGAATGGTTTCCCGACGGGATAGAAGGTTTTCCCCGACCATTCCTGACCGTTTTCGTTCCTAGAGGGCTATTATATCCCTCTGACTAATATAGATTACTTGTAATAAAAAATGATCCTTATTCATGCACTTTGATAGTGTAGTCGGCTAAGTAGTAAACTGGTGAATGTTCGTTTTGGGGAGAAATTTTATGCGAACTCTGTGCTTCTCACGATTTTGCTGATGGTGACAATAGGGCGCATCAATCAAAGCACGAAACGAGAGAAAAAAAACTCGATCTGTACGAGCGGGGCTTCCGAGGGTTCAGACAAACTTGGGCCCAGTAGATGAGCTGCTCGCCGAATTCGGCCCTATGAACGCGGCAGCCCATGAGCACACCTCGTCTTCTTCCTACTCCCGAAACGCGCTGCCGTCCGCGTGCTCTCTTTGCGCGGCTGCCGGAGCAACTCCAACAGCGCACTAAACAGACTACTTATCCTAAATAGATAGTGGTATCAAAAAATACTATTCCAACAGACAACCCATCAGACTACCAAAATATATTAGCCCAACGCATTTTTTCTTCGTCCCAGCTATTCTTATTGGACCAAAAGACCGAGCAATCTAAAATCTCTCTCCTCCCTCTCTCCTCCCACGCCGACTTCTCATAGGCAAAGCTCGCCGGCGCTGCTGCCCAGCAGCCTTCTTCCCCCACGTCGACTTCTCAGTGCGCCCTCCACGGCGAGCGTGCACCCGGCGGTGCGGCGAGCTCCGCCCCGGCCAACCCCATCGCGGTGAGGAGGCCCTGCGCAGCAACCCGTTGGCGGATCCCCCCGGCGTGGGCATAGACGGAACTCTCCCGGCGGCTGTCCTCCCTTCGGCGAGCGTGCACCCGGCGGCACAGCGAGGTCTGCCCTGGCCAGCCCCATCGCGGTGAGATGCCGCCGCCACGGCCCTGCGCTGCGAGGCGGCGACCCAGTGGCGGATCCCCCAGGCATGGGCACAGGCGGAGCTCCCCTGGCGACCGTCCGCGAACGGCTTCCCAGCGCCCCGATGCCCTCCATGATGGCGTCCGCATGCCCACCGCCCTACATGACAACGGCCGCACCTCCACCGCCCTCTACAACGGCCAGCAGCCGCTCCATCGGCCCTTCCCCTGCTCCTGTCTTTCATCACCGGAGAAGAAGATAGATAAGAGAATGACACATGGGACCCGCCTGTCATTCTCTAGTAGGATGTTTTTTGGTAGCTTGTTTTATGCAGGACTGTTGGAGTTGGGAGCAAAAATTAGGTAGTATAAAAATAGCTGGAACCTAAACAGACATTTAGGTAGTGTGTTTTGGATAGTAGTATTAGAGATGCTCTTAGGGCGTATGTCCTGGGGAGTCAGGGATTTTGGGGAAGGGCTACACTCGCGAGGCACAGGCATAGAGGGAGGTCGTTGGTGGCCGGTGGTTGGCTGTGGTCCTGTGGACACAGTTTGTGGGTAGGGCAACTAAGTGGCAGTGCGCCGCGGGGCGTGGGAGCGTCAATACGGGTCCCCGGAGAAGCCAGGTGAGCGGGGCCACTTCTGTGGCGGTCGAAGATGCCGGAGACAAGGAGTACGGCAGCGTAGGGGCGAGCACGACATTAGGTCACTCGATGATATAGGGCTTATGTAGACGTGGCGGGGAGCAGGCAAGCAGCTTAGCAGCAGGCAATACAACGCCATCGCGCGTTGTTGGATTCCCTTTGTAGCACTACATGGGTTGCATAACCGCTCCAGCCAACGGCGGTGCGTTGTTGAATGCTGAGGGTGGATGGAAGTTTCCAGCACGGCAGCAAGACGCCACACCCGAATTTCCAAAGGTATGCCAAACATCTCGTTCTTTCGAACTTTGTGGAGTGCTTGGGATTGGGGGCAATTGAAGTTTGGTGGTTGCTTGTTTGGATATGGGGTCCAAGGCTCCAAGCTGAGTCTAGTTACAGTTAGGTAGCATTGTGCTACTGTGGTTACATATATTCAGTCTGATCTGCAGATTATTTGTGCTAATCCTTGTATGAAATTGCCACGTAGTACTGCAGTCACACAAGAGAAGCTCGTCGGCACAGTCGAGAGACACTTTGTCAAATCATTGATTGCTTTACTAAAATCAGAAATTCAAATATTAGTTAAAACCAAATGTTTGGGAGCCAAAATGATTGAGTATGAACAGAGAAACAAGCATGCTCAAACATCATACTGTCTATCAATGCGATATGTGACACTTCACGAAAATAACTAATTAATGCCTTACCAAATCCATTTTTCAAATGTTCAAAAATCAAATCTTGGTATGACTGGTAGCCTTGTACTACACACAAGTTATCTGTGCAGCACATATAGCTTTATTTCTAGCATGGTAGTTCATCAATGTGAGTATGCTACTCATGCCTGATTTGCCATCTTTACGCCAGTTAGATTCAAATATAATCCAAGCTAATTACACAAGATTCATAGAAGCATGGCTTGATCTCATTTAGTTGTTGTGACATATGACTTTCTGATCGCATGCAAGTTAATGGCTACTTCTCTCATGCTCATTCTTTTTCTTGGTAATCGAAGCGTGCAAGCAAGGGCAACTTGAACAAGGGATAGCACACATCGATAGGCCTTATTTTCTGTTGCCACTATTGCTTTATTAGAGCCCTTGCATTCTTCCTGGAGATGAGCATCAATGATCTTGTAGCACTTGATCTGGAAAATTTCTCTCTACAAAGTTGGCAATGCTGAGCTCACCTTCAAACATAGAATCAGTTGGTCTTTTTCCTATAATCATCTCCAGAAGTACTATTCCAAAACTATAAACATCGCCACAGGTTGATGCATGAACACTTTGACCATACTCTACAAAATATAAATGGAAATCAGTTATTTTGTGGATAACATATTGCTTTTATATACATATAGAAGAAGATGACGATATTCTTGATTTATACTTGGAGCAATATACCCTATAGTTCCCGTCACAGTAAGTGAAGTACTACAACCTGAGTGTCCAACTGCTATTGATTTGAAATCAACAACGAGATTTGCAATGCCAAAGTCTCCCAAATAAGCATTCATGTCATGATCGAGAAGGATATTCATGGGTTTCAAATCACAGTGGACAATAGGCGTTCCACAATCATGGTGCAAATAGGCCAATGCATCAGCTATGTCAACACATATGCTTATTCTTTGAGCTAAGCTTAAAAATTTTGGAGCTGCATCCCCATGTCTTTGGTGCAACCATGTATCCAAATTTCCATTGGGCATGAACTCATAAATTAGGGATTTGAAATCATTACCACTATTGTCTATTGTTGAACATGCAGTTAGTACAGGAACAAGATTCCGATGCCGAATGGTTCTCAAAGCCTCACATTCTGAAACAAAACTTTTGTCTGCAAATCTGATCTCAAGGTCAAAAACCTTGACAACAACTTTCTATTTTAGCTTGAGTTAACTTCCCTTTGTATACTGAACCATAGCTTCCTCTTCCAATTAGGTTGGACTTTGAAAAGCTCCCTGTAGCTTGCTCTAGATCCTTGTAAGAAACTCTAGGGAATTTCTTGCCAAAAGAAAGAAACATTACATGTTGTCTTTTTGGTGTCTTCTTCTCGCGGATTCTAATATAAATGAACAGTGTGAATGAGATGGATCCAAATATTGGTACTAGTATTTTGACCATATAGTTTATGATTTCTGGTCTTCTATGAACAACATGGCATGAAGGCATATGCAAATTTGTGGCTCCTCCACACGGTCCTAGGTTTCCATCAAGCGAAACAATTGTAGCATTATCAAACACACCATTTTCTGGTATTTCTCCTTGGAAATTGTTGTAAGATAGATCTAGTTTCGTTAGAGACTTCAGATCATTTAGATAAACTGGAATAGGACCGCCAAGGGTGGCTTGGTCCAATGGTAAGTCATTCCGTTGGCACCCTTCAGGTACCGGGTTCGACTCCCAGTGGGAGCGGATTTTTAGACTGAAGGTAAAAAAAAAACCTCCTCGCTGGTCCGTGTGCCAAAGCATTGGCGGTGACGGCCCGTTTTCGGCCTGTGGTAATGGTGTTTACTGGCCTGTGGGCCGGCCCAGGTGACGGTCCCCACGGTTTATGTCCCCAGTGTCGGGGCGGGCCAGGGTTCAAGGGTTTTCTCGGTTCGGGGAAACAGAGAATTTCTTCTTAGTTGGAATACCGATGGGGCGGTCTTACCCCACCCGGCCGATTTTTTTTAGACTGGAATGGGACCTGACAAATTGTTGTGGGAAAGATTGAGTATGCTCAAGCTCTTTAAATTACTGAAATTAATCTCAATATTTCCTGTAAGAATATTTTCATCCAACCAAATGGTATAAATCTGTTCAAATTGGCCCATAGTTTCATGGATTTCCCCGCTAAATCTGTTGAACGAAAGATCTAATGTGGTGAGTTGTTTGAAGTTTCCGAACTCTACAGGTATGCTCCCTTGGAAATTGTTATAGCTTAGGTTCAATGTTAACATTGGTTTGAGGTTTCCCAAGCTAGGTGGTACAAACCCAGTGAATTGATTTTCAGCAAGATATAAATATGCCAAACGTATAAGATGGCCAATGGAAGGTGGAATTGTCCCTATGAAGCTGTTTGATTGGAGATTTGAAATTTCTAATTTTGTCATATTTCCTACCCATTCTTCAATTTTACCAGTAAGATTGTTGTAACCTAGTGACAGTTGAGTCAAGGCACTAAGCATTCCAATACTTGGGGGAACTACTCCTGATAAGCTATTTCTAGACATTAGCAGACGTGAAAGATTGGTGGGTAGGTTTGAAATCGAATTTGGTATGGCTCCCTGTAGATTATTACTAGACAATGAAAGTAAGTATTGAGAGCTGCAATTTGCTAGGGAATGGAGGAATTCTCAGCCTTCATTATCTGTCGATTGAAGCATGTTTTGTTCAAGGTTTAGATGATACAGCCCTGAAAGTTTCCAAATGAGCTTGGGATTCGGCCAGTGAAATAATTTCCCGATAGATATAGATCTCCTAGAAGTGGAGGAGTTCCTAGGGAGGATGGAATTTGACCTTCGAAATTGTTGTCTGCCAAGAATAGAGTCGTAAGATTTGGTAGAGCATCGCCAATGTTAGATGGTAATGTGTTGCCTAACATATTTGATGTCAAGGATAATCCCTGAAGAGAAGATACATTAGAAAGATCTTGTGGGAATCTACCTGATAAGTTGTTTATGCTTAGGTCTAAAAACAGTATGTTTGGCAGTTGCCAAACCTCAGAAATTCCACCTGATAGGTTATTTTGTTCTAAGTTCAACTCTGTTCGGTTTGGCATTTGCATAACCTCGTAGGGAATTCTTCCAGTTAGTTGATTTTTTGAAAAAACTAATAATTTGTAAATTTGTGGTGTTTCTGAGGGATGGTGGGATGCCCCCAGTGAGATAGCTAGTGTCAAGGTAGATAGGTGCTAGATTGGTAAGAAAATCTATTCTAGGAGGAATAACACCAGTGAGGTGGTTTCCAGAGAGATCCAAATAGGCTAGGTTCGAACAGTTTGTGAGTGTGTTAGGAATGGAGCCGTCGAAGCCATTATTGGATAGATCAAGTGTATGAAGGAAGGTTAGATTTCCAAGAGAGGAAGAGATTTGACCACCTAAGTTTTGGTCGGTGAGGGTGAGATTCACAACGTGATATGGTGGCACGGAACTGCAGTTCACACCATACCATTGACAGAAGTGGGTGTCGGGGTTCCAATTCTTCAAGGCTCCTTTTGTATCGGTGATGCTCTGCTTGAATTCCACCAATGCCTGAAAATCTTGGCTTCTCTCGTGAACAGTCGAGCAACGGACATTGCCCACTTCATAACACAGTAGAAGCAACTGCAGTGCTATAAACATGGCGAGCTTCGCCCGCTGTTTTGGCTGCCCCACTAGGCACTTAATATAACTGACACCTGCAAATAAAAAAGTATAAGCTTCGCGCCGTGTTACTAGAGCAACAACTACGTTGCATTCATTTGATGATTAGAGTTGTGGCCAAGCTTACAATCCTATCAAATTCTTGTACAGCATGCAAAGTGTCCTTGAATCTAAGAAAAGTTTTGTTTGATTTGTTTTCCGGAAATGCAGCACGCAGGGCGGGCTCTATCAGAGAGTTACAGCAAGTATAACAAGCAGTAATGAGAGAGGGAGAAAGATGGGGGCTTTACGGTTTACCTCTGCTCTGCCCTCAGTCCTTCTGACGATCTGTTTCGTTTCACTGGGTAGTGGGTGTTTGGACTCTGAGGTTTGGTTGGGTGCACTGTGACACCTCAGAAGCTTTACCGCCATCACCGGGAAGACTCTTGGGTCCGTCAACCTCGACACCACCTACTAGTTCTACTTTTCACCTTGCATTAGCCCTCGGCCGTCGCTGGACTCGCTGCAGTCGCAGTCTGAATGGGACAAAGATTATGGACGCGTTTCCTGATTCGAATCCAAAAATATTTTTCAGCTGGAAACGGACGGAGATATTCCTCACGCGATTTCAATACTGACTCGTGGAATGTTGAGGGTGCTGGATTTTGGTTTCCAAACTGGATTTGGTTCCTTCTGATGATTAATCTTCCAGAATGTATTGTGTGGGCATGATTCGTTTATGGGTTATTTTTTATTGGGCACGGTAAGTCAACTAGTTTATATCCGATCTAGACACGAATTGATTTGTTGTCCAATGGTAGGACGGTCCAGTGAGATGCTACCCGTCAGGGTTTAAATCCTAGTGCTCGTATCTTTTTCTGAGATTTTTCCTAAGATTAACCAGCATTATTGGTTAAGTGGTACGCGACGTTTTCGTCGACAACAAGGCGCTAGTGGTGACTTCGGAAATCTTCAGATCTATCGGGTGCTCAGTCCTTCGGATATGCTTATAGGGGGTAGGGTAGGATTTACCTATATGTGTTTATAGGAGTGAATATGCGTGTGTGTTACGAGTGTTTGTGTTGTACTGTGTAATTCTAAAAAAATATCCAATCTAGACATAATGGAGAACTGTCAAAGCAACCACATCTTCTATGACTATGAGGGGTGAAATGTTTGGTTCCTATTTTTTTTTAAAATGGCTTATTTGTGCACAAGATAAAAATAAATAGTCTCTAAAGAGTCAATATACAAGTTTTATCTCACTATTACTATTAAATTAGAGGTCCCAACGAGTAGTACATGGAAGTGTTTTTTTTTTCTTTTAAATGTGTACGTATTGTGGATCCAAAAATACAAGCAAGAACAAAATTTGGATTTCTATTTTATTTTCTTTGAATTTCTTACTTATTTGATTTGAAATATCTTATAACAATAAAGTAACATTGATGTTTGTTTATGGTAGATACCAAGTGAACACAGATGTAGTGTGGCTCTTTCGTAGAGCAAACACATCAAATCAACAACAAAAAAACTGGTTGCAAGAAGCTAGCAGTTCAAACTTTCAATCGACCCCATTATGATCAGCATGTTCATTATTCCAAATCGTTAGCATTCCAAGATCTAGAGATGGAACAAAATTCCCATGTTCATATGGAGTATTTTATGATCAGACTGAGTATATGCAGAATATCATCAGTGCTTTCATCCAGGAAAGCAGGTACTACTTATGTTTTGCTATGTTAGAAACAGATCACTGGCACCTTGGCTCTCAAGTTGATCATGAGAAGCATCAGCAACCAAGTAGCCTAGGGAGCATCTTGTTTTATGCAGGAATATGCCAAGTACTTGGTAGAGGCCTTGCTCTATATAAAGCAGAAGCCACCTCCTTGTAAGATAAAATTTGCAACTCTAAGATTCAATCAAGTGGCCCATACGTCAAGCTGACCTCTGGGATGTCAGCCTCATCCATTTTATGTTTGGGCAACAATTGGTATCTTAAGCCTAGGGTTAGCAAAGCCCCTCCCTCGCAGCGGCCGCCTCCATGGCCTCCACCTTTGCAGAGGGGTGGCCGCATCTGTCGTAGCCACCAAGGGCAAGAGCAAGAGCCCCTCAGGTCCCATGGGTGATGGCAAGGCCACCGATCTAGAGAGCAGCGAGGCGCGTCTCGCCACCGCCGAGGCAGCCACGCAGTAGGCGGCGCAGGCAGCGTGGGCCGCGGCAGCCATGGCCGAGGCCGTGGTGACTGCAGCCACCGCGATCTGCACAGAGATGGTCAAGGAGGAGGGAGGCGGGTCGCGAGGAGAATCGCATAGGCGGGAGCCCCGTCGCCGTGCCTCACCATTACCAGAGTGGCACCGCGTGCGGCGTGGTCGGTCTGTGGTGCTGCAGTCTAAAGTGACAATGGTGGCACGTGGCCGCAGTTCACCCGCTCCAACTACCATGAGTGGAGCCTGCTGCACGCAGGCTTTGGGAGGCGGTCCACTACGGCGATGTGCTGTATGTGGACGATCGGTGGGCCTTGGAGGCCCTCTGCGACGTCGTTCCATCGGAGTTGGGAGCCGATGTCGCCAACAAGCAGACCGCCAAGCTCGCCTGGGAGGTGATTGCGACCAGGCACATCGATGGTATTTATCTACTCGATCAACTATGTTTCTTTATCTGTTTTGCTATGATCAATCCTATATTCAATTCTTATAATTAGTTTTTCTTACTGTGTGATCCGTAACATGTAGCTAATTCCCTGCTAAAATACATGTGATCCTTATATCTTCCTACTCAACCTTTTACCTAATCTCGTTTCATTCACGCAAACCACCAACCCCGCACGCAAGCGCGCGCCGTTATCACTGGTTACTTAAGGTTTCCGCTGGATGGTTGGTGATGTCTTGCTTGAACTCCAGCAGCGCAACCACATCTGTGCTATTATCAGGGACCACGGAGCAACAGATGTTATCAACACAATAAAACAACAGTAGCAATACCAACATTTGTATAAATGTGGGACAAGAGGTCCCGACAGGGAGAAATATTTAACGGATTTTGCATGGGAGAACACTATTACCAAGGCACAATACTCTTCGTAGTTTTGAGCCAAAAAGTGTCCCTCGAGCTCCCCCTTTTATACGGTATGTAGTTATTACGTGCATTTCCTTATACATTAATGTCCACCACCTACTATAAAATATACTGGAAGATTCCCAGCTGTATTATATCTATGGTAACGAGGGCTAAAAGGTGATTCTCCCTTACGACTGACTCGTCAAATGGATCCTTGTTGAGCCACCACAAGGATGTTGGGTCCATCTACATGTTTGTGAAGGGGAAGAAGGCCGACCGTGTCATGGCCCGGATAACCTCTATCATGAAGTCACCGAAGGTTCATCGAAGTCTCGATGTGTGCTAAGACTTGGTAGCTTTTGCGAGGCCTCCGCTATCTTCCTCCTGCAGCCACTCCTGGTGTAGTAACATTAGCGAACCCTGGACGTGAGGCTTCGCCCCCAACAATAAAAATGTAGAGTTTCGTGGCATGTTTAAAGAGCATAAGGCCCTCGTTACCTGCAAAACACAGAATCACAATTATTTTGGCTTCTCGTCACAAAAAAAAAAATATTTTGGCTTCTATGTTGGCTGCTTTGCACCCCCAACCATCCGGCCTTCGAGACCCTAATTGAAGGACCGGATATGACGACCATAGGAGGGTTGAATGGGAGCCTTAAATTTCTTTCAAAACTTGTGGTCCTCGGCTCAATAAACAACCCTAAGAATCAAACATAGAGCGGTGATTACCACGACCTATTGAGAGGGTGGATGTTCTCTAGGAACACAAGGGTCACCACAAGAATAGTTGAATAAACGGTAGAACGATCAGAGACCGAACAAGCGCGAGCCGGAAAAACATCAGCCTTCACAGTGTAGGTGCGGACTCTCTAGGGTCTGTTCATGGACTGTACGCCGGCACAAAGTGAAAAACAATAGTGACTGACTAGATCTCTGCAAGCTCCATGGATAGTCCGAGCTTGATGGGCGGACTGTCCGGCGTTCAAACTGGCGAAAAACAACTTTTGGCCCATGTTTTGGACCATGTTTTGGACGCTGCTCGCAAAGCAAGTCCGGACTGTCCGCGACTGGGCACCTGAGAGGGCTATTTTTAAGTGCAACGGCGGACTGTCCAGGCCCAAAATGCGGACTATCCACGGGTCGCTAAATCAGCATGAAAAGGGTGCTCCGAAAATCGCCTAGAGCAAAGGAAAATAGATTTCTCATTCAAATCAACTCCGATTGCCATGAAATTTTAACCGCACGGTCACAAAGCAATAGGGAAGCTACCACTAAGAGGTCATGGCCTAATTTGACTTCAATCAATGGGAAATCAAAATGGGAGGGGAAAATCACCAAGAACGAACCCTAGGCACGTTCTTGCCCTGATCTACGAACTCATGAGGAATTAGCTCAAACCCTTCAGTGGAAATAACCTCTAACGTCATTGAATGAATCAAGGCAAGAAAAACAAACTCAAACGGCCTACAAACGGAGAATTAAAGCTCAAAATAGAGGGGGGAAGGGAACTCGAGATGAACAACACAAGAACACATGACACAACTCCAAAATCGAATCAACCATGGCACGAGGTGGTAAGGGCCACCATTCCCCTATGAATTCAACAAAGTTGTGGACCTCTCTCAATCATCCATGGGGGAGGAGAAGAGCACCTAGCCAGTAGAAGGAAGAAATATAAAATCGGAGAGGTGAGGAAGATGGGCGCTCCCTCATACTAATTAACAAGGCTATTATACAATCCTAGTTTTGCCCTCGGATACATGAGTCAAACTATTTAACCCCAGGGGCGCTATGGTCCAACTCCTTGGTTTCTTGATCCAATGGTCACCGTGCCTTCTCACTGGTAGGCATGCCAGTGAAACTGTTAGATGATAGACCCAGTGAAACTGTTAGATGACAGACCTAGCTTTGTTATCCTAGTAGCGTTGCTGATGGAGGCTGGGATCTGGCCTTCAAACCTATTCATTCCCAATTCAAGCCCTATGAGATTAGGAAGAAGGTCTCCCAAGTTAGGTGGCAATGCCTTCCTAAGCATATTGGAGTATAAACTTAGATACATTAGAGATGAAAGATTAAATATGGCACGTGGGATTTCATCGGAAAGTGTATTGAAGTCTAGGAGCAAGCTTTGTAAATTCAGCAATTGGCCAAGCTCACTAGGAATGCTTCCCTCGAGCTGATTTGAACACAAATTGAGATACTGTAGTTTTGATAGTAGGCCTAATTTCGGGGGAATTGAGCCCACTAATAAAGTTTGAAGATAAATCTAAGGAGATCAAGATGGAGGAATTTGTAAGTTCATCAGGAATGCTTCCAGACAAATTGTTTTTATTTAGAAAAGGTACAACAGTTGTTGGAGGCGACCAAGAAAAAGCAAGGGACCAGTAAAGCTATTATTGGAGAGATCAAGCTCATAAAGGAAGGTAAGGTTGCCAAGAGAGGAACTGATTTAGCCAGCTAAACTTGAGCCACCGAGGACGAGCGACCACACGCGCCATGGTCGAGCCTTGGTGCACGTGACATGGTTCCAATGACAGAAGTGGGAGCTCAGGGTCCAGTTGCTCAAGACTCCATATGGATCGCTATGGACACCGTACTCTGCTTAAAATCGAGCAGTGCCTATGGATCTATGCTGTTGTTGTTGGGAAACAACTTTGACGCACAAAACTTCTATCTCAAACTTTGGAGTTTAGAACAAACTTTTCATAGAAAATATTTGAGATAGCACATTGCTCAGCGAAGATGACATGGACACTTCGCTATGATTGTATGGAACTTCGCACATACATTTTTACATGTTTTAGGATATCTGACAGAGATGACTTCGCTGAACTCTTGATGGCTGGCGAAGCTGATGTGGCGGCTTCATGTGAAGGATCAGTAAAGTTATCTACTGAATTAAGAGAACATGATCAAGTCTGAAGTTGCTTAAAGAGACATAAGGATAGGGGCGAAGTGTGTCTCAACACTTCGCTGGGCTATTTTTCGGATAAAATGTATAGGAGATGTCATGTCTAAATTTGTAAAGAATCTGTAAATAGCGAAGCCGGGGGGTCTATAAATACCCCCTGGGGTGTAAATTTTTAGGAAGAATGAAATACATTTGCAATGTGCATATTGTTTCTGCCTCATAGTTCCCGTTTGTGATTTCTCCTCCCAACATCTAGCGCCATCTGTTTGTGTGATCGAAGACACTTACGACCACCAAAATGGGAAGACCCAGTAAAAGGACAGCTACGGCCGACAACAATGCCGTACAAGATTCAACTATAGAAGATGCAATAAAAACTAAAACCAGACGTGTTCAAGAAGAATAAGAAACTCAGAACGAAGAAAGAAGACTCAAGGAACTCGCGGATCAACTCACTGTCAAGAAAAAATAGCTAGAAGAAGCAAGAACGAAGACAAGGAAAAATTCCCTGAAGCAAAGAATTACGGAAGCAAAAGCAGAAGTAGAAATAAGAAAGCTCAATGAAGAGATAGAAAATGAAAGCGAAGTCACGATCCAAGACCCAAACTCAACAAGCAAAAACACCAACAACAAAGACAACCAAAGTCAAATAGCAACAATTGACACAGAGTTGCCTCTGTCAATCAACATTTAGCTAGCGAAGTGGCCAACAGGATTCAAATTCAACATCATCCCAACTTACAATGGCATGTCTGAACCAAGAAAATTTCTCATGAGCTTTGAAGCAGTAGTTACATCAAGCGGAGGAGATGCAAACACCCTAGCGAAGTCACTCATCATGGTAGTAAGAGGACTAGCACAGCATTGGTACTCTTCACTAAAGCCAAGGTCAATCAAATCTTGGGAACAACTTCGTACAGCTCTGCTCTTAGATTTTCAAGGTTTACAAAGAATTAAGCTCACAAGCGATGATCTTTTCAACATCAAGCAGCAACCAAAGGAACCACTGAGCCAGTATTACAAAAGATTTGTACAAGCAAAAGCTCAAATCCCTAACATACCAGATGAAGTTGTCATCATTGCAGCAATCAAAGGACTATAGGCAGGCCAACTTTCTTCCCACTTCAAAAGGGAAAGACCAACCACAGTGGAAAAGTTATATGAAGAAATGAGAAAATACTGTGAGTCCGACGAAGACTACAAAAAAAGAATAGAAGAAGAGAACGGAGAAAGAAACATGTCAAGATCAAATAACAATTCCCAACACTCAAGAATAAATGCTGAGCGAAGACCTTTTTAGAGGATAAATCACATCAACAACACGAGTGAAGCTGCCAGTCAAGGTCCAAGATCAAACAATCAAAGAAATTTTCAAAACAACAGAAGTTACAAGGAAAACTTCCAGCAAAGGGCAAACTACAACAATCAAGACAGAAATTTCAAAAGGAAGATATTGAGGCCTGAGAAAATGTATTGCATCATACACGGCAAAGGTGCTGGCCACACGTCCAAAATGTGTCCAAGAGTAAAGAAAAGCATTGAAGAAATGCAAGAAGAAAATAGGGCAACTTCGCAGTTAAAAGTTGTCAATCACCTAGCTCCCCAAGGGACAAATTACATACCAATAACTAATCCTCAGCACATGTTGCCACCACCTCCGCCAATCTACAATTTCCAGCCACTAGCAATGTGCCCGCAAAACCAATGGGGCCAAAGTCGACAGCAAAGTTTTCATCATGAAAATTCAGTGGAAAACAGCAATCACCAAACTCAACACACCAACAATACCCCCAAAACATCAACAAACAATGGGAATGCAATCATTCCGAGCAAAGGTAGAATTATGACAATCTTTGGAGGAAACAGTATGGAGCTTGACACAAGAAATGAAAGAAGAAACTATTTTAGAAGAGTAAACTCCATCACAATCGAAGGCTCATTCAAGAAAACAAGATGGTCTCACCTACCAATCACATTTTCGAACAAGATCTCATATTAAAATATTACACTCACATGGACGCAATGGTAATCGAAGCAAACATTGAAGGATGGGCAGTCTTAAAGATTCTAGTAGATGACGATAGCTTCGCCAACATCATATTCACATCAACTATAGATGCAATGAAAATTGATAGGAAAACTTTGGGGAGAGCCGAACATCCATTAGTCGGCTTCAGCGGAAAGAAAATATACTCCATCGGCAGAATTATCTTGCCAGTTTCATTTGGAACAGTGAACAATGCAAGAACAGAGCAAATAGCATTCGATGTAGTTGAAATGCACAACCAGTATAACGCAATCTTTGGAAGAGGGAGTTTAAATGCCTTCGAAGCAATAGTAAGCTACCCATACCTATGCATGAAAATGCTAGCAATCAATGGCATCATAACCATCTTCGGTGATCAAACAGAGGCAAGAAACATAGAAAGAGATGCAAGCCCAGCTTTCAAAAACATCCATGTCATAAAAGAAGAAGAAGAAGAGGACAAGCTCGAAACTAAAAACGCAAAGACTCAAGAAAAGGCGAAGCCCTGTGAAGACACAAAGAAAGCACCACTCAACCCAATGGTGCTAGAAAGACAAGTCATCATCAGCACAAACTTAACAAAATAAGAAGAAGAAAAAATAATCCAAGTCCTGTGAAGCAACAAGGACATATTTGCCTGGTCCGCACAAGACCTCGGAGGAGTAAGCAGAGATGTCATAGAACACAAGTTAAACATTGATCCAAACTTCAAGCCAAAAAAGCAAAAACTCAGAAAGTTGTCAGAAGACATAACACAAGCTGCAAAAGCCAAAGTCCAAAGATTGCTAGATGCAAAAGTCATAAGAGAAGTTCAATTCACAACTTGGCTCATGAACATAGTCATGGTGTAAAAGAAAAATAAAAAGTGGAGAATGTGTATAGACTTCACAGATCTCAACAAAGCATGCCCAAAAGACAATTTTCCATTACCAAGAATAGACACTTTGGTAGATCAGGCAGCAGGAAGTGAAATGCTCAGTTTCCTCGACTGCTATTCAGGCTACCATCAAATTTGGATAAAAAAGAAGATGAAGAGTACACAAGTTTTATTACACCATTTGGAACTTACTGCTTCCAAAGAATGGCTGAGGGGCTCCGCAATACAGGAACAACCTTTATCAGAATGACATCCATAGTTCTCAAAGATCAAATACCAAGAAACTTGCTTGCGTATGTCGATGATTTGGTAGTCAAGAGCAAAAAAGAGAAGAACATGTCCAAGACTTATAAGAAACCTTCTCAAACCTCAGGAAAGCAAATCTAAAGTTGAACTCGGAGAATTGCACATTCGGAGTTCAAACAGGCAAAATTCTGGGATGCATCGTATCTGCAAAAGGCATTGATCCGAACCCAGAGAAGGTGAAGGCAATACTGAATATGGAAGTGCCAAGAAACATCAAGGACATTCAGAAATTAACAGGAAGACTAGCTTCGCTCAACAGATTCATATCCAAATCAGCTGAGCGAAGCTTACCAATATTTCAAGCATTAAAGGGAAAAAAGGAAAAATTCAGCTGGGGTCAAGCACAGCAAGAAGCCTTCGAAGAAATAAAGAAGCATCTATCCAATCCCACAACTTTGGCAACGCCTAATCCAACTGCAGACTTACTATTATATGTATTAGCAAATGAAAGAACAATTAGTGCAGTTTTGATACAAGAAGAAAATAAGCACTCAACAAGGCAAATTCTGGTATACTTCGCATCCGAATCCCTGTCAGGATCAAAAATTTTCTACTCAAAAATAGAGAAGATTGCATACACAGTACTTATGGCATCAAGAAAGTTGAAACATTACTTCCAAGCACACAAAATAAGAATACCAACAAATCAACCCCTCAAAGAAGTATTACAAGGCTGTAAGTCCTCTAGAAGATTGGGAAAATGGGCAGCAGAACTGTCTCAATACTTCATCAAATTTGAGAAGAGAACAATGATCAAATTTCAAGTACTGGCCGACTTCGTAGCAGACTGGACACCATCAAAATACAATCAAGAAAAAATAGAGCAGCCAGAATGGGTAATCTATTGTGATGGTGCTTGGGGCTTCGCTGGCGCCAAAGCAGCAGCAATCATAACTTCACCTTCCAGAGTCAAGCTCAAATATGCGGCAAGACTAGACTTTTAATGTACAAATAACATTATAGAATATGAGGCAGTACTATTGGGACTTCGCAAGGCTAGGGCAACGGGAATTCAAAAGTTAATAATCAAAACAGACTCTCAAGTTGTGGCTGGGCACATAGAGAAAAACTACAAAGTAAGAAACCCAGAGCTAACAAAGTACCACCAACTATTGAGAGATCAAGAAAAATACTTCGCCGGATTCACAGTGAAGAGTATCTCAAGAAATGATAACACAAATGCAGAGAAAATCGCAAAAGCCACTGCCCAAAAGTTGGAGCTACCACCAGAAATATTCTTTCCAAACTATTACCAAAGCTTCAACAAAAGCAAAAGTTGAACAACCCAAAGAAGTACATATCATCAAAAGCGAAGACTGGAGGGCTCCAATCATGGCATTCATCGAGGGATTTTACGAGCCAGAAAATAAAGTTCATGAAATAAGAATGAAGCAAAAGATCAGAAGTTACAAAATCATCAATAAAGAACTATACAAGGAAGGAATTTGCCAGCCACTTCTAAAGTGTATTTCAAGAGAAGATGGAAAAAATCTCTTGAAGCCACGCTGGGGCTAGATCAATAGTTGGGAAAGCTTTCAGGCAAGGGTTTTTCTAGCCAACCGATCAAAGTGATAGCAAAGAAATAATTTGGACCTGTCACAATTGCTAAATGGCAGGGAGCAAAGTCAATGCACCAGGAATAAACTTACAGCCAATTGAACCAACTTGGCCACTCGCAAGATGGGGCATCGACATAATTGGAAAATTACCCCCGGCTCAAGGCAACTACCAATATGCAATAGTAGCAGTCGAATATTTCACCAAGTGGATTGAGGCAAAACCAATCACAAACATGTCTTCTTACACAATGAAAAAATTCCTATGGCAAAACATCATATTGTAACACCACTGGTGTTATATTAACTAAAACATGCCATGTCATCATATGCACTGTAAAGCATTCATGTTTAAGTCAATCTTAATGTGCATTAACTAAAACAAGTTTACATTTCATAGGTTGATTGGGTTTCTGGAATGTTTTATCACATGAAATAATAAAACCCTATTTTTGAATGTCATCGCAAATGCTTAGTATATATTCTATGTACTTGAGGTGTAAATCGTGTTTACACTAGTGTCAAGCATAGTGTATAAGTCTAAGTCTAACCCTAAAAATGATTTCCATATTTGAAATTAAATTTGGATTCCAAAGCTTATTTCTAAGTCTGGCAATTCAAATTTAAATTCAAATTAGAAATGCTATAAAAGGTTTTTCAAAAGTCAACTTGGTCAACCAAGGGTGTCATTGGGTCAATGACCTAAAAATGTCCTTGGATGATGTTTGTGATCACTAATAATTAAGTTAGAAACCAAATCGAGTTTGAATTCTATTTCAAAAACCCTTTATTCCAAAACCTAGTTTTACCCCCTTTTCTCTAATTCAAAATCTATAAAGAATTTGGAGATACTCTAAAAAGATAGTTTGTAGATCTTGGCAAGAGATACAAAGTTGGTATATAAAGTTTTTCAAGTTTCCAAAAGAAATTTCAAATGAATTTGAAAATACAGTTTTCCAGTATTTGACCCCTTTTGATTTTAAAACCATAATTTAAAAATTATGCAAAATTTTGGAAAAATTTTTATATGAAAAAGGTTTGGTTTGGAAAGTTAAACATTTCATAGTTTTGAAGATTTTCAAGTTTTATTGAAAAATCAAAAGTAATTTCAAATGTTTGTTTCTAGGGTTTTATTCCCTTTTCAAATCTGATTTCAAATTTTAAAATCCAAATAGAATTTGAGGATGCCAGTTAAAGGAAAAGTGTAGCTCTTGAAAAGTTATTCAAATGATATTTTTGGAGATTTTTATGTTCTTATATAAATTTTGGAGTAATTTGTATTTTGCAATGAATGGTATTTCTATAATTTCTGCGAATAGTACTGTCGGTGTTCTGGCCCTCGAGGGGTTAACACCAACGAGTAATATCGTATCCGCGTGCTCCCTAATCCGATGGGTGATGCAAGAATGACACAATGATTTATCCTGGTTTGGGCAAAGAAGGCCCTACGTCCAGCGGGGGGAGGATGATTCTTGTTATCTTGCACCGAAGTGCTAGTACAGGGGAAAATACAAGCTGGTGTGAGGAGTGAAAGGTGGAGTAGGGGGCGTTCGGATGCCCTGCTCTCGACCTTGCACAGGCTCACGGTGGTACTCTGTGATCTAGGGCCTTAACGTTTCTATGCTCTAGATTCTCTTCCTCAGTCCCCCCGCTCTAACGCCCTGGCGCCTCCTTTTATAGACGAAGGAGGGGCACAGGTGTACATGTATTTTGAGTTCGCGTGACGCTGATGACGTGCGACGTTGAGGCCGATCATGTCGGTGCCACTGTAGTGATGTACGTCGGTATGGGAGGCCCTGCAGCCGTCGCATCGGGAGTTGTTGAAGTTCAGCTCGAGGGTTCGCTCGGTGAAGCCGAGGGGCGACGGTCGAGGGTCCTGGCCGGAGCCGAGGGGGTCGTGCCGAGGTGGTCGAGCTTCGCTGGATAAGATCGAATCCCAAAAAACACGGTAAACAGGTTAGTTTATACATTTCAAGGCGGTGCGGGTCGTGGCACAGCGCTCGGTATGGCGCAACAGCGTAATATGACTTGCGGGATTCCGGGGCATGGGCAGTAAAAGTAGATTTGACCGCCACGCCTGTAACTGCCGTAACTGTGGCCATGCGGTTAGGCGGGGGTAGATAGATCACATTAAATGCGCGCGGATTCGTACGGGGGAGTTGGTGGCCGAGGGGTGCACTGTCCTCGAGGGCCGCCCATTCGCCCAGGCGAAGTTCCGTCCTCGAGGGGGGCTCGTTCGCTGGGAGAAGTTACGTCCTCGAGGGCCGGCTCGTTCGCTGGACAAAGTTCCGTCCTCGAGGGGTAGCTCAAATCATACCCTCGCGTATACAGTACTTGTCCATTCGGTATCCTCTTAGGCGAATAGTACTGGTCTGTTCGGTAACCTCTCGGTGATACAGTACTAGTCCGTTCAGTAGCCTCATGAGCAGGCTTTGGGTTCGTCGTTGTTCGTTCGCGGGCCAGTCCGATACGTCTCAGCCTATGGGCCTTCGTACGTTAGCGTGGGAGTTTATCGGAGGGTTCAAGATGCTGATTTTGCGGGGCTTTAGTTTGTTAAGCAAGGGGTCTGGGATACCTGTTTCCAGGGTATCGACAGTAGCCCCCGAGCCCCTGCGCGAGTGATGTCACTCGGGGAGGGGGTCAGGAATTTTAGGAATGAGACGTGATTCGGATTTTTTCGCGGGGGGCGCGCGAGCGACCCCCGCGGGGGTAGCCCCCGAGGCCTCGTAGGAGTCGGAAGACTCCTGTGAGGGCTTTATTTTATATTTAGTTAAGGGTGCTCGTCCAGTCGGGTATAGGCGTGAACTGGAGTCGTAGCGTTTTACCGAGGGGAGCCCCCAGGGGATTTTTGACCCTCTTTCGTCGAGAGGCGTCGGACACAGGCGAGCCCCCGAGCCTCGTGCGGCTGGGGCGTTGCTGGCCTCGGCATTCTTCTCACGAGTCCTTTTGATCGGATGTGAGGCGAGAAGCATCGGACTACCCCCGATAGGGCGAGCCGCGAAGATCTCAGTGAGCTGGTAACGGGAAAATCCAAGCGAGAGCCAGTTCCTCGTTCGATAGAGGTCGACAGGTGGCCCGGAGGCGGTCTCATTAAAGCAAAACGCAATGGTCCTACGGCTTCTGATTCCATTCGATAGGTCTCGGCGGCTCGATGCCTCCCTTCGGGGGGATTCCGTAAAGTCCGTAGCGTCTCGCCTTGGATGCGTCCAAAGGGGTCTCGAGAGTTCGTTCTCGAGCAGGGCCTCGTGTTGGCTCCCCCTTGGTCACCCCTGACTCGTGTGCTCGAGGGCGGCTGTCAAACCTCGTTTGTGGGGTCAGCCTTCGCTCCTTCGAGACTTAGGGCCGGAGCCCAATTTTGGTGCTCAAGGGCGGTCGTTAAGCCCTCACACGAGGACCGGCCTTCGCTCCCTCGAGATTCCGGGGCATGGGCAGTAAAAGTAGATTTGACCGCCACACCTGTAACTGCCGTAACTGTGGCCATGCGGTTAGGCGGGGGTAGATAGATCGCATTAAATGCGCGCGGATTCGTACGGGGGAGTTGGTGGCCGAGGGGTGCACTGTCCTCGAGGGCCGCCCATTCGCCCAGGCGAAGTTACGTCCTCAAGGGGGGGGCTCGTTCGCTGGGTGAAGTTACGTCCTCGAGGGCCGGCTCGTTCGCTGGACGAAGTTCCGTCCTCGAGGGGTAGCTCGAATCGTACCCTCACGTATACAGTACTTGTCCATTCGGTATCCTCTCAGGTGAATAGTACTGGTCTTCAGTAACCTCTCGGTGATACAGTACTAGTCCGTTCAGTAGCCTCATGAGCAGGCTTTGGGTTCGTCGTTGTTCGTTCGTGGGCCAGTCCGATACGTCTCAGCCTATGTGCCTTCGTACGTTAGCGCGGGAGTTTATCGGAGGGTTCAAGATGCTGATTTTGCGGGGCTTTAGTTTGTTAAGCAAGGGGTCTGGGATACCTGTTCCCAGGGTATCGACAAGTACCAAAACCTATCGTCGGCCGCCATCGCCGGCTTCTCAACGCGCGCCGCCGTCCACCGCCGCTCCTGCTCGGTCGCCAGCACACTCCTGGACACCCAAAACTTCACCGTCTTCGTATCGCCCGTCTGTGCGTCACCCTTGGTCTATAAATACCGGTCGGGCACCGCCGTTTCTCTTCTTTCTTCTTCCTGCCGCCGTCGCCGACGACTTCGCTCCGCCGCTCGAATTCACCGCCGACGCTTCACCACTGCCCGATTGCTCTTGCCAATAGCTCCGCCACATCCTCACGGTCATTTTGAGCTAGTTCGTGCTTGCTCTCCTCACCCGAGCTGCCCGCGTGCCGTCGTCTTCTCCACGGCCGGTCGCCGAGCCGCCGCAAGCTTTTTCGCCGTCGACCGCCACACAGGGTGAAAATATATTCTCTTTAACCATCCTGTCGTGTTCTCCATGCTATCCTGCCTCTTATGCACACCTTGGCCGGCTTGATGGTCCACAGGAACGCCGGTGACGCCGACCTTGCCATCGGAGCGCCGCCGCCGACCGCAGCTCGAATCAAGCACTCCGGGCCCTCATTAACGTGCGCATCAACACCGGGGTGAGCTCCTGCAGCTGTTTGCGCTATCAATTTCATCATTCCCATGTCATAACAGCCGGCCACCGTTGCTCCGGCGCAGTGTTGCCAGCGCCACCGCACGCGTAGCCGTCGGGGCTGGGGTTCCAGTTTGGCTTCATTTTGTTGCCAAACGAAATCGTCTGAGTGCCCTGCGTGTGTCCGTGTAGTCGCTGTCGCCGGAAACAGCTCCGGTGAGCTTCGCCGCCACGCCCTAGCTCCGCTGCGCCGCCATGGCCGTCGGCGTGGGTGCCGCCGTCGCCCCGCCGCGCCGTTAGCTATCTCCATCGACTCGCCGTGTCGAGCTGGGCCAAGTGGTCCAAGTCCGGTCGTCGGAGACCTCGCCGACGGCGAGTAATCGCCGGTCAACCATCGGCGAACCGTCGGTCAGCGCGGGAGTAATGTGCCGATTTTCTTTTTCTATTTTTAGAAAATGATTTAAATGCTATTTTCTTTGAAAAATCATAGTAATTCATATAAAGCTCCAAAAATTCTAAAAATTTTTGTGAGTGTTCTTTATGCTGTCATCTACCTAGAAAAAATATGAAATGTCAAATTTGAGTAATTTTTGCATATGTTAAAATTAGCCCTTTTAATTGAAAAATGGACCTTCAATGATTTTTAATAAATAAAATAATTGGCTTTTAATTTTGAAATTTGTTTTGCCATCTAATTAGGCTAAGAGCTTTCTAAAATAAAAATTTGGGCTTAATTTGATAAATTTAAATTTTATACCTTTATTAATGCTTTTAAATAATTAATTAATCCCTTTATTTGAGTTTAATTATTATAGGATTTGTTTGACTTTGGGATTGATTGATGACCTTGGGTCATTAACCCTAATGACCTTTGGTACTTTAATTAATTGTTTGCGCTTACCTTAATCATGTCACTAGGGCTTAATTAACGTTATTTCATGTGTTTAATTAATTTCTTAAATGGCGTAGTCAACCCTAATGAGTTTTATAAGCGAAGTTTTGTTGGCTTGCAACTTTATCGTGAAGAAAAGTTGTACTCGATCCCTTAATCTGATCATGCATCCATCGAGCATCATGTTTACTATTCCATCATGTTAAAGCATATTAATTATCGAATAGCTTCCGTTAACGGAG
>CM041635.1:42062167-42084332 GCA_023333625.1 Bothriochloa decipiens | reverse complement strand
GTGCTCGAGGGCGGCTGTCGAACCTCGTTCGTGGGGTCAGCCTTCGCTCCTTCGAGACTTAGGGCCGGAGCCCGATTTTGGTGCTCAAGGGCGGTCGTTAAGCCCTCACACGAGGACCGGCCTTCGCTCCCTCGAGACTTTGAGATAGGGTCAGAGCCCGTTTTCTCCTCTCGTGGAAATCTCTGTCGACGAGTAATCATTCTCTTTTGGTGCTCAAGGGCGGTCGTTAAGCCCTCACTCGAGGACCGGCCTTCGCTCCCTCGAGACTTCGAGGCGGGATCAGAGCCCGCTCTTTTACGGTGCTCAAGGGCGGTCGTTAAGCCCTCACACGAGGACCGGCCTTCGCTCCCTCGAGACTTCGAGGCGGTGTCAGAGTCCGCTCTTTTACGGTGCTCAAGGGCGGTCGTTAAGCCCTCACACGAGGACCGGCCTTCGCTTCCTCAAGACTTCGAGGCAGTGTCGGAGTCCGCTCTTTTTCGGTGCTCAAGGGCGGTCGTTAGCCCTCACACGAGGACCGGCCTTCGCTCCCTCGAGACTTCGAGGTGCGTTTTACCTTATGTAGAAAACTCCGTTAGCGAGTAACGGTCCTTTTTTGTTACCGTTGGGCACGCCTTTTGAGGAGAAGGGCTTACCAGAGCGATCGTGGCGGGCCCGAGCAACAGCTCTCTGCCAGAGATATGACGCGTGCGTCCGGTCGAGGGTCGAGGGGGGAACGGTCAGGTAAACGCATTAATTGCGGGAAGTTACCTTTTCCCTGCAGCCGGGCTCCGCCCGTTGCTCTTCCCGAGTATAAAAATGGAGGGGACAGGCGTTCGTTCCCACCTTTGCCATTCTGCCGAGCTCCCGCTTTCCTGCGCGCGTGAGGATAAAAACTTAGAGCGAGAAGTCGCGATTGGGAACCTTCCTGGTCGTCCGACTGCCGAGGAGATTTGTGCTGTTGCCACCGCCGCCGCAACCACCGAGCAGATCTGCGCCGCCGCCGCCATGGCCCCAGTTCTCCAGCCCGCCGAGCCCTGGCGCCCGTCGACCGTGACGTGGCAGAGGCTGACCGAGCTAGTGAGGGAAGGGCTTCTCTGCCCCATCACGGATTCGAATCGGCCGGAGTGGATCGCGCCGCCCAGGGACCACGAAGAGCCAAACCCGCCGGAGGGGTACGTGGTGAGCTTCCTGAAGTTCCATCGGCACGGGTTCGGCGTTCCCCCAAGAGAGTTCATGCGGGGGCTGACGAACTACTACGGCGTCGAGCTCCACCATTTCTCCCCCAACGCCATCTCCAACGCCGCCATCTTCACGGCCGTCTGCGAGGGCTATCTTGGAATGGAGCCACATTGGGAGCTATGGCTCCACCTCTACAAGGGGGAGTGGTTCGCCTCCCCGGTGTCGGTCGGAGTAAGGCGAATCGTCAGAGCGGGATGCCTTAACTTCGCGTTGAAGACCGGGAGTCGGAGGAGCCACGCGAGTACATCCCCACCGGGTTGGCGACTAACCACTCCCGGTGGGACGAGCAGTGGTTCTATCTGCGCAACGACGGCGGCTATCTCCCGCCGTACACCGGGTGGCTCATCGCCGAGCGTCCATACAATTGGCCATTCGGTGTCGCGGGAGACCTTTAGCGTCGACTTCACCCCCTCGTCATCGCGATGAGGACCCTTCGAGAAGCGGGCCTGATGGCGGGGATAGTCGCCTCGGCCTTTCACAGTCGACGGGTGCTCCCTCTGATGGAGCGCCCGCTGCGGTTGGACAAGATGCTCCCCTCGGCGGTGCCCGATCTTCTCAGGAGGTGCCGGATGTCTGGCAAGAGGCCGTCCGCCTCGAAAGTCGTCACGCGGGTAAAGGGGATGGTGTCTGGCTCGTTCAAGGTGGAAGACGTCAACCGTCTCCCCAAGCGGCCGGAGGAGGGTTGCCTCGACCTGGTGAGTGCCCCGTCTCGTGACCTTCGAGCTTTCCCCCCCTCTCTTATGTCTCCGTGACTAAATGTCTTTGTGCAGGGGAGAATCAACTACCGGAGATCGAGGCCTCCACTGAGGGAGGACGCCGCCAATCGTCAGGTAAGACGCTTCACCGCCCAGCAAGAGAAGCAGAGTAAGGACGAGGAGGTGAAAAAGAAAGCCAAGAAGCTCCGGGAGCGCGAAGGGCTCGCGAAGCGCCGTGCTGAGCAGAGGCGCGACGGGCTCCCGGAGGAGGAGTCTCCCTCGTCCGAGGGAGATGAAGACGATGATGATGACAGTGATGACGTTGAGGGGGTGGAGGGGCGCCTCGACCGCACCCTGCCGGAATCCACCCATGCTGACCGCCCCTTCGTGCAGGAGGAGGTGGCGGAGCAGCGCGCCCCTCAGCCGGCAGCGTTGGCCTCGGAGCGCCGACGTGGAAAAAGGGGGCCGAGGCCTTGCCTCGAGGGGGGTCACCTACTTCGCATCGTACTCGAGGCGGGAGCCCACCCACTTCGATCCGGGAGACCCGGTCCCGGACGTCGGCGCGCGCGGAGCAGAGGCGTGCCCAGGAGGCCCCGTCGAAGCAGGGAAGCGCGGCGACCCCACCGACGGCCCTGAGCAGCCCCAGCCCTGCGAAGGGCTCGGCTTCGGGTGGGGTCTCAAAATCTGCGGGCAGTTCGAGGGGCGCCCGAAAGGCCTCTATACCCTTCGGGTAAGTGCCGTTGAATCGTTTTCTTTTCGTTGCGTCGTCTTTGTGCGCTTTAATGAACCTTTTTCCGTTCTGCTTTCCATTCAGGCCCAAGCGCCAGATCGAGGAGGCGTCTCTTGCGCCGGCCAAGTGGCTCAAGATGGATGCAGCCTCGAAGACGGAGGCCCCGGCTACAGGTGCGTCGTCGAGGCCCTTGGCCCCGTGGGAAGCCAAGTGGTTGTCCTCCGCCCTTGGTGCTATGGCACGCGGTAGGCTGACGGGTTCCACTCCTGCTACAGGGTCGAGCGTCCCGGGGGCCGCGGCGGGTGGCAACTCTGTGCCTGGGAGGACGCACGAGGGAGGGAGCGCCTCCTTGACATCACCGCCTGCGGCCCTCGAGCTCGACCCGGCACCAGGAGGCGGCGCCCCGACGTCGGGGGCTTCCGTTTCTGTTGGTCCGGAGGCTTCGATCCCCGCACTCGAGGCGGGAGCCCCCGAGGGCCACGAGCCGAGAGAGGGGGCCATCGTCGTGGACCCCGAGGGTGAGGAGGCCTCGACCCATCCCCCCTTGATGGGAGAGCGGCGGCCCTGGCAGGCGGGGCTGCATGAGCTCGAGGCCCGGAGGGAGCAGGAGCAGGGGGCCCTGCAAGAAGCGGAGCCGCCACGGCCGTAGCAGGAGGAGGAGGAAACTGGGGACCAGCCCCAGCATCGGCAGGCGCAGCAGACGCCGTCGGGGGATGTGGCGCCGCTGGACCCGTCAGCGCAGCAACCGCCCGAGACGTCTGAGGCAGAAATGACTTCCGGACTGCCCAAACAATGGGTGTCCGTGATCACTTTGGACGAGTTGCTGTCCGAACAAGAAGCGGCTTCTAAGGCGTTGACGGTCCCGCGGCTGCCAGGGGCGCAACCGGAGGATGCCTCGGTACCGAGCCCGGCAGAAGACGCGCCGGCGGTGGTCCCCCCGGCGCCACAAGTCGTGGCGTTGGGTGAAGCTTCGGCCTCCACACCTTTCCTGCTTCCGACGGTGTTGGATGCAGCACCGGATCAGGCGCCGCAACCGTCGACGAAGCGGCTGGAGGAGACGGCGGCTATCGGTGTGCTGAGGAGGTCGACGTCCGACCCCGGGCTGAGGGGTGCCCGTGCCGCGTCAGAGTTCCACATCCCGGGAGAGTTGGCCGTGGGTTACGGCGTTCCGGGCGATGTGGTGGAGGAGATCGAGTCCTTGGCGCGAGCCAAGGTCAAGACGGTCCTTCCAGATTGGGGCAAGGAGCGCATCGTGCTCCGGGAACTCGGCGATCCCAGCGCTCCGGGGATCGAGATGAACGACCCGGCGGAGGTCGAGTGCTGGGAGGAGGCCGAGCGGTCCCGGGCGTGGCTGCGGCACTTGCTGAAACTGGGCGCCGAGCTCGCCGAAGGCCTTGACCGGAATCTCGCGGTGAGTCGCTGTGTTAGGCCATATGTATTTTTTTTAAGTTCTTTCGTATGGGATGCCTTAACCCTCGATTTCCTGTCCCCAGGTGGCGCGGAGGCGGTCCTACTTGAAGTCAGTCTTCCTCCACGAAACGCACAACAGCCGGGAGGAAGTGCTTCGCCAACTCGAGGCCGGCGGTTCTGTGCAGAGCAGGGTGGCCAAGCTCGAGGTGGAGCTGAAGCAGACGAGGGAGGAGGCTGCCAAGGCCAAAGAGGAAGCCGCCCGGGTGAAGGCGGACTCCGACGCCGCTCAAGGGGAAGCCGCCCGCCTCGAGGGGGAGCTCGAGCGTACCAGGGAGGAGGCTGACGCGGCGAAGGCCGAATCGGAGAAGGCCAGGGTCGAGAGCGTCTGAGCCCAGGAGCGCGTCGAGCTGCTCATGGCGGAGGCTCAGAGCTCTATGGCGCGCATCCGTTTGCTCGAGGCCAGCTTCGCTGAAGTCTCCGCCACGCGCAACGCCCTCTCCGCCTTGGTCCAGGAGGAGAAGAGCCGTGCCGCCGACCTGGAAACCCAGCTCGGGGCAATGAAGGCCACCCTCCAGGACAAGGAGCAGGCCATCATCCTGGCTGGTGGCGCCCTCGAAACCCTCCGCTTCGAGAAGACGGAGGTGACTCGAGCCTTCAAAGAGGCCCAGCGAGAGCGGGACGAGGCTCGGGGGAGCGTGACGCCATGCTGGGGGATCGCAACGCCCTCGAGACTCGCTGTGCTGGTGAGTCCCTCAAAGGATTTTTGATCTTTGTTCTTTCCGTATGGTTTATCGAATTCTTGCTTTGTGTTTCAGGCATCGAGTCCGAGCTGCTTGCGACCCAGACCGCCGCCAAGGCACTGTAGGAGAGCCTTGTGGCGGAGGGGGCACTTCTTGGTCGGCTCCGGGTTGCCCTCGATGGGCTCTGCGCCCTCTGGGAGGTCGGGCCCGTTGAGGGTGCCGAAGAAGACATCCCGGGTGCCGCACTCATGGACCGGATCTACTACCTCGACCCCTACCTGGCGCGCCAACTGTCGGTGTTCTGGCCCTCGAGGGGTTAACACCAACGAGTAATATCATATCCGCGTGCTCCCTAATCCGATGGGTGATGCAAGAATGACTCAATGATTTATCCTGGTTCGGGCAAAGAAGGCCCTACGTCCAGCGGGGGGAGGATGATTCTTGTTATCTTGCACCGAAGTGCTAGTACAGGGGAAAATACAAGCTGGTGTGAGGAGTGAAAGGTGGAGTAGGGGGCGTTCGGACACCCTGCTCTCGACCTTGCACAGGCTCACGGTGGTACTCTGTGATCTAGGGCCTTAACGTTTCTATGCTCTAGATTCTCTTCCTCAGTCCCCCCGCTCTAACGCCCTGGCGCCTCCTTTTATAGACGAAGGAGGGGCACAGGTGTACATGTATTTCGAGTTTGCGTGACGCTGATGACGTGCGACGTTGAGGCCGATCATGTCGGTGCCACTGTAGTGATGTACGTCGGTATGGGAGGCCCTGCAGCCGTCGCATCGGGAGTTGTTGAAGTTCAGCTCGAGGGTTCGCTCGGTGAAGCCGAGGGGCGACGGTCGAGGGTCCTGGCCGGAGCCGAGGGGGTCGTGCCGAGGTGGTCGAGCTTCGCTGGATAAGATCGAATCCCGAAAAACACGGTAAACAGGTTAGTTTATACATTTCAAGGCGGTGCGGGTCGTGGCACAGCGCTCGGTATGGCGCAACAGCGTAATATGACTTGCGGGATTCCGGGGCATGGGCAGTAAAAGTAGATTTGACCGCCAAGCCTATAACTGCCGTAACTGTGGCCATGCGGTTAGGCGGGGGTAGATAGATCGCATTAAATGCGCGTGGATTCGTACGGGGGAGTTGGTGGCCGAGGGGTGCACTGTCCTCGAGGGCCGCCCATTCACCCAGGCGAAGTTCCGTCCTCGAGGGGGGCTCGTTCGCTGGGAGAAGTTACGTCCTCGAGGGCCGGCTCGTTCGCTGGACGAAGTTCCGTCCTCGAGGGGTAGCTCAAATCGTACCCTCGCGTATACAGTACTTGTCCGTTCAGTATCCTCTCAGGTGAATAGTACTGGTCCGTTCGGTAACCTCTCGGTGATACAGTACTAGTCCGTTCAGTAGCCTCATGAGCAGGCTTTGGGTTCGTCGTTGTTCGTTCACGGGCCAGTCCGATACGTCTCAGCCTATGGGCCTTCGTACGTTAGCACGGGAGTTTATCGGAGCGTTCAAGATGCTGATTTTGCGGGGCTTTAGTTTGTTAAGCAAGGGGTCTGGGATACCTGTTTCCAGGGTATCGACAGTAGCCCCCGAGCCCCTGCGCGAGTGATGTCACTCGGGGAGGGGGTCAGGAATTTTAGGGATGAGACGTGATTCGGATTTTTTCACGGGGGGCGCCCGAGCGACCCCCGCGGGGGTAGCCCCCGAGGCCTCGTAGGAGTCGGAAGACTCCTGTGAGGGCTTTATTTTATATTTAGTTAAGGGTGCTCGTCCAGTCGGGTATAGGCCTGAACTAGAGTCGTAGCGTTTTACCGAGGGGAGCCCCCAGGGGATTTTCGACCCTCTTTCGTCGAGAGGCGCCGGACACAGGCGAGCCCCCGAGCCTCGTGCGGCTGGGGCGTTGCTGGCCTCGGCATTCTTCTCACGAGTCCTTTCGATCGGATGTGAGGCGAGAAGCATCGGACTACCCCCGATAGGGCGAGCCGCGAAGATCTCAGTGAGCTGGTAACGGGAAAATCCAAGCAAGAGCCCGTTCCTCGTTCGATAGAGGTCGGCAGGTGGCCCGGAGGCGGTCTCATTAAAGCAAAACGCAATGGTCCTACGGCTTTCGATTCCATTCGATAGGTCTCGGCGGCTCGATGCCTCCCTTCGGGGGGATTCCGTAAAGTCCGTAGCGTCTCGCCTTGGATGCGTCCAAAGGGGTCTCGAGAGTTCGTTCTCGAGCAGGGCCTCGTGTTGGCTCCCCCTTGGTCACCCCTGACTCGTGTGCTCGAGGGCGGCTGTCAAACCTCGTTTGTGGGGTCAGCCTTCGCTCCTTCGAGACTTAGGGCCGGAGCCCAATTTTGGTGCTCAAGGGCGGTCGTTAAGCCCTCACACGAGGACCGGCCTTCGCTCCCTCGAGATTCCGGGGCATGGGCAGTAAAAGTAGATTTGACCGCCACACCTGTAACTGCCGTAACTGTGGCCATGCGGTTAGGCGGGGGTAGATAGATCGCATTAAATGCGCGCGGATTCGTACGGGGGAGTTGGTGGCCGAGGGGTGCACTGTCCTCGAGGGCCGCCCATTCGCCCAGGCGAAGTTACGTCCTCAAGGGGGGGCTCGTTCGCTGGGTGAAGTTACGTCCTCGAGGGCCGGCTCGTTCGCTGGACGAAGTTCCGTCCTCGAGGGGTAGCTCGAATCGTACCCTCACGTATACAGTACTTGTCCATTCGGTATCCTCTCAGGTGAATAGTACTGGTCTTCAGTAACCTCTCGGTGATACAGTACTAGTCCGTTCAGTAGCCTCATGAGCAGGCTTTGGGTTCGTCGTTGTTCGTTCGTGGGCCAGTCCGATACGTCTCAGCCTATGTGCCTTCGTACGTTAGCGCGGGAGTTTATCGGAGGGTTCAAGATGCTGATTTTGCGGGGCTTTAGTTTGTTAAGCAAGGGGTCTGGGATACCTGTTCCCAGGGTATCGACAAGTACCAAAACCTATCGTCGGCCGCCATCGCCGGCTTCTCAACGCGCGCCGCCGTCCACCGCCGCTCCTGCTCGGTCGCCAGCACACTCCTGGACACCCAAAACTTCACCGTCTTCGTATCGCCCGTCTGTGCGTCACCCTTGGTCTATAAATACCGGTCGGGCACCGCCGTTTCTCTTCTTTCTTCTTCCTGCCGCCGTCGCCGACGACTTCGCTCCGCCGCTCGAATTCACCGCCGACGCTTCACCACTGCCCGATTGCTCTTGCCAATAGCTCCGCCACATCCTCACGGTCATTTTGAGCTAGTTCGTGCTTGCTCTCCTCACCCGAGCTGCCCGCGTGCCGTCGTCTTCTCCACGGCCGGTCGCCGAGCCGCCGCAAGCTTTTTCGCCGTCGACCGCCACACAGGGTGAAAATATATTCTCTTTAACCATCCTGTCGTGTTCTCCATGCTATCCTGCCTCTTATGCACACCTTGGCCGGCTTGATGGTCCACAGGAACGCCGGTGACGCCGACCTTGCCATCGGAGCGCCGCCGCCGACCGCAGCTCGAATCAAGCACTCCGGGCCCTCATTAACGTGCGCATCAACACCGGGGTGAGCTCCTGCAGCTGTTTGCGCTATCAATTTCATCATTCCCATGTCATAACAGCCGGCCACCGTTGCTCCGGCGCAGTGTTGCCAGCGCCACCGCACGCGTAGCCGTCGGGGCTGGGGTTCCAGTTTGGCTTCATTTTGTTGCCAAACGAAATCGTCTGAGTGCCCTGCGTGTGTCCGTGTAGTCGCTGTCGCCGGAAACAGCTCCGGTGAGCTTCGCCGCCACGCCCTAGCTCCGCTGCGCCGCCATGGCCGTCGGCGTGGGTGCCGCCGTCGCCCCGCCGCGCCGTTAGCTATCTCCATCGACTCGCCGTGTCGAGCTGGGCCAAGTGGTCCAAGTCCGGTCGTCGGAGACCTCGCCGACGGCGAGTAATCGCCGGTCAACCATCGGCGAACCGTCGGTCAGCGCGGGAGTAATGTGCCGATTTTCTTTTTCTATTTTTAGAAAATGATTTAAATGCTATTTTCTTTGAAAAATCATAGTAATTCATATAAAGCTCCAAAAATTCTAAAAATTTTTGTGAGTGTTCTTTATGCTGTCATCTACCTAGAAAAAATATGAAATGTCAAATTTGAGTAATTTTTGCATATGTTAAAATTAGCCCTTTTAATTGAAAAATGGACCTTCAATGATTTTTAATAAATAAAATAATTGGCTTTTAATTTTGAAATTTGTTTTGCCATCTAATTAGGCTAAGAGCTTTCTAAAATAAAAATTTGGGCTTAATTTGATAAATTTAAATTTTATACCTTTATTAATGCTTTTAAATAATTAATTAATCCCTTTATTTGAGTTTAATTATTATAGGATTTGTTTGACTTTGGGATTGATTGATGACCTTGGGTCATTAACCCTAATGACCTTTGGTACTTTAATTAATTGTTTGCGCTTACCTTAATCATGTCACTAGGGCTTAATTAACGTTATTTCATGTGTTTAATTAATTTCTTAAATGGCGTAGTCAACCCTAATGAGTTTTATAAGCGAAGTTTTGTTGGCTTGCAACTTTATCGTGAAGAAAAGTTGTACTCGATCCCTTAATCTGATCATGCATCCACCGAGCATCATGTTTACTATTCCATCATGTTAAAGCATATTAATTATCGAATAGCTTCCGTTAACGGAGAATTAACGTTGTCGCCCAAATCCGAAGGAAGAGCGGATTTAGGAATCGAGAGTTGATCCAGAGTTTGAGACCGTCTACCCCGAACATCAAGGCAAGCCCCGGATGCATTCAAACCCTATTCTATTTATAAAAGTTTTACCGCATCAGATATGATATGTTGCATTAAGTAATAGGAGTTGAGTGAAAAACCCACCAATTGCATTACCTGTCTTATTTCCTTATTCCTTGTTACCTACTTTGGAAGACAGGTAGTAACGCTTAGCCCTGCTTATTTAGTTAAATGTTCAAAGGTAAAAGAATGAAAAAGATGAGTTTGGTTTTCTTTGTTGGAATCTTGATAATAGAAATAAATCGAGTCCGGACGGCTAACTTGCACTGGGAATAGAGTCCCTCTATAGTGTTTTTGTCTGTTGATGCCCTAGGTCCCGTCCGTTGGTGAACTGGTGATATCGAGAATTTAGAAATCCACATGCATGAAGTGATATACGGATGGTTGGAGCCGTGTATATCATGGAGTGACTTATAGTGGGGCCAGAGATCCCACATATGTCATAGTGTGTTTTACTGTGGGGTTTAAGTTCCCACGTATCTCGGTACGCTGGGCCGCAGAGCTCACGTGTATCATGTGGTGATATATGGCTGCGGTTGTTATCCCGGTATATCAGTTCATCTGGGGTGCATCAGAGTTAAAGTCTCCGGTATTCCAGTGACCTAGGTCCCAGCTGGGTATGAAAATGGATTCGAATCACCATTGCTTCTCAGAGAAGAAGACTCGATCGGTGTTCATCATCGTAGTAACAACTTGAACAAAGATTAAGATTTAATAATGAAGTTGGTTGATAATTGGAGCTAGTCCAAGCAAACTTTACTTTTTGTTAAGCCTTTCCGCAAAATTTCTTATCTCTTAGAAGCCTTACCTTGTCCCTCTAGCCTGCATTTCTTGAGTCTCCACCCCTCTTTTTCGTCAGGTCAGTCTTGTTGAGTACTTTTGTACTCAAGGTTTGTTGAGCCCTTGTTGCAGGTGAGCCTCATGGGCAGGAATGCTTTGCATCCTGCTGCATGACAGTCGTCAAGGAAAGCGACGACGAGTAAGGTGTTTAGCTCTTGGGCAGAGCTTTTCGTTTGGTATTGTAATAAGGTTATCTACTGCTACTCCACTACTATTATGGTTTGTACAATCTAAACTTATGGTTGCAAATATTTAAAACTCAAAGGTTTATAAACTTATGTTATTGTAAGTCTTCCGCTATTTTACTCTGATGTATATTATTTATATCAAACTGTTGTAATACTGCAATGTCTCTTTATAACGATTGATCCTGTTCGGAGAATTGTGGATGATTCGGGATTTACCCGACAGACTTTTAAGTCGTATGGAACACAGTCATGGTTATTAGGAGTCTGTTTAGACAATAATCATATGTGTGGGCCATATGATTTATAAGGTTCTGCCACAGTGGTATCAGAGCCGGATCGTTGTTAAGAAGAGTTGTTGTAGTATTCTTTTGTGAAAACTTTAAAAGTTTTGAGTCAAATAATTTTAACTTGATTATTTTGGGTCCAAATTGCTTATTCCTTATCTATGATTCTTTCTATCGGCCCTTATTCTAATTTTACAAAGTGTGGTGGTGGAATAGCATATTATATTGCCCTATGTTATAAAAGTTATTTATATGTAAGTGTTGCTTTACAACTCTTTTATGTTTAGATCGTAAGTTCGTTCATGCATCATGCTTAATTAATCTATTTAATTACTTTCCCCTTTAAGGTGGTTTGGGTTAAGTAGTATCAATCCTTTTTCATGCTAACCTTTAGACTTCTCCCTATCTAGCCTTATCTTTTATGACCTATCTTTCTTCAGGATGGCCATTACCAAGCAAACTCCTCGTAAGAGCACTGCACCGAAGGAGGTACCTCGACATCAGTTAGCCCCCAGATATGAGATCGGTGAAAGCAGTAGCAATCCGCATCCGGATCCCTAAGCTGAAATAGCAAGGCTTAGGTCCGAGTTGGAGAGGGCTGAAGCCGACAGGATTGAAGAGGCCGCCGAAATTACTCAGTTGAGGCGATCCTAGAAGCATATGAAGCACCAAAGAAATGATGCTTGGGCACAAGAAGATGCAGCAAATAATCGTATCCAAGAACTTGAGGATTATGTGGAAGATTTGGAGGAATATGCGGAGGAAGCTGATGATGAATGTGTGAGGTTAAATAACTTATTGGATCCTGAATATCAAAGACAGGCAGTCCAGGATGACCTTGGTCTTGTAATAGGTCAGGATGAGGAAGAGGAAGACCCTGAAGAACTAGAATCTGTCGATGATGATGTCATCGATGAAGAAGAAGAAAACCAAATGGATATAGAGAATAAAGATGAAGAAGATGTTATGGAAGAAGAAGATCCAGAGATAGTAGAGGAAGAGCCTGAAGAGGTGGAAGATCCTGAAGAGGATCCTGAGGAGGATGAATAAGGAGATTGAAAAGTAAGATGTGTAATATATCCTTTCCCTGCTTTCTAAAGCCTAGTAGGTGTGGGAAGTCTTGCCAGAGTGCAGACTGTTATAATAAAAGTAGTGTATCATAAGTGTGTTGCACTATTGTAATATCTTCTTATGAAATACGATAAGGTTTTGCGAATAAAGTATAGTTTGTTTATCAACAGATGCCTGCTCACACCTGTTCCCGTGATGTTGCTGGCTCATCTCATGATGGAGGTGATATCCCAAATCCTCCACCAGTCCCACCCACTCTAGCTGATGCAGTTGCAGCATTAGTCACTGCAACAACAATGATGGCTCAAAATCAGAATCAGAATGCCAGGCAGGGAAATCATGGTCGGAACAATAGAAATGAAACCACATATGTGGATTTCACAGACACCAGTCCTCCGGTTTTCACCAGAGTAGATGAACCCATGGAGGCTGATGATTGGCTCCGCACTATGGAGTAGAAGTTTGGACTGATTGAGTGCATAGAGTATCAGAAGCCCATGTTTGCAGCCCAGCAGTTGAGAGGTACTGCAGGGGCTTGGTGGGTAAATTTTGTTGCTGCTCAGCCCGAAGGTCATCGCATTACTTGGACCGAGTTTCATGAAGCCTTTCGAGCACATTTTATTCCTGAGGGAATAATGACTATAAAACTTGAAGAATTTCTTTCATTGAGGCAAGGTGATATGTCGGTAATGCAATATTTTGGCAAATTCAATCACTTATCTCAATATGCATCAGACTATGTTAGTACTGACCGTAAAAAGAAAGAGTGTTTCCTCAGAGGTCTGAATAGTAAAATCCAGAGAATGATGATGGGGAATCCAAATGCCACTTTTCATGAGGCAGTGAATATTGCTATATCCTATGAAGATAAGAATCGTTAGCATCTGGAAACTAAGAAGAAGAAAAGTGTACCCTCTGGATTTTCTGGTGGCAACCCAAAACGCTAGAAAATAATCTATCACCCTCAGAATCATTTTCGTCCGCCTTATCGTCCACCACAATACCAAGCACTGCAACAGGCATTCGCTCGTCCTGCTGCTAATCTTTCATATCCACGACAACCGAATGCCCCTGGTGTTCGTAACCCCAATTTCCAGCCACCAATCTTCCCATGTTATAACTGTGGTAAGCCTGGTCATTTTTCACGGAACTGCCCGCATCCGAGGCAGTATAACTCTTATGTCCCTAGGACTTTTGCACCACAACAACAATCACAGAATCAGCATAAGGCAGGAAATCAGAAGGTGTCGAATAATAAGAATGAGAAGAAGTCTGGTAGAGTGTTCTACACTCAAGTTGGGGAAATCCCAGAAGGAGAGCCCTTCATGATGGGTACGTTTCCTGTTGCTGATCATCCTGCAATTCTGCTTTTTGATTCTGGTGCATCTCATACATTCATTAATGGTACATTTGTTAAGACACATGAAATTCTAATAATGGGGACAAAAGAACAGTTCTTTATACAATCGCCTGGGGGGCGTATGTGTACTAAAGAAATGGTACATGATGTGCCAGTAAGTTTGGGTGGGTACATTTTTCCCACTGATATGAAAATATTAAAGGATCAGGATATAGATGTGATCCTAGGTATGAATTGGATGAAACGGCATGGTGCTGTGATAGACATCCTGAATAGAACTGTGAGATTGAACATACCCAATTGCAAATCTTCACTTCTTATCCAACTTCCGACACTTAAGAGGAATGTTCAAAAGGTATGTGCAACTTCTGTAAAAGAGATTCAGGAGATACCAGTGGTTTGTGAGTTTCCTGATGTATTTCCCAATGAGTTACTGGGTTTACCTCCTGATAGAAAGGTGGAATTTAGAATTGATTTGAAGCCTGGTACTGCTCCAATATCCAGAAGAGCTTATCGGATGGCACCACCTAAGTTAGCAGAAATCAAGACTCAATTGCAAGAGCTACGAGATAAAGGTTTTATTCAACCTAGCTCGTCACCTTGGGGATGTCCTGCTCTCTTTGTGAAAAAGAAAGATTAAATTTTGAGGTTATGTGTGGATTATCGTCCCTTGAATGAGGTAACAATCAAGAATAAGTATCCTCTACCCCGCATTGATCTGATTTTTGATCAATTGGCAGAAGCAAAGGTGTTCTCTAAGATTGATCTTTGATCTGGGTATCATCAAATCAAGATTCGCCCAGAAGATATTCCAAAGACTGCTTTTACCACTCGGTATGGTCTGTATGAATATTTGGTTATGTCTTTTGGACTTACCAATGCACCGGCCTATTTCATGTATTTGATGAACTCAGTGTTCATGCGAGAACTTGATAAGTTTGTGGTTGTCTTTATTGATGACATATTGATATATTTCAAAAATGAAGAAGAACATGCTGAACACCTCAGAATTGTTCTGCAGCGTTTAAGAGAACATCAACTGTATGCCAAGTTTAGTAAGTGTGAGTTTTGGCTAAGAGAAGTGAAATTTCTTGGACATGTGTTATCAGACAAGGGTGTGGCTGTTGATCCTAGTAAAGTAAAAGATATACTTGATTGGGAACCACCAAAGACTGTGCATCAAGTTCGAAGTTTTCTAGGAATGGCGAGTTATTACCGTTGTTTCATACCTGATTTCTCAAAAATATCAAAGCCCATAATTGAGTTGTTGAAAAATGATGTTAAGTTTGTTTGGTTACCTGCTTGTGAAGAGGCATTTTAGAAATTAAATAAATTGATGACTACTGCCCCTATCCTAGCACAGCCAAACATAGAGAAGCCGTTTGATGTTTATTGTGATGCATCTAGTATTGGTATTGGATGTGTGTTGATGCAATAGGGGAGAGTTATTACTTATGCTTCTCGACAGTTGAAGAAGCATGAGGAGCATTATCCAACACATGATTTGTAATTGGCAGCTGTTGTCCATGCATTAAAAATATGGTGACATTATCTGTGGAGTAATAGATGTAATATTTACAGTGATCACAAGAGTTTGAAATACATATTCACTCAAGATGAGTTAAATATGAGGCAAAGGAGGTGGTTAGAATTAATCAATGATTATGACTTGGAAATCTATTACCATCCTGGTAAAGCAAATATAGTTGCTGATGCACTTAGTCAAAAAAGTCATTGTCATTGTTTAACAGTGAAGCCTTTGGATATCTCTATATGTCATGACATAGAAAAGTTGGGTATAGAGATGGTGCAACAAGGAAGTTTGTCTAACATTGCTGTGGAGACAACCCTCAGAGATCAAATTATTGCTACACAGAGGAGTAATAAAGGCATTAAACATATTAAAAAGAAAGTTAGAAGAGAAAAGGTTTCTTGTTTCACAATTGATGAAGCAGATGTCTTATGGTATAAGAATCGTCTGGTCATACCAAAAGCTCCAGAGTTGCGACAAAAGATTCTTGATGAAGCACATCTATCAAAGTTTTCTATTCATCCAGGAAGTAATAAGATGTATCATGATTTGAAACAGAAATTTTGGTGGACCAAGATGAAGATAGAAATTGCTAAGTATGTGGCTCAGTGTGATACTTGTCAGAAAGTCAAAGCTGTACATTTGAAGTCAGCAGGAGAACTTCAACCATTACCCATTCCAGCTTGGAAATGGGAAGATATCAGTATGGATTTTATAGTGGGTCTACCTAGGACAACAAGAGGTTTTGATTCAATTTGGGTTATAGTGGATCGACTCACAAAAACGGCACATTTCCTTCCAATTTAAAGTACAAATTCAGCTTTGCAATATGCCAGATTGTATTTTGAGCGCATCATAAGTCTTCATGGAGTACCAAAGACCATTGTTTCTGATAGAGGCACGCAATTTGTCTCCCAGTTTTGGAAGCAGTTACACAAGTCTTTAGGTACTGACCTTTTCCATAGTACAGCCTACCATCCACAAACAGGAGGTCAGACTGAAAGAGTAAATCAAATACTTGAAGATATGTTGAGAGCATGTGTTCTTAATTTTCTAGAAAAATGGGATGAGTGTTTGCCTTTAGCAGAGTTCTCTTACAACAATAGTTATCAAGAAAGTATAAAAATGGCACCATTTGAAGCATTATATGGTCGCAGATGTAGAACTCTGTTAAGTTGGTCCGAACCTAGAGAAAGAAGATTCTTCGGAGTTGATCTTGTAAAAGAAACTAAAGCAAAAGTTAAGCAGATACAACAGAATATAAAGGTGGCACAATCTCGGTAAAAAAGTTATGCGGACCAAAGGCGTCGACCATTGTGGTTCAATAAGGGAGATCACGTGTATCTAAAGGTGTCACCCATGAAAGGAGTTACCCGATTTGGAGTCAAGGGTAAGTTAGCACCTCGATACATTGGACCGTTTCCAATTATAGAAAGATGTGGACAATCAGCATATCGTCTACAATTACCTGAACAATTATCGGCTGTACACAATGTGTTCCATGTGTCCCAATTCAAAAAGTGTCTCCGTGTACCAGATAAAGTCGTTGATCTTGAAGGTATTGAACTTGGACCTGACTTGACTTACTCTGAGTATCCAATCCGAGTTTTGGATTAGAAGGATCATGTTACTAGAAGCAGAACAATCAAGTGGTACAAGATATAATGGGATCAACATTCAGAGGAAGAAGCCACTTGGGAATCAGAAGATTATCTGTTAGAAAACTTCCCAGAGTTTTATGCTTCTATCTAAGTGATAATTCCTTCTATGAGTTGTAACTTCTCTATGTGAGTGGTACAATTCCTTTCCCTTATAAATTTAGTTGAAGTGTGTTTTCCTCACACATTTCCTTTTTCATTACTTCACTCAAGGCTTTAAATCTCGGGACGAGATTTCTTTAAGGGGGAAAGGCTGTAACACCTCTGGTGTTATATTAACTAAAACATGCCATGTCATCATATGCACTACAAAGCATTCATGTTTAAGTCAATCTTAATGTGCATTAACTAAAACAAGTTTACATTTCATAGGTTGATTGGGTTTCTGGAATGTTTTATCACATGAAATAATAAAACCCTATTTTTGAATGTCATCGCAAATTCTTAGTTTATATTCTATGTACCTGAGGTGTAAATTGTGTTTACACTAGTGTCAAGCATAGTGTATAAGTCTAAGTCCAACCCTAAAAATTATTTCCATATTTGAAATTGAATTTGGATTCCAAAGCTTATTTCTAAGTTTGGCAATTCAAATTTAAATTCAAATTGGAAATGCTATAAAAGGTTTTTCAAAAGTCAACTTGGTCAACCAAGGGTGTCATTGGGTCAATGACCTAAAAATGTCCTTGGATGATGTTTGTGATCACTAATAACCAACCAATTAAGTTAGAAACCAAATCAAGTTTGAATTCTATTTCAAAAACCCTTTATTCCAAAACCTAGTTTTACCCCCTTTTCTCTAATTCAAAATCTATAAAGAATTTGGAGATACTATAAAAAGATAGTTTGTAGATCTTGACAAGAGCTACAAAGTTGGTATATAAAGTTTTTCAAGTTTCCAAAAGAAATTTCAAATGAATTTGAAAATACAGTTTTCCAATATTTGACCCCTTTTGATTTTAAAACCATAATTCAAAAATTATGCAAAATTTTGGAAAATTTTGTATATGAAAAAGGTTTGGTTTGGAAATTTAAACATTTCATAGTTTTGAAGATTTTCAAGTTTTATTGAAAAATCAAAAGTAATTTCAAATGTTTGTTTCTAGGGTTTTATTCCCTTTTCAAATCTGATTTCAAATTTTAAAATCCAAACAGAATTTGAGGATGCCAGTTAAAGGAAAAGTGTAGCTCTTGAAAAGTTATGCAAATGATATTTTTGGAGATTTTCAAGTTCTTATATAAATTTTGGAGTAATTTGTATTTTGAAACAAAGGGCATTTCTGTAATTTCTACGAACAGTACCGAAACCTATCGTCGGCCGCCATCGCCGGCTTCTCAACGCGCGCCGCCGTCCACCGCCACACCTGCTCGGCCGCCAGCGCACTCCTGGACACCCGAAACTTCACCGTCGTCGTGTCGCCCGTCCGTGTGTCACCCTTGGCCTATAAATACCGGTCGAGCGCCGCCGTTTCTCTTCTTTCTTCTTCCTGCCGCCGTCGCCGACGACTTCGCTCCGCCGCTCGAATTCGCCGTCGACGCTTCACCACTGCCCGATTGCTCTTGCCAATAGCTTCGCCACATCCTCACGGTCATTTTGAGCTAGTTCGTGCTTGCTCTCCTCGCCCGAGCTACCCGCGCGCCGTCGTCTTCTCCACGGCCGGTCGCCGAGCCGCCGCAAGCTTTTTCGTCGTCGACCGCCGCACAGGGTGAAAATATATTTTCTTTAACCATCCTGTCATGTTCTCCATGCTATCCTGCCTCTTATGCGCACCTTGGCCGGCTTGATGGTCCACAGGAACGCCAGTGACGCCGACCTTGCCATCGGAGCGCCGCCGCCGCCATCACCGTCGTCGACCGTAGCTCGATTCAAGCACTCCGGGCCCTCATTAACGTGCGCATCAGCACCGGGGTGAGCTCCTGCAGCTGTTTGCGCTATCAATTTCATCATTCCCATGTCATAACCATCGGCCACCGTAGCTCACCGCCGGCGCAGTGTTGCCAGCGCCGCCGCGCGCGTAGCCGTCGGGGCTGGGGTTCCAGTTTGGCTTCTTTTTGTTGCCAAACGAAATCGTCTAAGTGCCCTGCGTGTGTCCGTGTAGTCGCCGTCATCGGAAACAGCTCCGATGAGCTTCGCCGCCGCGCCCTAGCTCCGCCGCGCCGCCATGGCCGCCGGCGTGGGTGCCGCCGTCGCCCCGCCGCGCCGTTAGCTACCTCCATCGACTCGCCGTGTTGAGCTGGGCCCAGTGGTCCAAGTCCGGTCGTCGGAGACCTCACCGACGGCGAGTAATCGTCGATCAACCATCGGCGAACCGTCGGTCAGCGCGGGAGTACTGTGCCGATTTTCTTTTTCTATTTTCAGAAAATGATTTAAATGCTATTTTCTTTGAAAAATCATAGTAATTCATATAAAGCCCCAAAAATTTTAAAATTTTTTGTGAGTGTTCTTTATGCTGTTATCTACCTAGAAAAATATGAAATGCTAAATTTGAGTACTTTTTGCATATGTTAAAATTAGCCCTTTTAATTGAAAAATAGACCTTCAATGATTTTTAATAAATAAAATAATTCGCTTTTAATTCTGAAATTTGTTTTGCCATCTAATTAGGCTAAGAGCTTTCTAAAATAAAAATTTGGGCTTAATTTGATAACTTTAATTTTTATGCCTTTATTAATGCTTTTAAATAATTAATTAATCCATTTATTTGAGTTTAATCATTATAGGATTTGTTTGACTTTGGGATTGATTGATGACCTTGGGTCATTAACCCTAATGACCTTTGATACTTTAATTAATTATTTGCGCTTACCTTAATCATGTCATTAGGACTTAATTAACGTTATTTTATGTGTTTAATTAATTTCTTAAATGGCGTAGTTAACCCTAATGAGTTTTATAAGCGAAGTTTTGTTGGCTTGCAACTTTATCGTGTAGAAAAGTTGTACTCGATCCCTTAATCTGATCATGCATCCATCGAGCATCATGTTTACTATTTCATCATGTTAAAGCATATTAATTATCGAATAGCTTCCGTTAACGGAGAGTTAACGTTGTCGCCCAGATCCGAAGGAAGAGCAGATTCAGGAATCGAGAGTTGATCCAGAGTTTGAGACCGTCTACCCCGAACATCAAGGTAAGCCCCGGATGCATTCAAACCCTATTCTATTTATAAAAGTTTTACCGCTTCAGATATGATATGTTGCATTAAGTAATAGGAGTTGAGTGAAAAACCCACCAATTGCATTACCAGTCTTATTTCCTTATTCCTTGTTACCTGCTTTGGAAGATAGGTAGTAACGCTTAGCCCTGCTTATTTAGTTAAATGTTCAAAGGTAAAAGAATGAAAAAGATGAGTTTGGTTTTCTTTGTTGGAATCTTGATAATAGAAATAAATCAAGTCTGGACGGCTAACTTGCACTGGGAATGGAGTCCCTCTGTAGTATTTTCGTCTGTTGATGCCCTAGGTCCCGTCCGTTATATCGAGAATTTAGAAATCCACATGCATGAAGTGATATACGGATGGTTGGAGCCGTGTATATCATGGAGTGACTTATAGTGGGGCCAGAGATCCCACATATGTCATAGTGTGTTTTACTGTGGGGTTTAAGTTCCCACGTATCTTGGTACGCTGGGCCGCAGAGCTCACGTGTATCATGTGGTGATATATGACTGCGTTTGTTATCCCAGTATATCGGTTCATCTGGGGTGCATCGGAGTTAAAGTCTTCGGTATTCCAGTGACCTAGGTCCCAGCTGGGTATGAAAATGGATTCGAATCGCCGTTGCTTCTCAGAGAAGAAGACTCGATCGGTGTTCATCATCGTAGTAACAACTTGAACAAAGATTAAGGTTTAATAATGAAGTTGGTTGATAATTGGAGCTAGTCCAAGCAAACTTTACTTTCTGTTAAGCCTTTTCGCAAAATTTCTTATCTCTTACAAGCCTTACCTTGTCCCTCTAGCCTGCATTTCTTGAGTCTCCACCCCTCTTTTTCGTCGGGTCAGTCTTGTTGAGTACTTTTGTACTCAGGGTTTGTTGAACCCTTGTTGCAGGTGAGCTTCTTGGGCAGGAATGCTTCGCATCCTGCTACATGACAGTCATCGAGGAAAGCGACGACGAGTAAGGTGTTTAGCTCTTGGGCAGAGCTTTTCGTTTGGTATTGTAATAAGGTTATCTACTGCTACTCCACTACTATTATGGTTTGTACAATCTAAACTTATGGTTGCAAATATTTGAAACTCGAAGGTTTGTAAACTTATGTTATTGTAAGTCTTACGCTATTTTACTCCGATGTATATTATTTATATCAAACTGTTGTAATACTGCAATGTCTCTTTATAACGATTGATCCTGTTCGGAGAATTGTGGATGATTCAGGATTTACCTGACAGATTTTTAAGTTGTATGGAACACAGTCATGGTTATTAGGAGTCTGTTTAGACAATAATCATGTGTGTGGGCCATATGATTTATAAGGTTCTACCACACATATGCAGCTTCAGAGTTCCAAGACACATCACTGTAGATAATGAAACCCAATTTGATAGTGAAGATTTTAGAGAATACTGCCACTCATTGGGAATCAAACTCTATTTCGCATCCATAAGGAACCCACAGTCCAACGGAGCAGTAGAGAGAGCAAACGGGATAATTTGCACAAGAATATCAAAGTGTTTAACAGATCTAAAAAAGAGAAAATATGTAGATGAATTACCAAGAGTTATCTGGTCTCACAACACATTGAAGCCAAGGCCAACAGATTTTTCTCCATTCAAGTTACTATACAAAGATGAAGCAATGACCCCCAAAGAAATAAAGTATGAGGGACCAAGAACAAACATTCAAATGATCACAGAAGAGGATCAAGCAACAAGTAAAGATTTACTCGAAGAAGAAAGAAATGAAGCACTTGAGAATATCATGAAGTACCAACTCGAAACACAGAAGTGGTACAACAAAAAAGTCAAGCTAAGAGAATTAGCACCAGGAGATTTTGTCCTCAAAAGAAAAAGAGACGAAGACACAGTGAAAAAATTCCAACAAAAGTGGGAAGGGCCTTTCATCATCACAAGAACAAGCAAAGAAGGTGCATATCATCTAGCAAATCTTAAAGGTGAAGAACTCAGTCACTTAGAATATAGAAGCACTTCGCAAATACTACCCATAACCAAACTAGAAGAGTAGTTTTCTTTTCTGCAAAGTAGAGAAGTTCCATTCCAAGCAAATTTACAACGTAATCGAGCTGCACCCTTTTTCCACTCAGGGGAAACCCTCCGCAGGGTGAGTTTTTTTTAATGAGGCAGTCTCTTTGTAAATCTCATGAAGTATAAATGAGAAAGTAGTTTCCCCGAAAGAAATGTCTTCACATTACACGATAAAAAGCAAAATGCCGAAGAGTATATCCAAAGTATACTCTCACATCGGCATAAATCTCACAAAACTGTAAGTTAGCATCAACATTTTTATCAAATCTATAAAATGCTAACTTATCCAATACAAACAAATCCCGTCTAAATTTTCCAACTTAATTTCACTGAGGTGAAAATGCTTCACTAAGGTGAAAATGGTTTTGGTTTCTAAGCAAAGTATACGAGTCTACTTCGAACGAAAAAGAAGGGACAACGTTTCAAAATTTGCTAAGGCAAATTTTTTGACTTCTTTTCTCCAA
>CM041635.1:42038171-42062157 GCA_023333625.1 Bothriochloa decipiens | reverse complement strand
CAAATTTTTTGACTTCTTTTCTCCAAGGAGAAAATATTTCAAACTTCGAAGCGAAGCATACGCGTCTACTTCGTACGAAAAAGAAGGGACGTCGTTTCAAAATTTGCTAAGGCAAATTTTTCGACTTCTTTTCTCCAAGGAGAAAATATTTCAAACTTCCAAGGGAAGTATACGCGTCTATTTCGAAGGAAAAAGAAGGGACGTCGTTTCAAAATTTGCTAAGGCAAATTTTTGACTTCTTTTCTCCAAGAAGAAAATATTTCAAACTTCCAAGCGAAGTATACGCGTGTACTTCGAACGAAAAAGAAGGGATGGCGTTTCAAAATTTGCTAAGGCAAATTTTTCGACTTCTTTTCTCCAAGGAGAAAATATTTCAAACTTCCAAGCGAAGCATACGCGTCTACTTCATACGAAAAAGAAGGGACATCGTTTCAAAATTTGCTCAGGCAAAATTTTTGACTTCTTTTCTACAAGGAGAAAATATTTCAAACTTCCAAGGGAAGTATACGCGTCTATTTCGAACGAAAAAGAAGGGACGTCGTTTCAAAATTTGCTAAGGCAAATTTTTTGACTTGTTTTCACCAAGGATAAAATATTTCAAATTTCCAAGCGAAGCATACGCGTATACTTCGAACGAAAAAAGAAGGGACGGCGTTTCAAAATTTGCTAAGGCAAATTTTTTGACTTCTTTTCTCCAAGGAGAAAATATTTCAAACTTCCAAGCGAAGCATATGCGTCTACTTCGAACAAAAAACAAGGGACGGCATTTCAAAATTTTCTAAGGCAAATTTTTTGACTTCTTTTCTCCAAGGAGAAACTATTTCAAACTTCCAAGCGAAGTATACGCGTCTACTTTGAACGAAAAAGAACGGACGTCGTTTCAAAATTTGCTAAGGCAAATTTTTTGACTTCTTTTCTCCAAGGAGAAAATATTTCAAACTTCCAAGCGAAGTATACGCGTCTACTTCAAACGAAAAAGAAGGGACGACATTACAAAATTTGCCATGGCAAAATTTTCAACTTCTTTTCTCTAAGGAGAAAATATTTCAAACTTCCAAGTGAAGCATACGCGTCTACTTCGAACGAAAAAGAAGGGACGACATTTTAAAATTTGCTAAGGCAAATTTTTCGACTTCTTTTCTCCAAGGAGAAAATATTTCAAACTTCCAAGCGAAGTATACGCGTCTACTTCGAACAGAAAAGAAGGTACGTTGCTTCAAAATTTGCTAAGGAAAATTTTTTGACTTCTTTTCTCGAAGGAGAAAATATGTCAAACTTCCAAGCGAAGCATACGCGTCTACTTCGTACGAAAAAGAAGGGACGTCGTTTCAAAATTTTCTAAGGCAAATTTTTTGACTTCTTTTCTCCAAGGAGAAAATATTTTAAACTTCCAAGCGAAGCATACGCGTCTATTTCGAATGAAAAAGAAGGGACGGCGTTTCAAAATTTACGAAGGCAAATTTTTTGACTTCTTTTCTCCAAGGCGAAAATATTTCAAACTTCCAATCAAGGCATACGCATCTACTTCGAATGAAAAAGAAGGGACGGCGTTTCAAAATTTGCAAAGGCAAATTTTTTGACTTCTTTTCTCCAAGGAGAAAATATTTTAAACTTCCAAGCGAAGTATACGCGTGTACTTCGAACGAAAAAGAAGGGACGTAGTTTCAAAGTTTGCTAAGGCAAATTTTTGGACTTCTTTTCTCCAAGGAGAAAATATTTCAAACTTCCAAGCGAAGCATACGCGTCTACTTCGAACAAAAAAGAAGGGACGACGTTTCAAAATTTGCTAAGGAAAATTTTTTGACTTCTTTTCTCTAAGGAGAAAATATGTTGGGGTATGGAGATTACACTCAACCAAATGAGACGAAAATGATATGCGGGTTGCGATTGTATTTCATCTTGTCCTGAAACGTACATTCCAGGGGGTATTTATAGGCCCCCTGGCTTCGTCATTTAAAAAATCTTACAAACTTGTCATGATACTTCCTATACATTTAGCTAAAAAGCTTATTGACAAAGTGACGAAACACACTTCGCCCTTTTATTTTTGTCTCTTCAAGCAACTTTGGGCCCGACCCCGATTTCTTGACTTAGCCGGCAACTTCACTATTTCTTCATGCGAAGTTGCTAGGACTGCTTTGCTGGTCATCAGGAACGCAGTGAAGTTATTTAGGTAATCTTTGTCATGTGTCTAAAACATGTGATAGCATATGTGCGAAGTCCGAGATGCGCACAGCGAAGTGATGACGTCATCTTCGCTAAGTCGCGAATACCTGGCGAAGTTATCTTCACCAGTTAACCTGAAACATGTCAAAAAATATACGAGCGAAGTCGCAAATAGTCACAGTGAAGTATCTTTGTTATCTTTGCTGGACCTGTAATCATCTCAAAAGTCTGTAATGAAATCTTTATTTCCAAAGTTTGGAAAAGAAGTTTGTATGTCAAAGTTGCTTCCCAACAGCAGCCCCTCGCGGGCGAAGAAGGCCTACTCCAAAGGTCTGAATTCCACAAAGTTTAATATGAAACTTTTCCTAACAAACGTCGTCCAAACTTTGGAGTTGGCCTATTTGAATCTTGAATTTAACGGCTAGTTTTGACTGGTTGACCAGACACCGCCTATAAATAGCGAGGCTTTCCCCCCTGAGGCTGTCGTTTTTACAAGACGGGAAACTCTGCCAAAATTTTTCTTGAGCTCGGAAGTTTGAGATAGTTTTTGCTGACTTCTGCTACTTTTGTTCGTCCTTTCTTGAGCTCTGAAGCGTGTTTGACAACTTCGGCAAGGTTTGTTTCGTTTAGGTTTTATGTTTTATGATCTTGTCTGGGTTATTCTAATTTTTGATTTTATAGATGTCTTCGCGGGATTTGCAAGATCAAGTTCACTCTCAAGAGAGCTCAAAAGTTGATGATGATAGCTTGCCTGTGGGTACAGACGACGAGAATCTTGATGATGTTGATGCGTCTGTCGAGGATTCGGTCAAGGATGATGAGGGTTTCACCTTGACTTTTGATAAAATTTTGTTTGAGAAGGTTCATCTTGATGAAATGGTTCAGTTGAAGATTGTTGAGCGTGACCAAGTGAGAGTCCCTGATCCTGAGGAGTGTAACCCGAAGCCCCATCCTGATGAATGCATTGTTTATCAGGATCTATTTACTGCTGGTCTTCGCTTTCCTTGCTAGGATTTTGTTGAAGACGTGCTGAAGGCTTTCAACATTCAGATGCATCATTTAACTCCAAACGGTGTAGTTAGACTGGCACAATTTGTTTGGGCCGTCAAGTCCCAGGAGGCTATTGCCGACATTGCTGCTTGTTGCGAGCTTTTTGAGATGCATACTCAGTTCAAAGAGTTTATGCTTGATGGGCGAGTGATTACCAAGTATTTTTCTTGTTCGAGTTTTAAGGTTGCCCGCAACGCTGTCCAGATTTCTCCGGCGATAAGGAACAAGTGGGGTGTTGGGGACTGGTCGAGGTATTTGTTCTACCACAAAGTGCCCATGGTTGAGGAAAGGGATTCTATGACTAAGAGGATGGTGAAAAGATATCCAATGGCTGCTAGGATGGAGATTGAAAAGTTTGAGTTGTCTCCGTCTCTTTCTTCTCCTATGATTTCAAAAACTATGGTTAAGGCATACGAGTGCGCGGCTTCGTTGCAATGTGCAAGAGATCTTGTAGAAGAATATGCTGCTGCTAGGATTTGGCCACTAAAGAAAGGATGGTCGTTTCAATGTTTTCATCCCAAGAATGTTCGAGGTATAAGTTATAAGTTTCCAGATAATGATTTTCATCGTCCGTGGACTTTTGCTAGTGATGAAGATTTTGTGAATGTTGTCAAGAGTCGGGCCGAAGATCTACTTGGAAAATATGTGCAGAGTGAAAAAATAATATCGATAAAATTATTGGAAATGAATACAAGCGTTTGAATAGAGTTTTTGAAGTCGCGCATGTTGAGTATGGTGAACAGCCTCCTCCTACTTATCGCCGCGAAAAGAAGCAAGGCCAAAAGAAGGAGACTGTTAAGGGTGCAAAGCGCAAAGCTGGTCCTAACAAAATTGTTGCCAAGAAATTGAAGAAGAATCAAAGTCCTTCTGTTTTACTTGATAGTGAAGAACTTGAAGCTGTCCTTGATCAGACTCTAGATATGGAAGGGAATATTGTTTCTGGTGTTGGTGCTAGTGGCGAAGGTGGTGTTGAGGTTGTGAGAGGTGGTGGTGATGGTGATGCTGGTTTTTCTATTTCTGAAGATGTTGAGGGTGAGGTCAGAAAAATTTGTATAACTTTCTCTTCTAGTGGTTTGGCTCCGCTATTACTTACTCCACTTAACGAAAATTTATAGAATTTGCAAGCTCATGGAACTTCTGCAGGCGGTTTTGGCGAAGTTGATGTGAGGGTTAGCTTGGTCTCTGATAGAGAGACTCAAGTTGGGGATTTTAAGAAAGTTGCTGAATCGGCTTCGCTGAGGACTGATGCTGAGGCCCCTGTTGCCGAGCCTCACAAGGAAGTTGTTAATGCTGGGAAAACAACTTCGATTGAGAACCCAGCTGCTACTGAGGCTGGCGAAGTTGATATTGAAAATGTGTTAAAGAAAACTGGAGGTTCTAAGGTTTACTCTCTGAACCTTAAAGATAGTGATGATGAAGTTTTTGATGATGTGGAAAATGATGATAGATTGGCACGTTTGTCCAGCTCTACCATCCAAGTAGAGAGTGGAAAGAGTGTTGATTGCAACTTGGGTGAGTATATTTCAACCAGTGAGTATTGCGACTTATCATTTCTTTTTGGTTTGAACTGCTTTGTTTTGTTAACTTTTTCATTTTTCTTGCAGAGACTATCTTTCCTCACGCGCCATCTTCTCCTCGAAAAAGTGTTGACTTAAGCAAGTTTACCAGTCAAGAACCTGTTACTCCTGTTATTCCTACTGCTAGCGAAGCTGATGTTTCTGATGCCCTTAAACGTGAGTTGGTGTTTTGTCAGAAAGAAGGGTTAAGTCTAGATAGTTTCAAGTTCATTGGTATTGGGGCTGATAAACTTCGGATGATGCCTCGCACTTCTGAGGTTCAGTTGTCGATGTGTATAGACGAGGCCTTCACTGTCCCTGATGCAGAACTTAAAATATCCAAGAAACCTTTGCTTGAAGTTGCTGATGCGGGATTGTCAATGATGTACAAAGGTTCTATCCTAATGAGAGGATTGCGAATGGGTTTGGAGGAGAAAGAGAAAAGTTTTGTGCTTTGTGAGCGTGATTATCAGGTTGAAATTGAAAATTTGAAGAAGCAGCTTGCCGAGAAGGAAAAGGAGAGAGCTGATGCTGTGGATGCCCATAATATTTTGTAAGACAAGCTTATCAGTGCTCTTGCCCGTGTTGAAGAAAAAGAGGATGACATCAAGAAGATTATGGAAGATAAGGAAAAGTTAGCGGAATGCATGAGGCGCATTGAGAAAAGGTTGCAGGAACAGGACAAGTCCTTCTTCAACAATTGCAATTGGATTTGGGAACTTTGCTTTGAATGCTATGACAAGTTCGGAGCCCGCCCTGAGGAAAAATGTTGGGAGCTCGGTGATCGTGATAGCTTCTTTAGTTGGATTTGTCATCAATATGAAGATTTATCTCGAGAAACTGAAACCACAGTTGATATTGGAGTATACTACTCTGCTCGTGCTTTGTTTCATTTGATGAAGCAAAGTCAGGATCCTCTGTTTTTGCAACTTTGTGATGCCAACTACAAGTTTCCTTCTGTGGGTGAACTTACCAATGTGACGAGGGCTACGCAAATGTTGTGCAACAAGTATCTAGAGGAATATTGGAGATCAGGTGGTCGGGCTCATTGCTTTGATAAGGCTAGGGAGAAATTGCAGAAGGTAGATTTTGTACTTTAGTTATTTTTGTTTTTTATTGTGTTTTTGTACCTGACTTTTTTTCTCTTTTATGCCAGCAAATTACGAAGGAGGCGGAAGCTGCTCGGAGGGAGGCAGAGAAAATCTCAAAGACGGAGGCTAGCGCTAGAGGTCGAAGCGGTACCAGACCCAACAATGTTAGTGGCAGCCATCTTTAGGCTCTAGCTTTTTTCTTTTGTGAGACGAGGGATTTTGAGATAAAACAACTCTAAGTTGTGGTCTTTGTAAGATATATGCTTGGAGAATGCTTGACTAACTACCTGTCCTACGCAGGTTCCTCATGCTGAGGCTACGCAGGATGTCAAAGACATTGTTCCACTGTTAATGTGTAAAGATGACTTTGTTTTCGAGCCTGCCTAGTTTTTTAGTTTTCGCGTGAAGTGCGAAGGCTGTGATATCGATGAGTTTCTTTCTCGTAAGTTTTGCTATCGTTGTTTTGAACTTGAACTTTTTTGGTGATTGTGACTTACAAATCTTTTATAGACGTGAACAAGCGTCGCTGCGGCGTCCGGCCTCCTAATTGCCGAGTTTTTGGCTTTACGGGCTTTGCGCAAGTAGAAGTTTGATGTGCGGGGTTTGTTTTTCTTCTGTTATTACTCTTGTTTTCTAACTTCTTCTTCTTATAGTTATCTGATTCAAGTACTTCGTCGGCGAGTGTTTGTGGGGACTATTTACGTCATAAAGCGAACAAAATTATAGACGAAGTTGTGAGCGACATACTTGATGACGCTGCCGAAGTAGTTAGTTCTCAAGATGATTAATTCTATAAATATATTTTTGTAATTGGATTGATTGTATTGTAAGCATTCTTTGTTGTGCTGCGAAGTTTGTGAGTTTTCCTTCTCTTGTATGAATAGGTATGGAATAAGTACTTTAAGTTAAATTGTGTAAGTACTTTGTTGAGAAACATGTAATTGAGAACTTTTACCTTAGTAAATTTTGAGATGTTGCCCCTTCTTTTTTGTTCGAAGTGGATGCGTGCACTTCACTTGGGAGCTTGAGACGTTTTTGCCTTAGTGAAGCAAAGTTAAAAAATTTATCTGCCAATTTTTGAAACGCCGTCCCTTTCATTTCGAGCGAAGTGGACGCGTACGCTTCCTTAGGAGCTGAAAACATTTCAACTTGATGAAACGGAGTCAAAAAATTTGCCTTAGCAAATTTTGAAACGCCATTCCTTCCTTTTCGAGCGAAGTGGACGCGTACGCTTTCTTAGAAGCTGAAAACATTTCAACTTGATGAAACAAACTCAAAAAATTTGTCTTAGCAAATTTTAAAACGCCGTCCCTCCTTTTCGAGCGAAGTACGCGCAAAAAATTTGCCTTAGCAAATTTTAAAATGCCGTCCCTTCCTTTTCGAGTGAAGTGGACGCGTACGCTTCCTTAGAAGTTCAAAACATTTCAACTTGATGAAACAAAGTCAAAAAATTTATCTTAGCCAATTTTGAAACGCCGTCCCTTCCTTTTCGAGCGAAGTGGACGCGTACGCTTCCTTAGGAGCTGAAAACATTTCAACTTGATGAAACGGAGTCAAAAAATTTGCCTTAGCAAATTTTGAAACGCCGTTCCTTCCTTTTCGAGCGAAGTGGACGCGTACGCTTTCTTAGAAGCTGAAAACATTTCAACTTGATGAAACAAACTCAAAAAATTTGTCTTAGCAAATTTTGAAACGCCGTCCCTCCTTTTCGAGCGAAGTACGCGTACGCTTCTGTAGAAGCCAAAAACATTTCAACTTAATGAAACAGAGTCAAAAAATTTGCCTTAGCAAATTTTAAAATCTCATCCCTTCCTTTTCGAGTGAAGTGGACGCGTACGCTTCCTTAGAAGTTCAAAACATTTCAACTTGATGAAACAAAGTCAAAAAATTTATCTTAGCCAATTTTGAAACGCCGTCCCTTCCTTTTCGAGCGAAGTACACGTACGCTTCCTTAGAAGCTGAAAACATTTCAACTTAATGAAACAGAGTCCAAAAATTTGCCTTAACAAATTTTGAAACGCCATCCCTTCCTTTTCGAGCGAAGTGGATGCGTACGCTTCCTTAGAAGCTAAAAACATTTCAACTTAATGAAACATTCAAAAAATTTGCCTTAGCAAATTTTGAAACGTCGTCCCATTCTTTTCGAGCGAAGTGGACGCATATGCTTCCTTAGAAGCAGAAACATTTCACCTTAGTGAAATAAAGTCGAAAAATCTATCGTAGCAGGCCGTCCCTTCCTTTTGAGCGAAGTGGACGCATATGCTTCCTTAGAAGAAGAAACATTTCACCTTAGTGAAATAAAGTCAAAAAATCTGCCCTAGCAGGCCGTCCCTTCCTTTTTTGCGAAGTGGACGCATATGCTTCCTTAGAAGCAGAAACATTTCACCTTAGTGAAATAAAGTCAAAAAAATCTGCCGTAGCAGGCCCTCCCTTCCTTTTTTGCGAAGTGGACGCATATGCTTCCTTAGAAGCAGAAACATTTCACCTTAGTGAAATAAAGTCAAAAAATTTGCCTTAGCAAATTTTGAATTGAATAAGTTAGCATTTTTTAGATTTAATAAAATGTTGATGCTAATTTAGCTTTGCAAAAATTTGTGCCGATATTAGAGTATATGTTGGATATACTCTTCGGCATTTGTACTTTTGGTTGCGCAATGTAGAGACATATTTCTGGGGAAACTGGTTTCTCATTTTATATTTCATGAGACTTACAAAGAGACTGCCTCGTTAAAAAACCACTCACCCTGCGAAGGGTTTTCCCCTGAGTGAAAAAAGAGTGCAGCTCGGTTATTGTTGCAGGAACGTAAATTTACTTAAAAGGGAAAATCTACTTCTACTTCTGCTGAAAAGTAGACTAATCCTGTTGTCTTGCTTATGGATAGTACTTGCGGAGTGCTTCTATGTTCCAGGTGTGACTGAGTTCCTCACCTTTAAGGTTTGCCAGATGATACGCACCTTCTTTGTTTGTTCTTGTGACGATGAAAGGGCCTTCTCATTTTTGCTAGAATTTTCCCACTGTGTCTTTGTCTCTTTTTTTCTTTAGGACGAGATCTCCTGGTGCTAACTCTCTTGGCTTAACTTTTTTGTTGTACCACTTCTGTGTTTCAAGTTGGTACTTCTTGACGTTCTCGAGTGCCTCATTTCTTACTTTTTGGAGCAAGTCCTTGCTTGTTATTTGGTCTTCTTCTGTGATCACTTGAACATTTGTTCTTGGACCTTCATATTTTATCTCTTCGGGGGTCATTGCTTCATCTCCATAAAGTAACTTGAATGGAGAGAAATCTGTTGGCCTTGATTTTGAAGTGTTGTGTGACTAGATTACTTTTGGTAATTCATCGACCCATTTTCCCTTTTTGAGGTCTGTTAGGAACTTTGAAATTCCAGTGCAAATTATCTTGTTTGCTTTTTCGACTGCTCCGTTAGACTGTGGGTGTTTTACTGATGCAAAGCAAAGTTTGATTCCCATTGACTGGCAGTATTCTCTGAAGTCTTCGCTGTTAAACTGGGTTCCATTATCTACAGTGATGTATCTTGGGACTCCGAATCTGCATATGATGTTTTGCCATAGGAATTTTTTCATTGTATGAGAAGACATGTTTGTGATTGGCTTCGCTTCAATCCACTTGGTGAAATATTCGACTGTAACTATTGCGTATTGGTAGTTGCCTTGAGCTGGAGGTAACTTTCCAACTATGTCGATTCCCCATCTTGCTAGTGGCCAGGTTGGTTCAATTGGTTGTAGATTTGTTCCTGGTGCTTTAACTTTGTTTCCTGCCATTTGGCAATTGTGATAGGTCTGAATGATTTCTTTGCTGTCATTTTGGGCAGTTGGCCAGAAGAACCCTTGTCTAAAGGCTTTTCCAACTATTGATCTAGCCCCGGTGTGACATCCACAGATTCCACCGTGTATTTCTTTCAACAGGTTTTTGCCATCTTCTCTCGAGATGCACTTTAGTAGTGGTTGGCAAACTCCTTCCTTGTATAGTTCTTCGTTGATGATTTTGTAGCTTCTGGTCTTTTGCTTCATTCTTGCTTCATCAGCTTCGTTTTCTGGCTCGTAGAATCCTTTGAGGAATGCGACAATTGGAGCCCTCCAATCTTCGCTTTCTAAGATGTGTACTTCTTTTGGTTGTTCAACTTTTGTTTTTGTTGAGGCTTCGGTGATAGTTTGGAAGAAAAGAGATGCAGAAAGAAGAGTCCAAAGAAAAGAATAGAATATATAACGATTATAGCCATGTATGTAGTAGGAAGAGGAAAGAAAGAATTAATACAACTATGTTGTCAACTATTTATACTCATTGCTAGAGTGAAATAAGTTTCTTCATGCGCTTACGGATAAGCAAAAAGAATAGATTCTTACTCTAGTAGGTTTGGTTGGTTGGCATAGTCCATTGTTTAGGAATCCAATCCGGATGTGAAGTATAGGTATGTGTATGGCAAGGGAATGTGCTTTCGATAGTCTCTCGGCTTCTTTATCCTCTAGCCGTTGAGAAGCAAGCCTTTGCAGTGCTCGCAGTGCTTTTCCAGGTAGAGGTGGTAACTCTAACTTTTGGGCGGCAGCTTTTGCAATTTCATCTACGTCTGCATTATCATTTCTTTAAATGCTTTTCACTGTGAATCCAACAAAGTGTTTTTCTTGATCTCTCAGCAGTTGGAGATACTTTGCTAGCTCTAGATCTCTTGCTTTGTAATTTTTCTCTATATGCCCAGCCACAACTTGAGAATCTATCTTGATTATTAGTTTTTGAATCCCCATTGCTCTTGCTTTGCGGAGCCCCAGTAATACTGCCTCGTATTCTGCAATGTTGTTGGTGCATTGAAAGTCTAATCTTGCTGCGTATTTGAGTTTAATTCCAGAAGGTGAAGTTATGACTGCTGCTGCTCCTGCGCCGGCGAAGCCCCAAGCACCATCGCAATAGATTATCTACACTGGTTGCTCCATTCTTTCTTGGTTGTACTTCAAAGGTGTCTAATCTGCCATGAAGTCAGCCAACACTTGAGATTTGATTGCTGTTCTTTTCTCGAATTTGATAAAGTATTGGGACAGCTCTGTGGCCCATTTTCCTAATCTCCCCGAGGATTTGCAGCCTTGTAAAACTTCTTTAAGGGGTTGATTTGTTGGCACTCTTATTTTGTGTGCTTGGAAGTAGTGTTTCAACTTTCTGGATTCCATAAGTATTGCATATGCAATTTTCTCAATTTCTGAGTAAAAAACTTTTGATCCAGACAGAGCATCGGATGCGAAGTAGACTGGAACTTGTTTTATTGAGTGCTCATGTTCTTCTTCTTGGATCAGTACTGCACTAACTATGCTTTCGTTTGCTGATATGTATAGTAGTAAGTCTTCTGTTGGATCAGGTGTTGCTAAAGTTGAAGGATTGGATAGGTGCTTTTTTATTTCTTCGAAAGCTTCTTGCTGTGCTTGACCCCAGTTGAATTTTTCCTTTTTTCCTTTTAGTGCTTGGAATATTGGGAGGCTTCGCTCAGCTGATTTGGATATAAATCTGTTCAGCGAAGCTAATCTTCCTGTCAACTTTTGGATGTCCTTGATCTTTCTTGGCACCTGCATGTTCAATATTTCCTTTACCTTCTCTGGATTCGGGTCGATTCCTTTTGCGGATACGATGCATCCCAAAATTTTTCCTGTTCGAACTCCGAATGTGCATTTTTCTAGGTTCAGCTTTAAATTTGCTTTTCTGAGATTAGAGAAAGTTTCTTGCAAGTCTTCGACATGGTCTTCTCTTTTCTTGCTTTTGACTACCAGGTCATCAACATACGCAAGCAGATTTCTTGGTATTTGATCTTTGAGAACTGTGGATGTCATTCGGATGAAAGTTGTTCCTGCATTCTGAAGCCCCTCGGCCATTCTTTGGAAGCAGTAAGTTCCGAATGGTGTGATGAAGCTTGTGAATTCTTCATCTTCTTTTTTCATCCAGATCTGATGGTAGCTTGAATAGCAGTCGAGGAAACTGAGCATTTCACTTCCTGCTGCCTGATCTACCAAGGTGTCTATTCTTGGTAGTGGAAAGTTGTCTTTTGGGCACGCCTTGTTGAGATCTGTAAAGTCTATGCACATTCTCCACCTTTTGTTTTTCTTCTGCACCATGACTATGTTTGTGAGCCAAGTTGTGAATTGGACTTCTCTTATGACTTTTGCATCTAACAATCTTTGGACTTTGGCTTTTGCAGCTTGTGTTCTGTCTTCCGATAATTTTCTAAGTTTTTGCTTTTTTGGCCTGAAGTTTGGGTCGATGTTTAACTTGTGTTCTATGACATCCCTGCTTACTCCTCCTAAGTCTTGTGCAGATCAGGCGAGGACATCCTTGTTACTTCACAAGACTTGTATTAGCTTTTCTTCTTCTTCTTTTGATAGGTTTGTGCCGATGATAACTTGTCTTTCTGGCACCATTGGGTCGATTGGCACTTTCTTTGTGTCTTCACAGGGCTTCGCTTTTTCTTGTATCTTCGCGTTTTTAGTTTCAAGCTCATCATCTTCTTTTTCTTGTATCACATGGATATTTTTGAAAGCTAGGCTTGCGTCTCTTTCTATGTTTCTTGCCTCTGTTTGATCGCCGAAGATGGTTATGATGCCATTGACTGCTGGCATCTACATGCATAAGTACGGGTAGCTTACTATGGCTTCGAAGGCATTTAAACTTCCCCTTCCAAAGATTGCATTGTACTGGCTGTGCATTTCAACAACATCAAATGCTATTTGTTCTCTTCTCGCGTTGTTCACTGTTCCAAATGAGACTAGCAAGACGATTCTGCCGATAGAGTTTATTTTCTTTTCGCCGAAGCCAACTAATGGGTGCTCGGCTCTTCCCAAAGTTTTTCTGTCAATTTGCATTACATCTAAGGTTCTTGTGAATATTATGTCTGCTGAGTTGCCACCATCTATCAGAATTTTTGTTACTACCCAGCCTTCGATGTTTGCTTCTATGACCATCGCGTCCATATGCGGGTAATCTTTGAGTTTGAGATCTTGTTCAGAGAATGTGATTGGCATGTGGGACCATCTTGTTTTCTTGAACGGACCTTCGATTGCTATGGAGTTCACTCTTCTGAAATAATTTCTTCTTTCGTTTCTTATATCGAGCTCCATGCTATTTTCTCCGAAGATCATAATTCTGTCTTTGCTTGGGATGATTGCATTCCCATTGCTTATTGATGCTTCAGATATTGGATGAGGGAAATTGTTGTGTTGAATTTGGTAGTTGCTATTTGTAACTGAACTTTCGGGGTGAAAACTTTGCTGCTGACTTGGGCCCCATTGATTTTGCGGGCACATTGCTATCGGCTGGCAATTGTATATTCGCGGAGGTGGTGGCAACATGTGTTGAGGGTAAGTTATTGGCAGGTAACTTGTTCTTTGGGGAGCTAGATGATTGACAACTTTCAGCTGCGAAGTTGCTCTATTTTCTTCTTGTGCTTCTTCAATGCTTTTCTTTATTTTTGGGCACATCTCGATGTGTGGCCAGCCCCTTTGCCGTGTATGATGCAGTACATTTCTTTGGGCCTCAAAATTTTCCTTTCAAAGTTTCTGCTTTGGTTGTTATAGTTTGGCCTTTGTTGGAAATTTTCCTTGTAATTTCTGTTGTTTTGAAAGTTTCTTTGATTGCTTGAGCTTGGACCTTGGAGGTTGACTTCGCTTGAGTTGTTGATATGGTTTATTCTCTGAAATGGTCTTCGCTCTGTGTTTGTCACTCTTGAGTGTTAGAAGATGTTGTTTGCTCTTGACTTATTTCTTTCCCCATTTTTTCTTCTATTCTTTTCCTGTAGTCTTCGTCGCATTCACAGTACTTTCTCATTTCTCCGTATAGTTTTCAATTATGGTTGGTCTTTCCCTTTTGAAGTGTGAAGAAAGTTGGCCAGCTCGCAGTCCTTTGATTGCTGCTATGATGACAACTTCGTCTGGTATGTTTGGAATTTGAGCTTTTGTTTGTACAAATCTTTTATAGTACTGGCTCAACGGTTCTTTTGGTTGCTGCTTGATGTTGAAGAGATCATCGCTGGTAAGCTCAACACTTTGTAGGCCTTGGAAATCTAGAAGCAAGGTTGTGCGAAGTTGATCCCAGGATTTTATTGACCTTGGTTTTAGCGAAGAGTACCAATGCTGCGCTGGTCCTCTTACTGCCATGATGAGTGACTTCGCTAGGGTGTTTGCATCTCCCCCGCTTAATGCTATTGCTACTTCGGAGCTCATAAAAAATTGTCTTAGGTCAGACATGCCATTGTAGGTTGGGATGATATTGAATTTGAAACCTGCTGGCCACTTCGCTAGCTGAATGTCGATTGACAAGGGCGACTCTGTATCAATTGTTGCTATTTGACTTTGGTTTTCTTTCCTGTTGGTGTTTTTGCTTGCTGAGTTTGGATCTTGAATCATGACTTCGCTCTCGTTTTCTATTGCGTCATTGATCTTTCTTAGTTCAGCCTCTGCTTCTGCGATTTTTTGCCTCAAAGACTTTTCTCTTGTTCTCATTCTTGCTTCCTCCAGCTGTTTTTTCTTGGCAATGAGTTGTTCTTCGAGTTCTTTGAGTCTTCTTTCTTCGTTCTGAGTTTCTTCATCTTCTTGTAGGTGTCTGTTTTCTGTTTCTGTTTGATCTTCCAAGAGTGGGTCTTTGTCTTGGTTTGGATTGTCTCCAGCCGAAGTTACCTTTTTGCTAAGTCTTTCCATTTTGCGTCCGCATGGTGGTCATGGGCGTCTTCGATCACATAAATAGAAGGTGCCAGATGTTGGGGTATGGAGATTACACTCAAGCAAATGAGACAAAAACGATATGCGGGTTGCGATTGTATTTCATCTTGTCCTGAAACATACATTCCAGGGGGTATTTTATAGGCCCCCTGGCTTCGTCATTTAAAGAATCTTACAAACTTGTCATGATACTTCCTATACATTTTGCTAAAAAGCTTATTGACGAAGTGACGAAACACACTTCGCCCTTTTCTTTTTGTCTCTTCAAGCAACTTTGGGCCCGATCCCGATTTCTTGACTTAGCCAGCAACTTCACTATTTCTTCATGCGAAGTTGCTAGGACAGCTTTGCTGGTCATCAGGAACACAGCAAAGTTATTCAGGTAATCTTCATCACGTTTCTGAAACATGTGATGGGCACAGCGAAGTGATGACATCATCTTCGCTAAGTCGCCGATACCTGGCAAACTTATCTTCGCCAGTTAACCTGAAACATGCCAAAAAATATACGAGCGAAGTCGCAAATAGTCGCAGTGAAGTATCTTTGTTATCTTCGCTGGCCCTGTAATCATCTCAAAAGTCTGTAATGAAATCTTTATTTTCAAAGTTTGAAAAAGAATTTTGTATGTCAAAGTTGCTTCCCAACAAAATATTTCAAACTTCCAAGCGAAGCATACGCGTCTACTTCGAACGAAAAAGAAGGGACGACATTTTAAAATTTGCTAAGGCAAATTTTTTGACTTCTTTTCTCCAAGGAGAAAATATTTCAAACTTCCAAGCAAAGTATATGTGTCTACTTCGAACGAAAAAGAAGGGACGACGTTTCAAAATTTGCTAAGGCAAATTTTTCAACTTCTTTTCTCCAAGGAGAAAATATTTCAAACTTCCAAGCAAGTATACGCGTCTACTTCAAACGAAAAAGAAGGGACGGCGTTTCAAAATTTACTAAGACAAATTTTTTTACTTCTTTTCTCCAAGGAGAAAATAATTCAAACTTCAAAGCGAAGTAAACGTGTGTACTTCGAACGAAAAAGAAGAGGAGTCATTTCAAAATTGGCTAAGACAAATTTTTCGACTTATTTTCTCCAAGAACAAAATATTTTAAACTTCCAAGCAAAGCATATGCGTCTACTTCAAACGAAAAGAAGGGATGGCGATTCAAAATTTGCTAAGGCAAATTTTTCGACTTCTTTTCTCCAAGGAGAAAATATTTCAAACTTCCAAGCGAAGCATACGTGTCTACTTCGAACGAAAATGAAGGGACGGCATTTCAAAATTTGGTAAGGCAAATTTTTTGACTTCTTTTCTCCAAGGAGAAAATATTTCAAACTTCCAAGTGAAGTATACGTGTCTACTTCGAACGAAAAAAGGGGACGGCGTTTCAAAATTTGTTAAGGCAAAATTTTTTAATTCTTTTCTCCAAGGAGAAAATATTTCAAACTTCCAAGTGAAGTATATGTGTCTACTTCGAACGAAAAAAGGGGACGGCGTTTCAAAATTTGTTAAGGCAAAATTTTTGACTTCTTTTCTCCAAGGAGAAAATATTTCAATCTTCCAAGCGAAGTATACGCGTCTACTTCGAACGAAAAAGAAGGGATAGCGTTTTAAAATTTGCTAAGGCAAATTTTTTGACTTCTTTTCTCCAAGGAGAAAATAGTTCAAACTTCCAAGCAAAGCATACACGTCTACTTCGAACGAAAATGAAGGGACGGCATTTCAAAATTTGCTAAGGCAGATTTTTTGACTTCTTTTCTCCAAGGAGAAAATATTTCAATCTTCCAAGCGAAGCATATGCGTCTACTTCGAACGAAAATAAAGGAACGGCGTTTCAAAATTTACTAAGGCAAATTTTTTGACTTCTTTTCTCCAAGGAGAAAATATTTCAATCTTCCAAGCAAGTATACGTGTCTACTTCAAACGAAAAAGAAGGGACAGCGTTTCAAAAATTCCTAAGGCAAATTTTTTGACTTCTTTTCTCCAAGGAGAAAATATTTCAAACTTCTAAGCAAAGTAAACGCGTCTACTTCGAACGAAAAAGAACGGACCTCATATCAAAATTTGCTAAGGCAAATTTTTCAACTTCTTTTCTCCAAGGAGAAAACATTTTAAACTTCCAAGCGAAGTATACGCTTCTACTTCAAACAAAAAAGAAGGGACGGCGTTTCAAAATTTGCTAAGGTAAATTTTTTGATTTCTCTTCTCTAAGGAGAAAATATTTCAAAATTTCAAGCGAAGTATACGTGTCTACTTTGAACGAAAAAGAAGGGACGACGTTTCAAAATTTGCTCAGGTAAATTTTTCTACTTCTTTTTTCCAAGGAGAAAATATTTCAAACTTCCAAGGGAAGTATATGTGTCTACTTCGAACGAAAAAGACGGGACGACGTTTCAAAATTTGCTAAGGCAAATTTTTCAACTTCTTTTCTCCAAGGAGAAAATATTTCAAACTTCCAAGCAAGTATACGCGTCTACTTCAAACGAAAAAGAAGGGACGGCGTTTCAAAATTTACTAAGACAAATTTTTTGACTTCTTTTCTCCAAGGAGAAAATAATTCAAACTTCAAAGCGAAGTAAACGTGTGTACTTCGAACGAAAAAGAAGAGGAGTCATTTCAAAATTGGTTAAGACAAATTTTTCGACTTATTTTCTCCAAGAACAAAATATTTTAAACTTCCAAGCAAAGCATATGCGTCTACTTCGAACGAAAATGAAGGGACGACGTTTCAAAAATTGCTAAGGCAAATTTTTTGACTTGTTTTCTCCAAGGAGAAAATATTTTCAACTTTCAAGTGAAGTATACGCGTCTACTTCGAATGAAAAAGAAGTGACGGCATTTCAAAATTTGCTAAGGCTATTTTTTGACTTCTTTTCTCCAAGGAGAAAATATTTCAAATTTCCAAGCGAAGCATACGCGTCTATTTCGAACGAAAAAGAAGGGACGACGTTTCAAAATTTGCTAAGGCAAATTTTTTGACTCCTTTTCTTAAAGAAGAAAATATTTCAAACTTCCAGTCGAAGCATACGCGTCTACTTCGAACGAAAAAGAAGGGACGACATTTCAAAATTTGCTAAGAAAAATTTTTCAACTTCTTTTCTCCAAGAAGAAAATATTTCAAACTTCCAAGCGAAGTGTACGCGTGTACTTCGAACGAAAAAGAAGGGACGGCATTTCAAAATTTGCTAAGGTAAATTTTTCGACTTCTTTTCTCCAAGGAGAAAATATTTCAAACTTCCAAGCGAAGCATACGCGTCTACTTCGAACAAAAAAGAAGGGACGACATTTCAAAATTTGATAAGGCAAATTTTTTGACTTCTTTTCTCCAGGGAGAAAATATTTCAAACTTCCAAACGAAGCATACGCGTCTACTTCGAACGAAAAAGAAGTGACGGCGTTTCAAAATTTGCTAAAGCAAATTTTTTGACTTCTTTTCTCCAAGGAGAAAATATTTCAAACTTCCAAGCGAAGCATACGCGTCTACTTCAAACAAAAAAGAAGGGACGATATTTCAAAATTTGATAAGGCAAATTTTTTGACTTCTTTTCTCCAAGGAGAAAATATTTCAAACTTCCAAACGAAGCATACGCGTCTACTTCGAACGAAAAAGAAGTGACGGCGTTTCAAAATTTGCTAAAGCAAATTTTTTGACTTCTTTTCTTCAAGGAGAAAATATTTCAAACTTCCAAGCGAAGTATACGCGTCTACTTCGAAAGAAAAAGAAGGGACGACGTTTCAAAATTTGCTAAGGCAAATTTTTCGACTTCTTTTCTCGAGGGAGAAAATATTTCAAACTTCCATGCGAAGTATACGCGTCTACTTCGAACAAAAAAGAAGGGATGACGTTTCAAAATTTGCTAAGGCAAATTTTTCAACTTCTTTTCTCCAAGGAGAAAATATTTTCAACTTCCAAGCGAAGCATACGTGTCTACTTCGAACGAAAAAGAAGGGACGACGTTTTAAAATTTGCTCAGGTAAATTTTTCTCTTCTTTTCTCCAAGGAAAAAATATTTCAAACTTCCAAGCGAAGCATACGCGTCTATTTCGAACAAAAAAGAAGGGACGACGTTTCAAAATTTGCGGAGGCAAATTTTTTGACTTCTTTTCTTTAAGGAGAAAATATTTTAAACTTTCAAGCAAAGCATACGCATCTACTTCGAACGAAAAAGAACGGACGTCATTTCAAAATTTGCCTAATTTTTCAACTTCTTTTCCCCAAGGAGAAAATATTTTAAACTTCCAAGCGAAGTATACGCATCTACTTCGAACGAAAAAGAAGGGACGGCATTTCAAAATTTGCTAAGGCAAATTTTTCAACTTCTTTTCTCTAAGGAGAAAATACTTCAAACTTTCAAGCGAAGCATACGTGTCTACTTCGAATGAAAAAGAAGGAACGACGTTTTAAAATTTGCTCAGGTAAATTTTTCTACTTCTTTTCTCCAAGGAGAAAATATTTCAAACTTCTAAGCGAAGCATACGCGTCTACTTCGAACAAAAAAGAAGGGGCGACCTTTCAAAATTTGCTAAGGCAAATTTTTTGACTTCTTTTCTCCAAGAAGAAAATATTTCAAACTTCCAAGCTAGTATACGCGTCTACTTCGAACAAAAAAGAAGGGACAGCATTTCAAAATTTGCTAAGGCAAATTTTTTGACTTCTTTTCTCCAAAGAGAAAATATTTCAAACTTCCAAGTGAAGTATACACGTCTACTTGGAACGAAAATAAAGTGACGGCGTTTCAAAATTTGCTAAGGCAATTTTTTCGACTTCTTTTCTCCAAGGAGAAAATATTTCAAACTTCCAAGTGAAGTATACGCGTCTATTTTGAACGAAAAAGAAGGGACGACGTTTTAAAATTTGCTAAAAAATTTTTTTTGACTTCTTTTCTTCAAGGAGAAAATATTTCAAACTTCCAAGCGAAGTATACGCGTCTACTTCGAACGAAAAAGAAGGGATAGCGTTTCAAAATTTGCTAAGGCAAATTTGTCAACTTCATTTCTCCAAGGAGAAAATATTTTAAACTTCCAAGCGAAGTATACGCGTCTATTTTGAACAAAAAAGAAGGGACGACGTTTGAAAATTTGCTAAGGCAAATTTGTTTTTGGGAAACTATCTTCAATTTTTGGAGCTCTCCTGAGACTGAATTTAGTCTTGCAGATCCAACAAAGACATCTATAAAAACCAAGATCATTAAAAACTCTAACAAAATTAAGAACAACAACATAAAGAATTGAACAAACAAATCTGATCGAAGTTGTTGAACAAACTCTGCCCGATAAGATCAGCACAGGATGAATACAAACAGCAAGTGTCACTAAAAACTATCTTCAATTTTCTAGCTCAAGAAAATTTTTGGCAGAGTTTCCCGTCTTCTGAAAACGATAGCTCAGGAGGGGTCATCGCTATTTATAAGCAAGACCGGTCAAACAGTCAAAGATAGCCGTTAGATTCTAAAATTCAAAAAAAAGACTTTGACGCACAAAACTTCCGTCTTAAACTTTGGAGTTTAGAACAAACGTTTCATAGAAAATATTTGAGATAGCACATTGCTCAGCGAAGATGACGTGGACACTTCGCTATGATTGTATGGAACTTCGTACATATATTTTTACATGTTTCAGGTTATCTGACGGAGATGACTTCACTGAACTCCTGATGGCTGGCGAAGCTGACATGACAGCTTTGTACGAAGGATCAGTAAAGTTATCTGCTGAATTAAGAGAACATGATCAAGTCTGAAGTTGCTTAAAGAGACATGAGGATAGAGGCAAAGTGTGTCTCAACGCTTCGCTGGGCTATTTTTCGGATAAAATGTATAGAAGATGTCACGTCTAAATTTGTAAAGAATATGTAAATAGCGAAGCCAGGGGGTCTATAAATATCCCCTCGGATGTAATTTTTTAGGAAGAATAAAATACAATTGCAATGTGCATATTGTTTTCGCCTCATAATTCCCGTTTATGATTCCTCCTCCCAACAGTTGTCATGAACGGATCCAACTCCATAGCACAGCAGCAGCAACGGCAATAGCATAAGCATGGGCATGGCTAGTTTCACTGGCTGCTTATTGGAGTGACACATCGTCATGATGGTACACTTGACTTCACCTGCAAAACGTTGGCGGTGTATAATGTGTACGTACTCATCGTTATCTAAAAAAAACGTCTACGTGCAACGTGCTCAAACTAGAGGAGCTACGTTGCCTCCGTGCTGTAAGCAGGGGCACGAGCAAGCTTGCAATTACAATCCTGTATTCTACTCGTGAGTTTCCCAACAATAATATTTCTGCTACGAGTTTTGCTCCATTCTATTGCAGTACTGAAGCAAAACAGAAGGAAGACTGAAACTTGCTGAATGTTTAGACTGAATGAGAGAGAGAGAGAGAGCGAGAGAAAGAAGGCTAGGGTACCTCCGCCGTGACGGAGAACACAACACGGCAGCCTTTTTCACAGGAGATCTTGCCTTCAGTTGAAACGATAGATGAACTGAAAGTATGAGCTGGATGCATGCTCAATTGGCTGCAGCCCCAGGGGGTTTAAAAACAGTTCTACACCACCGTTACATCCACACATTAACGCTTTAGCTTGACCGCCATTTCAGCGAAGACCCTGAGTCCGTCAAACTCACCCGTTACACTGCAACTTTTCAGTTTTCATCTTGTCGCCTGCCGCCGCCATCGCCAAGCTGGACAGGATTGTTGCGGCATGTGCAGCCTCGAATACTTTTCCGTAGGACTGACAGAGATATTCCGGGCTGCTCTGTGACCTGCTTCGATACTGACAATAATTAGCTCCTGGAATGGTCTACAGTACGTGCCAGATTTTTGTGTTAAAATCAAATTTGGTTCTTCGTGATGATGTCGCTGTTAGCATCAAACACTCGAGAACTCATGAATCTGGGTGAACCGACACTCTGACAGAGATCAGTTTGCCCCCTATGACTCTTTGATTGAATTTGCAAAAGAGAGTAGTTGGTTACAAATCACTTGTCCCAACTACAGCTCTTACAGGTTGTGAGTCACCCCTAGGATGATAGTATATTCTAAAGCTAAAAGGTAGATGCTTTTAGCTTACAGGTTGGTGACCAACCTTACTTGGCTGCCAAGGACCTAATCATCTTGGAGTCCAAGGCAGCACTACCTGCTCTTACTGAAAACAAAAAAAAATGTAGTGGGCAATACTTAGGCCCAACTACTGATAGATACTGAAGATACATAGACCAACTGCTATAATTTCTCCCCCATGGTCCTGTTCTCCTTTGTTGAAATTGCCTCTAGGCCAATCCTCTTTCTGGGCTCTTCAAATTTGGTCTTGCCCAGGGCCTTCGTAAGGATGTTAGCTAGCTGGTCACCAGTTGAAATGTGCTATGCCTTGGTGCTGCCATCCTCCAAGCAGCTGCGGATGAAATGATACTTGATCCTGATGTGCTTACTGCGCTCATGAAAGACAGGATTCTTTGCCAGCAATGCAGACTTGCTGTCAACCTTCAGCTCAACAACATCCACTGGTCTTCCAAGCAGCTCAGCCAGTAGTCTTGACAGCCACATGGCTTGAGTAGGAGCTGTAGTGGTGGCCACATACTCTGCTTCACAACTGGAGAGCACCACCACCTTCTGCTTGATGGATTGCCAACTCACCAAGGCACTGACCAAGGAAGAAGAGGACCCCGGTGGTGCTTTTGCTTGTGTCAATGTCGCCACCAAGGTCGCTGTTGTAGTAGCCAACAAACCGGGCGCTGCCATGAGCTCTGGTGAAATGGAGCCCGTAGTCCAGCGTCCCAGCAATGTACCTCAAAAACGCGCTTCACAGTAGCAAGGTGCTCCATGGTGGGCTTCTCCATGAACCTGCTGATGAAGCCGACAGCGAAGGCAATGTCGGGCCGAGTGTGCACCAGATAGCACAGACTGTCGATCAGCCGCCGGTAGTGGGTGGGATAGACCTCCTTGGCCGTGCTGAAGCGACTGAACTTCAGTCTTTCCTCCATGGGAGTGGCGGCAGGATTACGGCCCTCCATGCCTCCAAGCTCCAGGATCCTCTTGGCTTAGTGGGTCTGCCTGAGTGTGATCCTAGTAGAGTCTTGATGCACCTCGACGCCGAGGTAGAAGCTCAACAGCTCAAGGTCGCTCATCTCGAACGCCTGCTTCATCTGGGTCTTGAAGGCTTCAATCTCCTTCTCGTCGGCACCGATGATGATCAAGTCATCGACGTAGAGCCGATAAGCAGAGCAGTGCGCCCGCTGCCCCGCCAGTACATGGCTGCCTCGTGGGAGCTCTGTTGGAAGCCCATCTCCTTGAGCGTGGCGTCCAGCTTGGCATTCCACGTGCATGGCTCCTGCCGCAGGCCGTAGAGCGCCTTGCGTAGGTGGTAAACATTCTCTTCTTCTTCGGCGACGGTGAAGCCCGGCGGCTGGCGCACGTACACCTCCTTGAGGTCGCCGTTGAGAAAGGCAGACTTGACATCCATGTGGTGGACACGCCACCCTTCTTGCGCTGCCAGAGTGAGGAGGACACGGAATGACTCCATGCATGCCACCGGAGCGAAGGCATCATCATAGTCGATCCCCTACTGCTGGACGAAGCCCCGCGCCACCAGACTCGCCTTGTGCTTGGTCACCGTGCGACACTCGTCCTTCTTGAGCTTGAAGACCCACTTCAAGGTGATCGGCCGGTGACTAGGCGGGAGCGACACCAACTCCCTGGTACGGTTCTGCTCGACAGCCTTGATCTCTTGCTCCATGGCCGCATGCCAGGCAGGATCATCTTTGGCGTAAGCGTAGCAGGGCGGCTCGTCGGTGTGGCTGAGGTGGAGCTGAGCAAAGAAGCATGGCGACGGTAGCGGTGTAGCTGCATTGCCGAGAATGTTTGGCATTGTGCGGTAGCGCCGGGCCTCATCTTCATAGCAGGCGTCGAGCCGCTCATCGTCATTCGCTAGTGGTGTGGCGAATTCCACCTGATTGCTGGTCTCAACCATTGCAGGCGGAGCTAAATCCGTAGCAGGAGTCTCTGGCAAGGCCGCCACACCTACAAGGACAGTGCACGCGGCATGCTTGGTGGCGGTGGCGACATGGACCCAACTTCATCCTTTGCCTCGGCCGGCCAGTAGTCGATGGTGAAGTCGCTACCAACGAAAGCAGAGGTGCCGACGGGCGGAGTAGCCCAATTCCAGCTGCGGCCTTCATCGAAGATCACATCCCGGCTCACCTTCACCCTTCCAGTGGCTGGGTCAAGCACATGATAGGCCTTAGCGCCCTCCGCATAGTCGATGAAGACACCGGGGATGCCACAGTCGTCGAGCTTGCGGATCTGGCCCAGGTCCTTTGTGTATGCAGCGCAGCCGAAGACGCAGAAGTGGGAGATGGATGGCATCCATGCCAGGCCTCGTAGGCGGTCTTGCCAAGCAAGCCTTTGGTCGGCGAGCGGTTGAGCAGATGAA
>CM041635.1:41990197-42031630 GCA_023333625.1 Bothriochloa decipiens | reverse complement strand
GAGACGACTCAAGAAAGTCTTCCAGTCAACATAGGCGAAGTTATCATTGTCATATACACATTAAATTAAATTAGTATAATTTTTTTATTTAAGAATATATAGGAACTTACTCTTTTTAATCATTCATTTGTGAAGCCACTGCACAAATGCCAGGTTTCTTCAGGATCACATATCCTGCAAAAGGGAATTAGAAGTTCAGGGTAGAGGCCATGAAGACTAAATATCAGACAAGCAAATCAGTCGAATAGATACCTTAATCATGAGACATCAACAAACATACAGTCTCTAGAAATTGCTTTCACTCGTTTTAAATTTACATTATTTAAAAGGGAAACCAACTGGACATAGACATGGTGCAGTACAAAAGGATAGAAACAGTGTAAGTTTCCAGCGACAGATGCAATACAGGGTTATTGCTTAAGAAACATTTTCTAATGGGACATAGACATGGTGGCATGGTGGAAACTTAAAGAGTACAAGTTATACTAACAGAACAGCAAACAAGACTATGCTAAAAACAGAGAAAAATAGTTCAGGGGCCATTGAGCTTTGGCTGTCCCCGAGGACAAACCTTAGCTCGAAGATCTGGTGGCCCATCCTCCCCTTCTCCACTGGATCTACAACATGGGGATTGAAATCAAAGCCAAATCGATTGGATTAGGGTTAGGGACGGAGGGCAACTAACTGGAGAGGGGTTGCAGCTTTGGGCCTGGATGCGCAGCCGCCAGGGGGCTAGGTCATGAGGGGGAGGGGCGGCGATGGGAAACCGCCATGGTGGTGGGGGCGGGGTCACCGGAGAGCCGCCATCCTGGGCGGCGAACGGAAGGGCCGCCAGCCTAGGCGTCGCGCCGGGGAGACGCGGGCCTGGGTGGGGCGTCGGGGAGACGCCTGCCTGGGGCGACGGGACGGCGCAGCGAGTGGGTCGGGAACGAGAGGGTGGCGGCGGACTGGGGAGAGTGGCGGCTGGAAATTTGGTTGGAGTGGCTAGGTTTTAGGGTTCCATTCATCTAACAAGTGGGCCTTTCCAACAACTGGAGGCGTGAATCAAGGAAACGCACAGGCCCAATTCAATATGCCGACCGACCGGCGGACCGAGTTGACAAGATATAACGGCGGACCGAGTTGACAAGATACAGCGTCTGACCGTGTAACGGTAAATCCAAATACAAATAGCGTCCGACTGTCGGATGCTAAAGCAAGATATAGCGATCGACCGTTGGCCACCAAATTATACCGTCCGACCGTCCAACATTATTTCCATACTTATAGCGACCCTATATTGGACGCTACGTTGGGCTGTGGTATAACGTATAGGCTATGAGACACTCCTAGGACGATAGCATATTCTAAAACTAGAAGGTAGATGTTTTGATCCCCCTAATTGTACTTGGCTGCTAAGGACCTCATCATCTTGGAGTCTAAGGCAACACTACCTTATCTTAAAACAGAAAAAATACGGTGGACAATACTTAAGCCCAATTACTGACAGATGAAGATACATAGACCAACTGCTATTATTCGCTTCCAGAATGCATCGTGTGGGCATGATTCATCCATCCGTAGCTTATCTTTGACAGCTGACAGAGTACCGGCTGCGTCAACTTGTACGTATGCATCTTTAACTGTGGACAAGTATAGCCTATCTGTATGATGCCGTGTTTCGCACGATTCTTGCAAACTGTGAACATCTTGGAATTGGAAAAATATGTACTAGAACTATTAGATTTATTTATGAAGGGCTAAAAACTTATTAGGTACTAAAAACAATTTACTGTTCAAACTATTAGAAATATACGGTCAGTTTTTTAATTAATATTTCTAATTTCGTACGGAATTTCCCCCAAAATTAGAAATATTAAGTTCAAACTCTGCAAAAAAAAAATCATCATCATTGAGGTGATCGGCAGACATTGTGAATGATTAAAAAATAGCCTCGCCTTTATGAAAAATAACTTAGCATATGGTGACGAGGACATACAACCTTTGGATGGGCCAATGGAAGTTAAGAATGAGATGAGCTTGCTCTTATGTTTGCAAAACAATATAGATACAAATTTGTTTATACCTCTTCTGGGCACTTTCACTCAATATGCTTAGGAACAAAGGTAATGATGATATGAAATTGGAGAAGACTCTTTCAGTGGCCTCTACAATAGAAAGATTGTGGATACACATTCATAAGATCTACTTTGGAGTGAAAACCTATTGAAATTTAACATTCGGCACGTAGATAGCCAGACAATACTTCATTGGAAAGCCAATAACTCTTTGACTCCTTCTAGAGTGCCTAGATTTAGTAGAGTAAAGCATGTGATTTTTTGGATTGATGACAGGATGATTGCATTGAGATTATTCACATAAAGGTTGAAATTAACAAGATTGGAGTGATAGCAAAATTTCAGAGGAACTATACCAACAAGGTATCAGAGTTAGCAAAAATCCATAATATCCTTAAGTTGGAACAATTTGTAATTGTATCTGGAATGTTACCATGCAATGAGTTTGTGCTCAGATCAAGGACTTGGAGTTTATGAAGATTGCCCCAAGGTGGCATGTGACTATAGAATTGATTTGTGGACATGTTAAGGGTATTAAAGAAAGGTAGGTTTCCAACATAAGCGGTGATGGCCCTAGACAAGTATAGGCTAGCAAGGTTGAGCGCTATTTTTTTCGTGATCACGCCCGTCCCTGGACGCGTATTTCATTAAGCAGAAAAGAGTCCATCCCAATACAACAAACAACAGTAACCACGGTTACCGCAGCCAAATGACCAAACAGAAACCTCACCCCTCATGCTCTCAAAGGCATAGCGGACTACATTATAACAAATTTACTACCAATCAGCTGCACATGATCATCCAGATAGAAGCACGGCTAGGTGCCTATTACTAGGAGAGCCCAAAGCTCCGTTTCCTTCTGAATCACTAGTGTCAGCTATCCCGCCTGAGTGACAACTCCATCAGACGTTCTCCCGTTCCGCTCCTTCCAAAGTCTCCATCCTACCAGGAAGAACAGAGAGTCGAACCGCTTACGCCGGCAGCGTGTGATCCTCTTCCTGGAAGTCAACCACCAATGTATCGCACGGTCCTCCAAAGAAAAGTCAAAGTCATGCAAGTGCAGCCAGGTGAAGCACCGGTGCCAGACCTCCTTGCTAAAGGCACATCCCACCAGGATATGGTCCATGGTCTCACATTCCTGGACACAAAATATGCAAGTAGTCATCGCCTGCAAGACATGGCGGAATCGCTGCTCTGCGTCCAGCACCGACCATGCAAGACGAGCCAAAAGAAGAAGTGAACCCTCAGTAGCGCCACAGTCTTCTAAATCTGCTTGGCACCTAATGGTATTGTTGAACCAAAGAACATGGCACCATAGGCAAATGCAGCTGAGTAGTTGCTGTCAGGGGAAAGCGTCCACGTGAACGTATCCGGCTGATCCTGCCTCGACGACCAACTGCATCATGACTGCCTAGTCAGGTGCTAAACCTAGGCGCTTTCAGGCCGTCGCCTGTTTCTTCCTGGGTCGAACCGCCATGAACACTGTCTGCACGAAGTGTTGGATGCTCCTCCCATTGAGCCAGCAATCCATCTAGAAGAACACTAACGCCCCATCTCCCAGAGAGATTAACATGGCCGCATGAGAGAAGGCCAAAACACCTCGCTCCGTCGTCCTCAGCGCACGACCTTGTAGTTGATACTGCCAAACCCAGCGTGCCCGGAAGGCCATGCTAGGCCGCCTCAAGTCGGTGATGCCTAGGCCTCTAAGCTTCTTGGGCAAGCAAACTATCGTCCAGGCCACCTTGCACCCCCCACCACCGAAGTCGCTTTGGCCCAGATGAAACCACACCTTAGCTTGCCGATAGCCTCGATCGCCTAGGGCGAGAGGGTCAATGCAATGGCCTTATGGACGGGGATGGCCAAGAGCGTGGCCTTGGCCAGTGTCATTCGCCCAGCTACATTCAGCAACCCTCCCTTCCAGGTAGGGATACGGGCCACCACCTTGTCGATGAGAGCTTGCTCATCAGCTCGCTTGAGCTTGAAGATGGAGAGCGGAATCCCCAGGTAGCACACCGGGAACTCGGCCACCCCACAGGCAGGGACCTCCTGCACACGCTGCATGTCCAAATCGCTGTAGTGCATCGGTGTCGCAACACTCTTATCCAGGTTGGAGAACAGGCTTGAAGCAAGGCCGGAGACCTCAAGGATGGCCTTGACCGCCAGAAGGTCTGCCTACACTGGTGTGACAAAATAACCACGTCGTCCATGTACAGGCTCACCCTAGAACCCTCCACCACCGGGATTAGCGAAAGCAGCCCCTGGTCCTCTGCCCAACTGAAGGTTGAGCGTTGTTCCTCGGCCTTTGTTTCTTTGGGTGACATGTAACTCCCTGCCATTATGCTTCTATATTCCAGTTACTCAAGGTTTCCTCTGGATGGTTGGTGTGATGGCTTGCTTGAGCTCGAGTAGCATAGCCACGTTCGTGCTATTATCAGGTACCATGGAGAAACATATATCACCAACACAACAAAACAATACCAACATTTGTGTTGGGACAAGAGGTCCCCACAGGGAAAATTTGTTAACGGACTTCACTTGGGCACAATATTCTTGGTAGTCTAGCCAAAAGGTGTCCCTGAGCACTCCCTTTTATGGGGTATGGTTACATGCATTTCCTTGTACATTAGTGTCCTCCACCTACTATAGAATACGCACAAATATTCCCACTGTATTACATATATGGTCATGTCAAAAATATTCCCATCTGTATTACATCTATGATCACAAGGGCTTAAGGTGTCATTCTTCCCTTACAACCATCTCATCAAATGGGTCCTTGTTGGGTCACCGCCAGGATTTTTGGGCCATCAGCGGGTCCATCTACAAGTTTCTAAAGGCACAGAACATGTCTCGGGTCGACAAACCTATGTCATGAAGTCATCAAAGGTTCCCGAAGGCCCTCTGTGCTAAGTCTTTGGTAACTTTATGAGAGTCCTTTGCCATCTTCCTCCTGCCCCTATTGCTTTTGTTCTTCGCCCCTATATAGGTGTTGGTTTTTTGTTTTTTAAAGAATCTAGAGGGGCGAGGCCCCAACAGTGATTTATATTATAAGAAAAGACATACAAAGTTTACAAATAAAAAGAGCAGGGGGAGGGGGAGAGAGAGAAGTCTAAGAAACAAAGAAACAAAAAAATCCACATAAGGATGAACTCTAAACTAGAATTTGAATCCATAATAAAAGAAGATTTTCCTGACCAGACTTTACTCTATGTTGTAGTAGCATAAATTCCCTGAACAAGATATGTCTGCAATCAGCAAGATTCAGACTGATTCCTTTGAAGATGAGGTCATTTCTTGCCGACCAAATTGTCCAACAAAAAAGAACTATGGCCTCCATGAAAACTGAGAGTTTAATTGTGCTCGTATTGTAGAGCAAATCTCCGGCAAGTTGCTATTCAAGGGTATATCTATAGATATCAGACTTCCATGATGAGAGAGCCGATGATGGAGGTGACCGTCCCTGAGGATGGCGGTGTTTGACCATCCGGCATGCCAGCAGGGATCCCTAGTCCCACATCGTCGATTCATGAGGTATGACATCCATCACCATCCCCATCCTCTGTTCGTTCCCCTATTCCTGAGGGTGGAGGGGCTTCCATGAGGGATGAAACCCTAAATCTCTCATCTCCGAAGGATCGTGAGGGACATGTCCCTCCTCCGGATGCTCCCTTTGCTCCTACCGCTCCGGCGACTAATCCATCGTGAATCGATGGATTGCATCAGTTGTGCTCAAATTTTAAGGAATTCCCCTCGTTATGGGAAGCGGCTCGAACTGCTAAACACAAATCGAATCGCAATTCTATCAAATCTAGAGCACCATTTGAGGAAATCAATAGGGATGAAATCAAGCTTTGGTATGCTCTGATCAGGCTATGCTGGCCGAGATATACACGGAAAGCGGGTCGGGATTGGGGGGAACTGAGGTGTTTGAACCAGGGGTGGTCATTCTTGGAATTTTGAGCGATGGTTCCAGCCACCCCAAAGATAAGAATTATCCTCAGCATCCTTGGCCCGCTTCCAGAGAAGGTGACACGCGACATTAAGCTATTGAATGGTGAAAAGGTAGTTGTACACCCAGGGGGCTCTTTGGATATCTCTGCCTAGATCGAGGAGGATCCAATTGAGTTGAACCCTAGTAGCTCAAACCCTCCCCCAATCTCCAAATCTATAGCTAAATTCATTGGTCATCTGTGGGGGAAATCGACCACCTACACCTACGTTGCTGCGGTGCGTAGGGAGGTAGCCCCAACAATCCAAGTTGCCATGCAGCCTCGAAGAGGAGGACGCCATGATGGCTTCGGTCAGAATTGCGGCAGCTTTGGCCAGGGCTGCAATGGCTTTGGCCAGAGCCAGGAGGGGCTCGGTGGTGGATGCCATGGAAGGGGCGCGGGGCGCACTGGTGCTAGGAACAACCAGTGGGTCCGCAAGAACGACTCCACTGATCCGTATGAGTGCCAAGAGGAAGTAGAAGATGTGCGTGTGGAGAACTCAAGCAAGGCTGATGACCCAGTTGATAGCAAATGGTTGGAGTAGAAGAAATCAAATGAAGAGCAACAAAATTCTTGGGGAAACAAGCCTGCCGGATCCACTGACTTGCAGAAGACAGGTACCATGAAAAATCTTGATAATGCTAAATCTTCCAGGGCCAATAATCCAAATCCTAGAGTACCCTATTCTTTCTGCAGGTTATACAATCGTAGTCATCAGAGTGTCATAGACAGAAATTTCTGAATCACAATGAGAATATTGCAGAGGGTAAGAAGGATAGAATTGCTTGCTCTTTCTGTGGTCTATTTAATCATGAATTAGTTGAGTGCCGTAAGCCGAATAGAGTTCAGGGTGAATCTTCTCAGAATGGTACTCCAAGTAGAGTGATCTGTACTATTGTGGCCTGCCTAGACATAACTCTGCTGGATGTAGATGGCAAGGTTGTGAATGCTTATGAATGCCAAAAGTGCATGCCCTGGAACTTTGGGCTAGAACTATGTGCTACTCAAGTTGAGGGCCAAAGCTTCTTATTCATTGATGAATGTATTGATCCAAGGGTAACTAAGGAGAAAGCAAGTATGACAGTTAACAGTGGTCAGTGGTTATGCTATGGCAAAACTGATTGAAAATGAATTTGCTATCTTAACTGGTAATGGTGTATGGAAGTGGAGAGCCAGATAGATTGCTGATAATAAGTTCCTCTTGAGATTCCCCACTATCCCCATGGCTAACCAATGGTGTCAAAACAGGCATCTAACCATGAGAAACAAAGCACAGATTGAGATTGAGGCCTGGACACCAGTTGTGGGGGCTCAAGGGTCTCTTCAAACTACATGGTTCAAATTAAAGAAGATACCAGCTGACCAAAGATCCATCAGAACAATCTCCAAGGTAGCTTGCTTGGTTGGGAAGGCTTGGGAGATTGATGAAGGTACAAGATATATGTATGACTACATGAGAGTGAAAATTGCCTACATTGATGTGACTCAAGTCCCCAGAATTGCTCCTACCTACCTTGGTCTGCAAAAAATTCCCTTTGAATTTGAGAGGGAGGTTACTGATGCTAATGGTGACAAGAAGTTGAAAACTAGTAACATGATTCCTAGTGAAGACTAGCCTTCTGCTAAGATAAACAAGATAGATGTTGAGTAGAACCAATCTGGTACTGAAAAGGAGGGAAAAAAGGATGAAAATGCTAATACATTGGTGAACAACAAGAGACAGGGAAAGCAAGTTATGTCATGGTCTGCTCCTCCCAAGACAATAAATATTCATCAAGCCAAACCTTCCTTTTATGTATGATGCTAGGAAGACCTACAAGGGCACATGGGCTGAACAAGCTGACAAAAATGAATTTGATTCTTATGATGACTTGGACTCTGATGGGGAATACATATCTAAAAAAAGTAGGAGGATATCTGGAGAAGGTAAAGACAAAGATGATGAGGAAGATAACTCCTCAAAGCAAGTATGGATGGTGTAAATTGAAAACCCTCTAGTGAAGGAACTATTCAAGTCATCTAACAAGATAATTCTTACATCAGCTGGTGATGGCAAGGATGACTTTGTCAAATCTAATGGTCTAAATGCTTTATCTGTATCTCTGGATGCTACTACTGGTAAAGCAAATCATGCAGCAACTGCAGATGCAATATATGATCTGAATACTCCCAATGATCTCAATGGTATATCCACCTCTCCTGAAGTGTTTATGTCATATGATAGTATCATCAACACTTAGGAGAGTGCTCAAGTTGAGTCTGCTGACATTGATAATGACAAGGCAGTAGAGAGTATTGTGGATAATGTCACCAACAAGATGGAAGGTTCTATGGAAAAATCTATGAAACTGATGGCTACTAAGGATGTATCCAAGACAACTTCTGATGCAATACAAGAACCCAACAAGTAGGAAAGGAAAAAGGAGTGAAAAGCTTAAGGAGTCTACTACCATTTCAACAATGGAGAAGAATCTGGTGATGGCAAGAAAAAGAAACCTAGAAAGTAACCAACAAAAATACCAACTCTTTTTCTACTTTACATTTTGATGAAATGGTGAATCTCTCTAACAGTATGGGTATCAATGTTAATTCTTTTGATTTTGCTACCTTTGAGTTGATTAAAAATCTAAAATCTGCTAGGGATGACCTATTTAGGAAACAATATAAAATAAATAATATATCAAAAACTATTGATGTAAGTGAGGAAGATAATGTTGATAAGGCTTTGAGCCTAGACTGGATACATGAGGAGACATCTGATAATGATGACTTTATTTTGGTTGAATCTAAGAAAAAAGAGAAAGAAGAAGAAGAATGGTCATCTCCCCCATTAGTAAAGGGAAGGGGAAGGTTCAGGAAAATCCTGGCCTGATCCACAAAAAAAGAGGGAGACCCAAGGGGATCCACTCTAAGACCAAAACTTCTAGTAATAAATGACAGTCCATGGATTAATATGGAACTATAGGGGTCTTAAAAAGAAAGGTGTTGCCACTTATATTAAAGATTTGATTTATCAAAATCAATTCCACTTTATTGGTCTCCAAGAAACCATGATTAAAGACTGTGATGATAAGTTGATTAAAAAATTAGACACTCAGCAAGACTATTTATGGCTGTATAATTCTGCTATTGGTAAATCTGGGGGAATTCTATTGGGAGTTAGAATTGATCTCTATGATGTGGGATCCTTTAAACAAGGAGAATTCATGTTACAATGAATCTCTGGGATAAAACAAATAGGATTAAGTGGAATCTGCTTGTTGTATATGGCTCAACCCATGATGATAAAAACTTGCTTTCCTTACTGAGCTATCAGCTTTCTGCTCTAGAAACTCGGATCATATTCTTATTGGAGGAGACTTTAATATCCTTAGATTCCCTTATGAAAGGAATAGATAAGGGGGAGCTATAGATTCTCTAACTTGTTTAATACTCTCATTGATTTCCATGAGCTAAAAGATCTTGAAATGGTTAGAGGGGGATACACACGGTCTAATAACTAGCAAATCCCCACTTTGGAAAAATTAGACAGAATTTTGGTATCCAAAGATTGGGAGGATCTTTTTCCCCAAGTAGGTGTGAAAAACTCCTAAGGGAGGTGTCTGATCACAACCCCTTAATCATCTTTTCTAATGTAGTTACTCACACAAAAAAATTGAGTTTAGATTTGAACTAAGCTGGCTATCAAATGATGAATTCCAACTCAAAGTTAGGAAAATCTGGGAAAATCCTTGTAGAGCCAAGTCTACTCTTGACAGAATTCAACAAAAATTGAAACTGTTCAAGCAGCACTTTAAGGTCTGGGGATTTAATCTACAAGCTAAAATCAGAAAACAGAGGAAGAGAATAAGTGAAGAGATTGATGAGTTAGAAAAAATTGAAGAAGTTAATGGACTTAATGCCCAGCAGTTGATGCAAAAAGTTGCACTCATCAACGAAAACTTATCCCTCCTGGATCAGGAGGAGATGTATTGGCATAATAGGTGTCATGAGGAATGGCTTCTTAAAGACGATAATAATACAAAATTCTTCCATAGGATTACTAATGGAAGGCAGAGGAAAAACAATATCATATCCTTAGAAAATGATGGTGAAATCATTGAAGGTAATGAGAATCTGCTAAACCATGCCACTAACTACTACTCTGATCTATTTGGTCCAAATGCAACTCATAATATCACTATTGACAGTAGATTATGGGCTGCATCTGGGATTGTTTCAGAAGAAGAAAACAACTCTCTTTGTAGCCCCTTCACTGAAGAAGATATCAAAGAAGCACTTTTCAAATGGAAAAGAACAAGGTGGCTGGCCCAAACAAAATTCCCATTGAGGTCTATCAAACCTGCTGGGAGATTGTGAAAAATGATATTCTGCTTTTGTTTGATGACTTCTATAATGGATTAGTGGATATTAGCAGAATAAACTATGGGATTATTACCCTTCTGCCTAAGGTTACTGATGCTTCCAAAATTCAACAATTTCGGCCAATCTACTTGCTGAATTGCATTTATAAGCTGATCACTAAAACTCTAACCATCAGGCTCGAGAGAGTGGCTGAGAAACTAATACATCAAAACCAGACTGCTTCATGAAAGGGAGAAATATTATGAGTGGCATTATGGTTCTCCATGAGATACTCCATGAAACAAAAACTAAGAAGCAAACTAGGGTGATACTAAAACTTGATTTTAAAAGCTTACGATAAAGCAAGCTGGAACTTCTTGTTTGAATGTTTGCAAGCCAAGGGCTTCAGCAATAGATGGTGTGAATGGATCAAACAAGTTGTATCTGGGGGGACAGTAAGTGTCAAACTTAATAACAACATTGGGCCATACATTAAAAGCTACAAACGTGTGAAACAGGGGGACCCCCTCTCCCCTATCCTATTTAATTTTGTAGATGATGGTTTAACAAGGATGGTAATTAAATGAAGCTCAAGCTAATGGGTTATTCTATGGTTTAATTGACCACATCATTCCTAATGGAGTTGCTATACTCCAGTATGCTGATGATACTATAATATGCCTAAAACATGAAATTGAAAAAGCCAAAAACTTGAAGCTTATTTTATATATGTATGAATTTATGGCTGGGTTTAAAATCAATTTCCATAAAAGTAAAGTAATTATCATCAATGATGAATAAAACTAGGATGAGCAATATACTGAGATCTTCAATTGCTAAGTTGGGACTTTTCCAACTAAATATCTAGGAGTCCTAGTAAGTCTGAGCAGGCTACATGTGTCTGATTGGTGACCCCTCAAGGAGAAAAGTGCTAAAAGGCTTAGTCCTTGGCAAGGGAGCTGCATGTCTATTGCTGGTAGGACTGTTTTGATAAACTCCAGTTTAATAATGCCCCCATATATCATATGTCAATTTACCTCCTACCTAAGACTGTGATCCATGAATTGGACAAACTTATAAGGAGGTTTTTCTGGCAAGGGGGTGGCACTAAGAAGAAGTACCATTTGGTAAATGGACTAGGGTTTGCAAACATAAAAAGAAAGGAGGGCTAGGCATCAAATATATTAGAAAAATGAAATTAAGTCTGTTATGCAAGTGGTGGTGGAAAATTGAAACCGAGAAAGGTCTGTGGCAGACTATAATTAATCATAAGTACATGAATGGCAAAACAGTGACCAATGTGTCACACAAACCATCAGACTCTACTATGTGGTACGATCAACTAAAAATAAAGGACATATATCTACAAGGCAGGGTTCTCAAGGTGAAAAATGGCAAAAGCACTTTGTTTTGGAAAGATGCTTGGATATATGACAAGCCTCTAAGCATGCTCTGCCCCAACTAATTCAAGATCTGTGATCAACCTGTCATTTCTGTCTCTAATGCTAAATTGGCCCCTAGTGAAATAACATTCGCCAGATGGCTAATGGGGAATCTTAGAGTAACATGGGATCACATTCTAGAAAAGTTAGCAGGGGTAAATCTGGTTCATGAATCTGATACTATCTCTTGGAGGCTTGGAACTAATGGTAAATTCTCTGTAAAGTGTGTATATAAGTCAATGACCAGAAATGAGACAGGCCCCTACCATAAAAAGGAAATGGGCTCATTAAAAGGAAATGGTCTAGATCTCCCTCCTACAATTTCTGTGACGAAAATGAATCTGTAGATCATCTGTTCTTCTAGTGCTCTACTACAAAGGCTATCTGTGCCATTATTGCCTACTCTTTTGGGGCTTGTAACATTCCCACCAATTTCAGTCAATGCTGGGAATGGTGTGAGCAATGGATACCACGTGGATCCAAGTTTTATACCATTGGAATTGTTGCTGTATGTTGGGCGATATGGAGAACCCGTAATGATGTTTGTTTCAATGGAAAAGTGGTGACTCATCCTGCATCGATTATGTGTTATGCTTGCTCGCTCATGGGTATTGGCATAGTTTTCCAAACGGGCTGCTTGACATAGCACTAGCACAAGCACGGTCTGGCACGGCATGGCCAGGCACGGCACTATGCAGCACAGTAGCCCGCCGTGCCGTGCCTGATAGTGCCACCATGCCGAAACCTCGGCCCAGGCATGACACTATGGAGGCTAGCCGTGGCATGCCGTGCCGATGGGCACGGCAGCCCACTGGCTTCGTGTCGGCCCGCTGTCGATGTAGCAGCGCGTGACGCCATCACGCCACCGTGTGCCGCCACTCTGCGTGCACTCCGTTACTTCTCGCACGTCGCACTGTCGCTCCTTCGTGCGCCAGCGACGCCGTCGTACCACTCTTCGACCTTGCTGCGCGCCCATGTCGTTGTTGCCACTGTAACTGTGCCTCACGCGAATGCCATCATGCCACCGCCGTCGTAATCACGCCTCAAGTCAAGGAAAAGGAGAGCTTGGGAGTGAGTGGCTTGGGACATTGGCCGCAGACCAAGGGAGGTAGAGCGGAGAATCACGAGTCTGGAGGAGTAGCTGGAGGAAAATAACGGCGGCTGGGAGGGAAAGAATGAGAAAAAATGAGGCCGGAGCTGCTTTTATACATAGGTCTAGATGTTGCAATTCAATCGAACGGCCACAAATACTACAAATTCATCCAACGTCTGGGAATAATCGGGCCAACATCATGCCGGCCCATTAGTCATGCCGTGCCCGGGCCGTGTCTACGGGCCAAGATGAGGGCCCAGGCATGGCACTATGGTCGAGTCGTGGTAGGCACGGGCACGAAGTGGACCGGGCCGTGTCGTGCTTGGGCCATGCTTTTCAGGGCCGTGCTCGGGCTAGCCCAACGGGCCTAGCTCATTTGGAAAACTATAGTTATTGGGCAGGGCTCTATTGTGACAACGACAAGGAAGTCATCCTAAGCGGGGTCAACACTTTGCTGGCGATTGCGACAAACCTGGTGGCCAAGAAGAACAGGAGGGAGTAGCTTCAGATTGAAGATGACACAAACCAGGATCAAGACCAAGACAACTAGCTTCCACAAGCTCGCCAAAACACAATGCCAATCTCAATCAAGCCATATGCCTTAGTTCCCAGTTAGAGTTGTCGCCCAGTGGGCAAGTTTCTGCTTTGTAATGGGCTATGTCGTCCCTTAATAACTGCACTGTTCTTTTTCTTTGCTTCCCTGTAGAACTCTTGACATTGTATTTCCATTAGAGATAATGGAAATGGGGAATGGTCCTCGTATCAAAAAAAATATCTATAGATATCATGTCCCAACACATTCTTGCAAATGGACAATACACAAAAAGATGATCCGTCGATTCTTCCACAAATTCATTGCATAGAGCACAATTATATGAGTCCAATTACATATTTTCCATCTCAATATGTTCCTGGTGTTGAGCCTGTCCACAATTAGAAGCCAAAAGAAAACTATAAGTTTTGGCTCACACTTGCATTTCCATAGCCATTTGAAGCTGGGGTGAGTTTTGGAGTGTCCAACCAGGATTTTGCATACCTTGCTTGATGCAAAAACATTAGATCTCCAAGAATATGACCAACTGTCATCATTGCCACCCAAGTTTGTTGCCTCCATCAACTGCTGAATATCTTGCAATTGCAAAAAGGCTGTTCAGGTTTCATGCCATGCGGCTTCAAGGAGCCTTCGCTGCTAGCCCTGTTCCTCTCCGCTCTAGGACCTTTGTAGATCTGTCCCCAAGATAAAACACACACAGTTTAGTGCAGTAACATCAGCAAACCCATGTCCCCACCCCCTACTCCCCACTCAACAATAATCATCTTGAGTTTCTGGCCTGTTTAAAGAACATAAGGCTCTCGTTAGATGCAAAATGCAGAATCATAATCATTTTGCCTTCTATGTTTGCTACTTTGCACCCACAACCATATGGCCCCTAAAGGCCCTAATTAACTATTTTCTCCATCCCAAATTAGAAGTCATTTCAAAATCTTGAAGAGCCAAACCATCTTAAGTTTGACCAAATTTATATGATAAAATAGTAACATTTATAAATATCAACTAAGTAGCATTAGATTTTTTATTATATTTTCATAGTATATTTATTTGATGTCATAAATCTTTATTATTTTTGTATAATTTTGGTTAAACTTGAGATCTTTTGACTCTCTAAGATTCTTAATATGACTTGTAATTTGGAATAGAGGGAGTAATTAAAGTGTGTTTCTCATATAATACTGCAAATTGAAATGTATAGACCTCTAGCAGACTACTAGTATTAAGAAAGTACTAGAACTTACCTTTGCCAAACACTTCATTGGTAACAACAAAGGGGGAAAAACTTCCAAAATAAAATGCAACACAGAGAGACGAGTGGCGGGACCTCACAGCTCGGTCGGAGGGTAAACCGTGAAGAATAATGACAGCATTATTTTCTGGTTGCACTAGCGTGTGAAGTTTGTGTTGGATGCTCAGTTAGCTGGCTCCTTATTAATTAGGAGTTTAAAAGTAAAACAATTTTACAGTGGCGTTACATCCGCTGATCCGCGCATATTGGCGTTACCCGCACGGCCGCACCTTAGCTTAGCTTGACCGCTCTTTCAGCGAAAACCCCGAGTCCATCAAACTAACTATAGTTACCGCCACCTTACAGCATTCGTCCCGTCGCTCAGCGCCATCGTCGTTGTTTGAGCTGGACAAGATTATTGTTGCAGCGTGTCCAGCGTCGAATCCCATAGTATCTTTCATCAGAAAACCGATAAAAATATTCTGGGATGATGTGCGCGACCTGTTAGGCGTGGTTTAATTTCAATGCTGGCAGAAATTAGCTCGTGGAATGGTCAACTATACCGCCGCCACAGGATTTTCGTTCCCCAAATCCGATTTGTTTCCTTGTGATAAGCGATCTTCCAGAACATATCGAGTGGGCACGATTCGTTCAAAGGTTCGAGTATTTCTAATAGTTTGTCAAAATTCGTTTTACAAATCTCGCTGTTTGCCAACTCTCAAAATAATATGGGGAGAAAAAAAGATCTTATCTCCAACAGTTTGACAAATTTAGTTTTCCAAAACCTCAAAAAAAACCTGCTAACGAAACAAAGAGACCCACTAAGCAAATGAAGAGCCTTGCTAAATAAACGAAGAACCCAGCTAAGTATGAGAAAACTACGATGCATGGCCGGTGCCGCATGCGCATATATACGCGCAATCCACCGAGATTTGCCAATTTGCCAAAAATGCCAAACTCATATGCCAAACTATTGGAGAGGTATTTTTGTCATTTTACCAAAATTTTTAAGATATCAAACTCATATGTCAAACTCTTAGAGATGCTCTTATCTTGGATAATTTTCCCGTCGAGTCAACTTGTATGTATCCGATGGCGATAGTCATGGCAAGTACAAACAAGTTATCCTAGAGATCAAAGTGAGGCCATACAGGCGAAGGCTTTTCTCTCGGTTAATCACGTGCAATGAAGGTAGAGCGCCAATGATAATGCTCACTTCTAGTTACTAGTATAATGCTCGTGCTAACAGTATGGTAAAAAACAAAGAAATTATTTTCCTAGACATGTAAATTATACATTGAACACAATATTCACAACAATATGTAACCAATCATCAATATTTTGAGTTTTCACAAAGGACAAACAATTTGAATATAATTCGAGTTCTAATGTGATAAAAATAAACATCCACGGTGCAACTGCATCGTCGAATCCCTAGGTTTTTTTTCTAAACACTCAGTTGCATCTTCAAATCTCCCATCAATACCCACATTTCCCTAAACACTGTAGTTCTATCTTCAAAGCTCCGGCAGCACAATAGGCTTCATCAACCATCACCCTGGATCTTCTCAGATCGCTAAACGTATGCTCCTCAACTCCCGAAGCATTCCTTCAGATTCTTGACTTGAGATGGGGGAGCAGAAACGAAAACCATTTTGCCAAGTTCCATTCCCATGTCATTTTGCCAAACTTCTATTCCAATGTCAAGGATCAACATGTCATACCTTATCTCCAATATATCAACACAAAAAAAATCCTTGATCTTCTCAGATCGCTATCCATATGCTCCTCAATTCCCGAAGCATTCCTTCAGATTCCTAACTTGAGATGAGGGAGCAGAAATGAAAACCATTTTGCCAAGCTTTCATTCCCACGTCATTTTGCCAAGATTCCAATGTCAAGGATCAACATGTCATACCTTATCTCCAATATGTCAACACCAAAAAAAAAATCTCAAATTATGAAGGACAAAATTAAAAGCAATTTTTAGAAAATTCCCTGCAAGGAATAAACTAATCAAATTGACTAACATGGATGTCTCTAGTCGAGATATCCCGAACTCAGTTTTGAAATAAACCAAAATTCCCGAACTCAGTTTTGAAATAAACCAAAATTAACATGCAGAGCAGTCAACACCACAGACATGATATATCAGCACATAACTAGGTTTTTGATGCACAGAAAGCTAGTATAGTCAACACCGCAAACATGATATATCAAAGCACATAACTGGGTTTTTTGGGTTTTTGACACACAGAAGGTTAGCAGGCAACCTCTGTGGGTGTCACAATTGAGCAATATAGAAGAAACCTAAGCCGATTAGTATCACCAGAGATCATTGACTCTAAATCTCTGGTTTCAATCAAACCTTTTTCTCAATCTAGTGAAATGACGATACATGCAACTGGGTCAGATTTCTGTGGATTATCATTGCAGAGGTACTCCTATGTAAGAATATTTATCATGTTTGAGCAGAATATATTACAACATGCATATGTAAGATATCAAAAGAAACAATATAGATGAAACTTGGATGAACCCATATATCGCAGTGTTAGTTAGAACCGAAAAGAGCAGGCATCAAAGTATTGTAGTGTGGCAAATACCTTTTCTTCCCAAGTCAAGTGGAAGTGGCACAATAAACATGTGAAGCATGTCAAGGCATTAGGCTTCTAGCATGGATATCAAAGAACTTTTGTTTAGCAAATGGAAATAAACGAACTTGTTGCTTCGATTTTACCGTCAAACAACCCCTAGTTCTATTAGCCAAACTGCAGGTGGCTTATGATAAAGGTAACTAAATGAAGAAAAATCTGTGTCACATATAAAAACAGTAGAAGCCAATACAGAATAATTGGCAACTACAAGGTTTGGAACACTTAAAATCAAAGTAGACAGAGATTACCTATGAGAGATCTTTGTCTCTGAAGTGTCATTTTTGCAATCTGCATTATTGTTGCTAATTTGTGTACCTACATTTCAGGACAGGCTATTTCTATAACAAAGATGCAGAAATATGGTTGCTTAGTAAGGACCTTTTTTCCATAAGATGTGCTGAAACCACTGAATTTGCAAGCCAAGATCTTCCTGCTCGTCTTGCTTCTTCCCTCTTGGGGAAAACTTAATCTTCTTTCTTTCACCCTTATTATTTTTAAAAGGCTGAGATAACAAGAGGTCTTCTGGTTCAGAACACTCATGCCATTCAGGCATCAAAGTTTCCACTAGGTCATCATTATTATCAAAGTTTCCACTAGGTCATCATTATTATCAGATGCAATAGAGTTATCAATCTTATTCATCAGATGTTGTTTTTCATATAAATTAGCTCTAGAATTTTCCAATTCGCTTACAACATCAAAAGTATCAAAACCATCAACTTCAACTATGATTCCCATATGATTTGCAAGAGAACACATTTATTGTTACCAAAACTGGATAAAGAAACTAGAGATAGATTACCTTCTAAATATCTTTTTTTCATCATGGATTAATTTTTTTCTTGAGTTGTCAAGTGCATGTCCTTCTCCAGCCTCTCACTCCTTTCCGGTTGATCTTCAACGACATGTGCTAGCATAGTGCCAAATCCACAGTGTCATCTAGGCTCAATTTCTCCACCTCTGTTACAATGCTCTCTTGGGTGGTAATAAGGTCATCATCACCAATGTTCTGTGATTGCTTTTCAGGATGGGAATATAGTCCTTCAATACAAACATCATGGATAGCTCGAGTGCTTCGCTTGGCCCCACATTGCCTTTATGCTGTGGGCTGCTGGTTGGGTCTACAGTGCAGCCACGGTGGTTGGATGGCCCAAATTCTTTAGTTGAGTAGGCCTTCTCTTGATTTCCTTTCCGCGAAGAATACACTTTTTACGCTTTGTTTGATGGTACATTTTCATTAAGTTTTACATGCTTTTCATCCATTTCTTCCTATACATGATAAATCACCTAAACTTATGAAATTTGTTAGTATATAAATCCTACTAAATTTGGTATTCATTTTATTAGAAAGTTGGCAGGTAAAATTAGGCATTAAGGACTGCCAACAACTCTTCCACAGATGGCCAACAAAATGAGCAAAGATTGACAAACTTTTTGGTCTAATTCACAACACATCTATGTGCTCCAAACATTGGATCTCAAGGGGGGGGGGGGATGATTGTGGATTGGGAGTAGTTAGCCGATGTCCCGACTCGAGCATAGTCACCCATCCCTCGAATTAGTGTCACGAGTCTCTTCCCTTCGGCTCTCTGCCCAAGGATTCTAGGGATGATGCGCACATTTGCAGTATATATCCACAACCATGGTTGCTGACATGTTGGCCCTGTCTCACTAGATTCAAGCGCCTTTTGCCTTCCTCTTCCCACTCCATGTGACGTCGCCATTGTGGTGTGCTTGAAATCTCATCCTGATGTGTCCATGGGGACTCCGAAACCATGCACCTTCGCTCTCTGCCGACAACTCTCAGCAATCGATTGAAACATCTCCTCGTAATACCTTGTTCAGTCCTTCATCCCGTCAACCCTCCCTCCTCCTTGAACAGAAGTTGGAGAACCTGATGGAGGATAAACAAAATCCTTCAAGGAACCCGAGGCAACCTCCGCAACGATTACTATCCGCCACCGGTCAATGACAAGCCTGCCGCCGTCCCGACTCGAGCGAAGTCACCCATCCCTCGAATTAGTGTCACGAGTCTCTTCCCTTTGGCTCTTTGCCCAATGATTCTAGGGATGATGCGCACATTTGCGGTATATATCCACAACCATGGTTGCTGACATGTTGGCCCCGTCGCACCAGATTCAAGCGCCTTTTGCCTTCCTCTCCCGCTCCGTGTGATGTCGCCATGGCTTGGCCATCGAAGCTCGATTTGGAGTTTGTCTGATTTTGATTGAATCCTTAGCAATTTCCTTGAATGGGAAGAACTTTGCCATTGTGATGTGCTTGAAATTTCATCCTGATGTGTCCATAGGGACTCCGAAACCATGCACCTTCGCTCTCTGCCAAGAACTCTTAGCAATCGATTGAAACATCTCTGGATCCTCATAGTACCTTGTTCTTTCCTTCATCCCATCAACCCTCCCTTCTCCTAGAACCTGATGGAGGAGAAACAAAATCCTTCAAGGAACCCGAGGCAACCTCAGCGACGATTATTGCCCGCCACCGATGAATGACAAGCCTGCCGCAATCCCGTTAGGGACCTTTGCTCTCCCCCTGACGCTGCTCTCTCCCCTGGCGCCTCTTTCCCTAGCTATGACGAGGGGCCCGCTAGGTGGGAATCCAACGGGGAAGTGGCTGAGAGCACTTGATTCGCAAAATTCGCAACCACCATGCTTTTTTCTTCTAGATTTGCTAGTCCATTAACCTTACTGATGATCTATAGTATTCCATAATAACCTAGCGATGCTTCGCCAGTCTCTGCTCATGTTTTATTTGCATCGCCATGGTTTCCGGAATAGAGATGAGTTGCTCAGCTCACTGTCGTTAGTAACACCCATCACGTCTTTCAGTTTGCGTATTGCCTTGCCGACGGGATCAACCCCCGCAGAACGAACAAAGCACCAACCAGAGGACATGCAACGGACACAAGCGCACATGCGTGTACTATGCACCAACCTATACCCACCTTACAAAACAAGGCAACCGACACCGACCCGACCTCCACAGCCTTTGTGTCTCTTGCGGAGTGGCATATATATGTGAATATAAATATGTCAAGTAGCTAACTAGCCAGAGTGCTGCCGAGCCCTACCCCTACCTTACCTTACTCCATACATTCTTGCGCGCACCGTATGACGTCCGTGACACATGCGACGACGCATGCATGCATATGTTCGTCGGCGTCGGTGTTCGTAGGGCACATCTCTTCAGCGACTCAGCGTAGCACACGGGATACACTAGCTACTGCACTCGTTCGACAACGACAGCGCCTCCTCCACTTGCATTGCGCTGGCCAGACCGCCAGTACCTCACAGGTCAGAGCAGAGCGCGCGGGCGTGACTGAGGTTGGCGTACAGGGGGACCGCATCAACTAGCACCACGTACGCAATAGAGGCACGCGATGCCGGCCAATTTGAGCTGCATGCATGGCGCATGCGTGCCTGATATTCGCCGCAGCCTGGATGGTTTGGTCTCATTTTTTTTTTGTTTTAGCCAAAAAAAAGGTCTGATCTCGTTAATCGTTTACCCGGGCATTCATTATGTAAACCTGGGGGAAGTGATATAACAAGTAAAGGGGCCATTGGGCCATACGGCCGGCCCAGGAAGGGCAAGCCGTCTCCGCCCACACGCCACCATGGGTCTGTGCGCCACCGCCGCCGTCGCCGCGTAGACTAGGGTTTTAGATCACTTAGAGGCTAAGAAATCCCCGGCCTATAAATACGAGGAGTATTGTATCCATTCAGATCAAGTAAAGAATAGGAGAAATCCGTTTTACTCAGCTCTCCAGCTTTTGGCTCTCTTGCTCCTCTCCCAAACACTAGCTGTCGGGCGCCGCCACCACGCCGCCGCCTCCTCGATGTCCTCAGGCTGCGGCTCTGCCGCCGGTCGCTGCTGATCGCAGTCTACTTCGCCGAATATTCCACCAAATAAGTTAGACTTGTTATATCTGGTATCTGGAGCCGGTTCGATCTTTCGGGCACCATCCATGGCTGCCAACACCTCCATGAACGTCGATGAGATTTGCAACGACATCCGCGCTCTACTCGCAGGTGTAGTCCAGGATCTCAAAATTTTTTCCTACAGCACGAGAAGGTTAAGATCGAATCAGACCTGAACACCACCAACGTCGTCACCATCAACGTCGATGACGAGATCGCCATGTTGGATCAACGCCTGGCGACCAAGGAGAAGGAGATCGCGCTCATGCGCGGCGCCTTCACCGCCGACCCCGTGGTTACGCCACAGCCATCAGCCACCGTCGTCATCACCAAGGTCGAACCCAAATTGGATCTGGAGGAGATCGTAATCTTCTCCATCAACAACATCGACAGGGAGGACGTCAACAGCGACGCCCACCAACTGTTTGATGGCATGTCTGCCCCAGCAAAACGTCATCTCACGATGCCATTACGCGTCAGCGATGACATCTCCATCAAGCTCACTCCCGACATCCGCATCAAGGAGCCATCAAGGTTGCAGTGCGAGGACACGCTACGTGGAAAAGGAGGGAGTGATATAACAAGTAAAGGGGCCATTGGGCCATACGGCCGGCCCAGGAAGGGCAAGCCGCCTCCGCCCACACGCCACCATGGGCCGTGCGCCGCCGCCGCCGCCGCCGTCACCGAGTAGTCTAGGGTTTTAGATCGCTTAGAGGCTAAGAAATCCCCGGTCTATAAATACAAGGGGTATTGTATCCATTCAGATCAAGTAAAGAATAGGAGAAATCCATTTTACTCAGCTCTCCAACTTTTGGCTCTCTCGCTCCTCCCCCAAACCCTAGCTAACGGGCGCCCCCACCACGCGTGCCGCCGGGCGCCACCGCCTCCTTGACGCCGTCAAGCCGCGGCTCTACAGCCCGTCGCCGCTGATCGCCGTCTACTTCGCCGAATATTCTGCCAAATAAGTTAGACTTGTTATACTACTTATCCTTGCTATTGCTAAGCTCACTATTAACTAGTAATAAGTAAACCCTAATATGAGAGATGAGGTTGGGATAAGCTATTTTTTAACCCTAATATTGACTAGTAATAAGTAAACCCTAATATTGACTAGTTAAGTTGTTTTTTAAATGGCTTTATGAGCAGTTTTTTATTGGTGACAAAACAACTTAATATGAGAGATGAGGTAGGGATAAGCTACTTTTTTCAGCTTCATCTCATCATCACAACTTATCGCTTTGTGACGAAATGACAAGTTTTCCCATAAAATTGTTTTAAAAAAGGTGTTTGAAAAAAATCACAATAGCTCATCAAATAGGCGTGCGTAGTATCAACACAAGTGTATATATATATGGAACATCCAAGACAGAAACACCAAGAATAGTTTTCATTAAGTGGACGTAGCAGTACAAATGATCAATGATCTCGATATGATAGCAACACACGTGAAGAGCAAATGTACAAAAATCACAAGCACATGCACCAACAGAGCAACGTACACATCATGAAAAGAAGAAGCCAAATACCATCGAGGCACTGTGTCTCCTACTGCATGCGACGCCGCTCACTCATGCAGCGTAGCATACGTCACATAGCTGAGGTAGTCCGTGACCTTCCTCTCCCACGGTGCCACCGCATCCTTGGCAGCTTCGGTCGGGCACGTCACGTCAGTGCTCGCCGCCGGGCAAGTCTTTGGTTGTCTCTGGAACGCTGCACATTCCACTGGGCGCCTCTGGTTAGCGAACCCCGGAATGCAGTTGTTCTTCACATCAAGCACTCCGTCTTTGATTAGTGACACGCACACCGGCCCGACAGAGGTGAAGTAGTTGCCGGACACCGTGAGGTTGGCGAGGCGGCCGGCTGGCCCGGCGAGCTTGCACAGCGCGTCGGGCACCTCTCCGTAGAGGCGGTTTCCGGCCAGGTTGAGCTGCTCGACGCTGCTGAGGCACGAGAAGGAGGATGGGATCCGGCCGGTGAGATGGTTCATCCCGGCGTCAATGACCGCCGCCTTGGTGAGCATGCCGAGCTCGGGGGCGAGACAACCAGACAGCTGGTTGTTCAGGAGGAGAACCTCGAGAAGGGAGTCTTTCAAGTGAGCTATTGATGGAGGGATTGGCCCTGTTAGCCTGTTGTTGGCCAGGGCGAGGAAACTCAGCTTGGAGAAGCCAAGATCTGCAGGAAGTTGCCCGGACAGGTTGTTATAGTTTAACAGTAGAGCCTTACCACTCGTAACTCCAGGAATGATGCCTCCTCCCGTATTAGAGCCAGTTCCAATACGGATTTTAAAGAAAATCGTGGCAGCAAGACAGTGAACCTTGGCTGCAGCACGCCCAGTAATTTCGGAATAGTCCTGAACTTGGAGATCATCATCGTCGCCGACGCTAAGGTCGTACGAGTATTCAAGGCCTGTGAGTTGGGGGATGCCGTTGCCGAAGTTGTTGGAGGCTGCATGGAAGAGTGCGACATCGGGGAGCTGGTCGACAAAGCCTTGCAGCTTCGGTGCACGCAGACCAAAATCATTGAGAATTACTGCCGTGACTGTGAGCTCCTTAGCTCTGCCGGTTGGTGTTGCGCAGTAGAAGCCAACGTACCTCTTCTCGCCGCAGATGTCATTGCCGGTCCACGTGCCGGTGATATTCTTGGGATCTGAAGTGATCGTGCTCTTGAAGCTTTGAATGACTTGGTAAGCGCGGTAGAGCCGATAGTTTGGAAAATCATTTGGTCGTAGGTTGTTGTATGATAGAGGATGTTGCTTAGTCTTGGGGGGTGCTAATTGATCTGGGCTGGACGGGTGTGCTACAATCGCAACAGCGTAACATAGAAACAAGAAGAGGCACTGGGGGAGCAACAATCTAAGTCGGTTGGCCATGGTCATTTAAGTTTTGTGAATTTGCTCAGCGGTGGGTGGCGTGGAACATACATATATACCCGCGCGCGTGATGGTCACAAGCCCGCTGTGGCCACAGTCCATAACATAATAGACCATGCAACTCATTTTACTAACAATTCCTAAAAAATTAAAACACACATTTACTAACACCATATATTTAGGAATTAGGATATGTTTGGAATTGTTCTGCTTCAATTTTTTTTCTCTACTCTCAAACTTTGCCAACCAAACATGGTAACTATTTGATGACCGAAATAGGATCAGGGATCGAGTTGAAGATGGATTGGAAAATATGTGCAACAAGAAGAGATAAAAAAAAAGATCAAAGTTGGCATGTTTTCAAACATCCTGGAAAAATCAGTCCAGGCCAGTTTTCCCATACTTCCTAGGTGTCATTGCTTAAAGCAGCCTAGGCCGGTTTTTGCAGTATGAACTAATTTCGTTTTTTTCTTTAGAAACTCATCCAATCTTGTAAAAAACATATAAATTGCATGTGGAATAGGTTTTCTACTATGACAAGAACATCTCATGTATTTTTATATGAGAGGATCACAACCGATTGAGTATCCATCTACACTCTTGCCCTCTCTTTTCCATCTGCTACTAATCCTAGTTCTTCATTGTTGTTGCATGGATGGTGGATCAACGATGATGAAGCACTAGAGAGCTTAGGTTAGCTAGGGAAGCCCATCACCATTGCACGCCGCAATGGTGTCCCTCCCAAGCTACTTATTCTCTCCTTCATTTTCTCCTACAAACTGACCTTCTCCTTTGGCCAGTGCCTTTCCTTGGGCCCCTCTGATGAGTAGCATGTAACAAGGCCTTGGGCAAAGTTTGGGAGCCTTTGGGCTTGGTCTAGGTTTGAGTGATCCCTATTGGGCCCAGTTTGGATAAATCCCCCTTGGGCCTGCTCCGGCCCATTTTTTTCGGAAGGAATAGCTTTTGCATCAAGACTTCGAATTGGGTGATCCAAGTATCTATTTCATGTATCTCGATGAGCTTTTCAAAATGGTGATGTCTAAATTGGCATTTGAGAATGTTTATATGGACGATCGATTGGATCCCTTCTCAAGTGTGCCTTTGCATATGTTGGCGCTTCTTAGCGTCAGTAGAAAAGTCTGCAAACATACGAAAGTGCCATTGTAGCATTTCACCCGGAAGTATTCAGGATATCGTAATTTCCCAAAGGAACGGTCTTTGTACTTAGTCTCTTAGATAGTTTACTCAGAAAAGATAGAAGAAATAGCATGGGTAGAGAGGTTCTTCTAAGGTCAAAAGCATTAAGTGATGATAACTTTCCCACTACTTACTTGTTTCAGGCATTGACGCACTTGGTCTACCAAGCGATATCAGTCTTAGCTCCACACCATATCCGGATGTGGGGGGATGCTGGTACGAACGAGTAGGGCTTTCACTACCTACCTGTCTGCCCCTCTACCCGTGTGATACGCAGTGAACAAAGGTAGCCACTAGCCTAGACACCACGTCTACGCTGGTAACTACTACTCTAGCATTAGCTAGGAACATCCGTCTCTATCAGGAGTCCTCTAATAGAGTACCCGTCCAAAGGACAAATGAAGAATCCACAAACAAGTAGTGTTATAAAAGATACTTGCTTAATGAATCAAAACCAAAGTTGAACATGAACTTCTTACTTCAAGTAGCAGGATGATCATAGAGGTACAAGTTGGAGCGAGAGCCAACAATTCTGGCACTTCGTCCACCCTGAGGTAGAACTGCTTCGACTTCGCTCTTTCTCTAACTCTTTCCCTCACTCACTCCCTATTCTAATCTAGCTATAAGCTAATGGAAATGGGGCTTGCTCTTCCTCTCTACATTGTGATCTCTTGTGTTGATGAATGAATGAATGTGAAGAGAGGAGGCCTCCTTTTATAGCTTGACAGGAGGGTCTCTATGAAAAAGGACCATCCCCACATGGAAGGATACAAACCGACCTCCAAAGGGTAGTTTTCACTTTCCATCTGCACCAATTGTAGGTGGACCCGTCGTTGCCGAACCGCCAGAGGAGACTGGGCCTAGAGGCCTAGCTGGGGGGCGGCAAACCCCAGGGGTGGCTGGTCCCTAGGTTGGCCCTCTCAACCCCATCTTTGGTGAGCCCATAGATCTTTTTATTAGCTTTGTTTCGCCTAGTGGTTCACCCAAAACGGAGTTCTGATGTGCCCGGAGCGACTGTTTTACTTGGGCCTACTCGTGCAGTCCTAAAATGGACTTAAACTTTATTTGAGCCTTTGCTCCTCTGGCTCATGTTGGGTTTCTTTCTCCATTTGATAGGGCCCTAATTGTCCTCGTGATTGGGCTTCTTTTACTTGTGCCAAAATATGCCTTCTTGGAAGCGTGTTTTGGTGTTTTCCGAGTTTGTCTCTGCAAAACATATAAATACCAAAACTCGTGAAAATATTAGTTATAAGGCCCCATCGCTATAATTTTTATATAAAATATTGGTGGTAAAATTGGGCGCTAAGGACCGCCAACAACTCCTCCACACTTAGCCCTTTGCTCGTCCTCGAGTAAAGTTTAGGACTAAGATGGGTGATCTCCTTGATATATGATCTTCATACAAGATATTCCAAGCTTCTCCTGCACTTGTGAACTCTAAATTGTCTACCACATTGTCTTGGGTAATTGGATAATGGAACAGCATGGATTCAAATCACCTCGCATCAGTCATATCAGAAACTTGGGTTTTCATATGATTTTGAAAAAGAAAAGATAGCTTTGCTCCTCAAATGATACTCTCAAGTCATTCATATATGTGCCTGGTTCCTCGCCAAGGCATTTTGAAATTTCCTTCTTTTCATAACCTATCTCTAAAGCTTTTGAGTGGAGTTTTGGGTAGGTATGAAAGTGGGCATACTGGCATCACATATATTGTAAGGTCAAAAACTAAACCACACGGAGATACAAGTCATACACTTAGATTGAGATGTGCAAGTGTGTGGAATGGAAGGTGATTCCTAATTCTAAATATTTTTGGTACTCCATGCATCATGACTCTCTTTATTGATCGAAGGATGATTGAAGAGTATGGGCTATAAAAGGGAATATTCATATGTTCTCTCTTTTTTTGAACGGGGCTTTGGACTTTTCCCGTTGTTTATTGCTTGGAGTTTTTTTCTCTCATGCCCCTTGGCATGGATATTTTTTTTCTTCATGCCCCTTGGCATGTTTTTTTGTTTTCTTCCCCATTTTTATCATAGCCCATATTTCTTGTCGGCATATGAAGAACTTTGGATGGAGAGATGTCATGATGGGATGCGAGGAGTAATTATATAGTGGAAAATGAATGCGCGGCTCTCAAGTTAAGAGTCGGTATTTTTATTTGGTGGATAAAAAATACACGGCTCTCAGGGTAAGAGTCAATATTTTTATTTGGTGGAAGAGTCCGCAACTCTTAGGGTAAGAGTTGGCGTTTTTGGTGGACAAAAGGGTGCATGTTGTGTACAACTCTTAGTGTAAGAGTCGGCATTTTATTGGCAGGTGCTTGTGAATCTCAATCATGGGTGCATGACCATAACCTCACATAGGTCACAATAATTTGACCAAACTCAATGATCTGACAAGCAGCATATGACTAAAGGTTTGCATAAATGAATCATGTCATATGGCCTTGGTAGGAAATTCATTATCATTGAGGAGCATGCTATTGCATTTTGATTTTGTAAAAATAGATCCCAAGTACTTCATAAAAAGAGCAAGGTTCAAATCATCCAGCTATATCACATACTCTAATTACTTAGAAAACATGGGGTCCCTATGATAGTTGTTCAAAAGTTGTAGGAATATTGGCAAGGAATAAGGAGTATGCAAATTTTATCAAAGGATAGCATGGAGATGGTGTGTCAAAAGTTTTGCATTTTTAGTTTAATAAATTTAAACTCCAAAACTTTGGGAGGTGTGAGGGTAAAGTTGCAAAACCACCATTGAAGATGAAGGAGTTTATGGAAGTCATGTGTCTTTGTCCTTGTTGCATGATGAGTCACTTGATTTTGTGTGACGTGCAGGGGAGATTTTGAAGGTGTGTTAGGTATGCTTTAGACATCTCCCCCACACTTATTCTTGTACCTTCTTTATTTTGATGAAAAGAAAATAAAACAAGAGAAACAAAAACAAGCAAGGGCTCTGCTGGCTATAAAACCAGGGAGCGAGAAAATTATTATTATTATTTCTTTATTTCTTACTTATTAGATTTATTGAAAACTTGTTCACACAACTTTTTATAAACAAGGCCAAGATAAAGATGTAGAGAAAGATATGCCTTGGTTTATATCCATATCAGATTACTTTCATTGATTATGTCAATAACTCAAAGTTCATTAATCAAATTCCAACACCATGTCAAAATTTGAATAAAGAAGGCCGTCTTGACCTAAGCACCATTCTTAATTCAAAAGGCCTATGGGCATATCTAATTAAAATACACCCAAACTAGAGCATATGTCATAAGCAAAGGAAGCATGAATATGTATGATCAAATGAAGACAAGTACAAGAAGTTGGCAAACATTTTTTTTCATACCTGAATGATCTTACCGACAGCGCGTATGGATGGAAACTTTGGGCCTGCTGCAGCAGCGGCTTGATTTTTTAGGCTCCAACTCAAGTTAGGCCACACATAGTACGCATGGTCCATTGGTCTTGGTGATAGCAAATGCCTAGAAGAGGGAGAATCCCAATCTCTCTCTCTCTCTTTGTAGTTCTCTCTTTTTTTACATCTCCCTCTCTCTTTTTTTCATTTTTTATTCCTTTTTTTCCATATATTTTTTTATTCTTTTTTGTTTGTTATAACATATCTTTTTTCAAGGGTGACATCATCCATGACCACATGGTATGTATGGAGCTTGGGCCTCTCACCATCCTCCCCCACACTTGAACTTTTTGTGCAAAAGTCAAGTGTAGAGTCAGGGCCTTCTTATGAGTGTGTTTCATCACCTAAGAGCATCAATGTTTGTAGTTGATGTCGCTTCATGTTGTCAAGCATCATATGACCCGAGTTCTTCTTTTCCTAAAATGGTTAGCGACATACCCAAAGGTGCATACTAACTTGACAACATGCCCTTACTTTTGTTAAAGAGGATTTTTTTAAGATAATCTGGGGTATCTCCCGGTAGTACTTAAGTTATGGTCTTAAGCTTGACCGTGGGAACTTCTTCTTGCAGCTATCAATGGTGGTGTAGTTCCCAACTTCACCACCAAGCATTGGGCATTGATACTCAAGCTGCAAGGTAAACACCATTGTACTACTATGAGATAAACATAGGCATTGACAACCAACCTCTTAAAAAAGCTTGCCAACGATAAACAAGAGGTGGTTAGGATCCTCATAGAAGCACAGGGTCAGAAGCAGAGCAAACTCTAGAGACCCCAAAATTGAGCATGAAACATGAGATGTCAAATAAGGTAAGTTAGCATGCTCATTAGCAGGCTGCTGCTTGGTCTCTGGAGTACTTGCTTCGGGCATGTCCATGGCATGAAAGTTTTCATGTGGAACTAATGTTGCATCTCAGCCATTATCAGGAGCAACATTTCCAAGTCCAGAGGGACATGGCTTAAGTTCGAGCGAGGGTGACGATGGACATTCAATTTCACAAGGATGAGAAATGAATGGAGAACTAAATTTTTCCTCCTTGAACGGGTTATGTTTAGGAAGATGCTCCACCATTGGAGTTTCTAGGTGAGTGGTGGGAGCAGTTTTCCTAAACGTCTCATTAGGGCTTCCTTGGGAATATTTTTCTTGAATAAGTTCATCCAGGGGATAGCCTATGAGAAGATCAAACTCAAGGATGGCAAAAATGTGGAAATCTACACAAACCTTAGTTCCATGAATTTCTATTGGCACGGCCCTGATGAACTCTTGAAGAGTTTGTCGGTCGACACTAGTGGCATATTACCTAAAAGGTCTTTTGCAAGGAAATGTGACATGATATTAGTGCCCATTGTGAGGTTGTGTAGGGCATCTATGAAAATTCCTCCTAACAAACAAGATATAGTCATGAAAGGTGAAAGAATCTGAATTGCTTCAGAAGAACGTTTCATTTCCAACAACAATTCTTGTGATGGCTCCATGTTAGGGCAGACTTACCTAGAAGAAACAATATCCATTTCATGCCAAGAATTATTTGAGATTTTACCAGAATCCTCGAATTTGATCAAGAACTCCAAAGGATGGCTAACTATCGCCTTCGATGTTCGTGGTTTGGATGGGGGCTCATGAGTCGAATCTATGGATGATACAAGGTTGGATTTGACTAATGGTGACTTCCCCCACACTTGACATGACTATGTCCTGGAGGGTTTTGGTTTCCATGATGGGGAAAGCGTGCTTCATTAGGATGTGATCGAGGATTTTTTGACCGAAGTCAGCATAGGAACCCCATGTCTATTTTTTGAATTTTTTTAATAATACAGACCTGTTTAAATTCGCTCCCACGGGGAGTCAAACCGAGGTCTATTGGGTGCTACTTAGGTGCTCTAACTAATAAGCTAGAGGCCCTTTTGTGTGATCAAGGATTTTCCTCTGTTCCGCCGTGGTTTTATGTGAAAACGTCCCTCCGGCGGGCGTGTCAAGGCATAGGGCAGCATTTATGTCTAGACCCAAATAAAAGAGATGTAATTGTATGCTATCAGGTAAAGACAAATCTAGGCCGGCAAGTAATAAGATTGTAAACCTGGCCTAGGCCGCACCTATAGATTCCTCCTTGTCTTGCTTAAAATCAAGGATTTCCCTTGGTAGAGAGTTGATACGGGACATAGGAAAGAATGTAAGACAAAACTTGTCATTAAGTTTTTCCCAGTCCCCATTCATACTTCCTACAGCATTAGTGAACCATTGCTTCACCTCCCCCTTGAGGGAGGAGGAAAACAACTCACTTAAGAGTTTCTTGTGTCATGCCAGGAACGTTTAGGCATGAACACAATTCCTCGAATTCTCGCAAGTGGTCAAAAGAATCTTCATTATCATGACCAAGGAAGGGTTTTGCCCGAACCATGGCTTTAAATCTTGGGTGGAGTTCATGGCTAGATGAAAAGTTTGTTTTTGAAAAAGATGGCGGCTCCAAGAACTCCCCCTTTGAAGCAAAAGGATTTTGATTTCAATTTGGCTTCATGGTGGAAGGATCAGATAGAGAAAAATATATATATTTTGGATAAATCACAAGGACACACGGGTGAACTAGGTTTAGAGACAAATACAACAACCATTCCCCAGTAATGGCGCCAGAAAGCTTGTTGGCACTTTTTAGCGTCAGCAGAAAAGTTCGTAAGCGCACGAAAGTGCCACTGTAGCATTTTACCCGGAAGTATTTAGGGTATCATAATTTTCAAAAGGAACGGTCTTTGTACTTAGTCTCTTAGCTAGTCTACCCAGAAAAGATAGAAGAGATAGCTTGGGTAGAGAGGTTCTTCTAAGGTCAAAAGCATTAGCGATGGTAACTTTCCCACTACTTACTTGTTTCAGGCAATGACGCACTTGGTCTGCCAAGCGATATCAATCTTAGCTCCACTCTGTATCCGAACATGGGGAATGTTGGTACGAACGAGTAGGGTTGTCACTACCTACCCATCTACCCCACACTTCATCCACCCAGAGGTAGAACTGCTTTGACTCTGCTCTTTCTCTAACTCTTTCCCTCTCTCACTCCCTATTCTAATCTAGCTAGAAGCTAATGGAAATGGGGCTTGCTCTTCCTCTCTACATTGTGATCTCTTATGTTGATGAATGAATGAATGTGAAGAGATGAGGCCTCCTTTTATAGCTTGAGAGGAGGGGCCTCTATGTAAAAGGACCATCCCCATATGGAAGGATCCAAACCGACCTCCAAAGGGTGGTTTGCACTTTCCATCTGCACCGATTGTAGGTGGACCCGTCATTGCCGAACCACCTATGAATCGCCAGAGGAGACTGGGCCCGGGAGGCCTAGCTGGGGGCGGCCGACCCCAGGGGCGGCCAGTCCCTAGGTTGGCCCTCTCAAGCACGTCTTTGGTGAGCCCATAGATCTTTTCGTTAGCTTCGCTTCGCCTGGTGGTTCGCCCAAAATGGAGTTCAGATGAGCCCGAAGCGACTGTTTTACTTAGGCCTACTCGTGCAGTCCTAAAATGGACTTAAACTATATTTGGGTCTTTGCTCCTTTGGCTCATGTTGGGTTTCTTTCTCCATTTGATAGGGCCCTAATTGTCCATGTGATTGTGCTTCTTTTACTTGTGCCAAAATATGCCTTCTTGGAAGCGTGTTCTGGTGTTTTTCGAGTTTGTCTCTGCAAAACATATAAATACCAAAACTCATGGAAATATTAGTTATAAGGCTTTATCGCTATACTTTTTATATAAAATATTGGTGGTAAAAATGGGCGCTAAGGACCGCCAACAGCATACACGCTCTATCGATTAGTTTTCATCTATATTTCGAGCATAAGCTATAATATACTCGGTCAGAATTACCAAACCACCAAAATCTTATGTAAAGAGTTAGTTTAATGATAAATTGATTAGGAGTTTGGCATGTTTGCCCCTATTTTTTCCTTGAAGTTGGTGGTTGAAATAGGAGTTAAGGACCATCAGCAACACACACAAACTTGGCTCTTAGCTCGTCTCGAGGAAAGAATATGAACTCAACACAACGGATCATGTAAGGACTCAGAGGCGGTTTGACAGCACAACCCCTCAAGATATGAATCTAGCGGATATGTTATTTCATGACTTATGTACACATTGTGAATGTTCAAGCAACTAAAGTATCACCTTGGGCAGTTTATAAAGAGAATGTCCTTGAGTCTTCCTTTTAAGTCACTTGGGGTTTTGATAGATTTTCAAAACAAAACATAGCTCCCTTACTTAACTCCTTGAATGTTTCTCTCGGATCGCTCAACGGTCGTGTATGATTCCTTAATTACCAACGGATTGATTTTTCTCTTTTTCATCCTACCTTTAAAAAGATTATATGGAGTTCTAGGTATAGGAATAGCATGAGGCATACTTGCATCACATATATTACAAAATCAGAAACCAGATCTGAGAAGATACAGAAAATCATACAATACAATCAAGATGTGTATGTGTGTGGATAACAGGGCGGTATGATGGGAATATACTTCTATTTTTATTATATGATCTCTCTGTTTACTTTGTAACTTTATTTGAAAGCATGGCTATCATCTTTTTGTTATGCTCAAACTCAAAAGATCATGAGCATGTGCATTATCTTTATTTTACATTACATAGCCCATGTCTCGTTCATAGGAAATATTTGGAGAGAGAGATCATAGTAAAAAAAGGAGTATTTATTCTATGTGGATTAAAACCATTTTGTTGCCTACTTCTAGTGTGGAAGTATGTCATATGAGGGTGGTGTGTATAAATACATGAAGCATATATGTATAGGCTTTTTCAACATGTAGATTAATATATGGCTTTGCTAGGAATTTTCTCGCCATCGAGGAGTTGTTGAGCTATTTACTTTTTAGAATAAAAATTCTCAAGCACTTACCTATAGAAGAAATGAGACTTCTTTGACCATACCATATCTAAAACTAGACAACTTAGGTGCCAAGTTGTTCATAAGCATGTTTTCACAAGCAATAGAGGTATGTCACTACCACTGATTAGAACATCAATGTTGGGTCTCTGAACTTGTTCCAATCTGATAGTTATAGGTGATAAAAAGATGGAAAAATATATGTTTTCTAAGAACCGACCTCGAGATTTCAATGTTTGCACTTCCTGAAACACACATACATATGTGACTACAGAACTGACGCTATTCTTTTTTTGATCAGGCTATATGTCGATATTTCATTAAGCAGAAGAGAATGACCAATAAACCTACACATAGGTGATACAAAAGGATCCTCAACACAGCACAAAAAGCAAGAACACAAGAGGTGGGGGACCCTCCACAAGACAACCCTATCAACTGAACCTAATACAAAATCTATCTCAACACCATGGTAACCTATAGCGATAGGAACTGACGCTATTCTTTTAATTACACCTCTTTCAATTCTTATATTGTATATTAATTTGACACTAAAACCAATCTCATGAAAAGTCTGTTAACTGCAAAGTTGTTTGTTATACTTGTCTATGGTGGTTGAGAGATGGAACAATTTTATGACAGTTGTTAGACCCTCAAGTTATTTTTTGATAAAGTTACCATTTATATAATAAACACTACTACAATATATCAGTAATAATGTCACCACATATATAAGTTAATTAATTATGGCATGCATGTGATTTGCATCCATTTTTCTTCTTTAAAACCAAGCGTGCACACTGCCCGAGCCAGAGCAGTGAGAATCCGCCCAAACAGGGCTAAGAAAATTACAGCCACGCTGGTTCCATAGCATGGTGTCACTTTGGTGAAACATGCTTTATTTTTTTGCTTTCCCCCCAACATATGCCATCTGGATCTGGATTTCATGCAGTTTGTTGGCTACTTCTTTTATGTTGATCCGTTCACTTGGTGACGGGTGTGTGCATGAAAGTGCTACTTGTAACAGGCACAGTAAACACTGGTAAATTGCATTTTCTGATTCCATCTGATCTTGGGAAAATTCCTTGCAGTCTTCGATGAGACGAGGATCGACGACGTGGGATATTTGATGCGGAAAATTACTGCTTACAAAGTTGATTATATCCAGACCATCTTTGAAGATAGGATCTGTTGGTCGTTTGCCTGTCATCATCTCCAGAACAACTATCCCAAAACTGTAAACATCTCCAGAGGTAGATGCCTGACGGCCACCTCCCGCGTACTCTGAAGAGGTTACAAATACAGAATATATAGTTACTATTTGTTTCTCTTAGAAAATGGAGGGAAAATGTTTCCTTAAAAGATTGTTAACGGAAGCCAGAGAAACATACCTGGAGCGATGTATCCGATAGTCCCTCTCACACCGACTGAATTAGTTGGGTCCACCGGTGTTGACTTGGAGTCGGCATAAAACCTCGCGATGCCGAAGTCTCCCAGAAGAGCATTCAAATCATCGTCTAGAAGGATGTTGCTGGGCTTCAAGTCACAATGAACAGTTGGCCTCCCGCACTCGTGGTGCAAATAATCCAATACATCAGCCATGTTAACGACTATGTTTATTCTTTGAGAAAATCCTAGACGCTTTGGAGCTTTCCCACCCGCTTTAGGGTGTAACCATGTGTCTAGGCTCCCATTAGGCATGAACTCATACAGTAAAGCTTTAAACATGCTGCCTCTGTTGTCAACCGTCGAGCATGCAGTTTTGATGGGAAGAAGATTTCGATGTTGAATGCTTCTAAGGGCTTCACATTCTGACATGAAGCTTCGCTCTGCACCTGGCATCTCAAGGTCAAAAACCTTCACTGCCATCTCCATTCCATGTTCCTTTAACTTGCATCTATACACTGAAGCGTAACTTCCTCTGCCAGTTAGGTTAGATTCCGAGAAGTCTTTCGTTGCTTGGGCTAGATCTTGATAAGTAACTTTTGGAAATTGCTTGTCAAAAGAAGGGAACGGCAAATGTTGCCTTCTTCTTGTCGTCTTCTCGGTAAGCAAAAAGTATATCAGCAATAGAACTGACATGAAGCCAAATACTGGGATCAAAACTTTGATCAGATAGTATTGTCTTCCCCCCTTCTTAGATTTAATTGGGCATGAAGGCATATGGAGGGTCGTAGCTCCTCCACATAATCCCCAGTTGCCTTCAAGTGAAACAGCTGTGGCATTTGCGAACACTCCATTTTTTGGAACTTCTCCGTTGAAGTGATTGTAAGAAATATCTAGGTGTGTCAGGTATTGTAGGTCAGTAAGAATTAACGGGATGGTACCTGACAAATTGTTATGGGAAAGATTTAGAGTGCTCAAGCTCTTTAGCTTGCTGAAGGATACTGGGACGTTTCCCATGAGGAAGTTTTTGTCCATTTCGATTACCTCTAACACTTGACATTGGCCTATACTGTCAGGGATATACCCTGTAAATGCATTAGAGGAAAGATGAAGTTCCGTCAATGCCTGAAGCTTACTAAAATCAAGTGGTACTGAACCTTGGAAATTGTTATAGGATAATACACATTTCCTCATTCTTACTGAAGTAAGGGCCTGATCAGGTATGCTACCTTGGAGTTTATTATAACTAAGATCCAACTCTGCGAGCTGTTGAAGGTTACCAAAGTTCGCTGGTATGGAACCTTCGAATTCATTTTTTGATAGACTGAGTGATAAGAGCTGTTTAAGGTTTCCAACAGAAGATGGGATAGGTCCAGTAAAATTGTTGTCATCAAGATTTATGGATTGTAGGTTATCCAGGTTTCCAAGCCATTCAGCAGTTGTCCCAGTAAAACTATTGTGGCTTAGTCCTAGCGTCGTTAAGCTTCTTAGTTTGCCTATGCTTGGAGGGATTATTCCTGATATATTGTTGAAACCCATACGTAGAACTTGAAGACTTGGGGACAGGTTACCAATTGAATCTGGTAACACTCCCTGTAGATTGTTGTTATCTAATGAAAGTGAGTTCAGAAGGCTACAATTTCCCAAGGCGTTTAAGAACTCCCAGCTTTGGTTGTTCCATGTCTGAAGAGCGTTTTGCTCGAGGTTCAGCTTTGAGAGCTTCGAAAGGTTACCCAAAGAAGTTGGAATTGGGCCAGAGAATTTATTTGATGATATCCATATAGCTTGTAGCTCTGAAGCACTGCCAATGGATGATGGTATCTGACCTTCAATCTCGTTCCCATTTAAGTAAAGAGATTGGAGACTGACGAGCCTATCCCCCATGTTAGATGGAAGGGTCTTACCCAGTGTATTTACACCCAAGTCTAGTGTTTTAAGAGATGACAAATTGAAAAGGATAGGTGGGATTCCACCTGACAGAAAGTTATCATTTAGTTCCAATACAGACATATTTGAAAATTTCCCTATCTCATCTGGAATGCTTCCGGTCAGTTGATTTGCATCAAGATTAAGTAAATTCAGTGTGCTCATGTTTCCAATTGCTGGTGGGATGATCCCAGTAAGATTGTTCCCGGAAAGGTCGAAATTTATTATATTGGAAAGATGATCTATATTTGGAGGAATTGTACCAGTAAGGGTGTTTGAATAAAGCCATAAAATCCTTAGGCTGGAGCAATTTGTAAGTGTGTCTGGAATATTCCCCTCTAAAGAGTTCGTGTTCAGATCAAGGACTTCGAGTTGTCGGATATTGTTCAGAGGAGGTATCTGGCCAGAGAACTGATTACTTGACAGGTTAAGGATATGAAGGGCAGTTAGATTTCCAACGGAGTCGACTATCGTGCCCGATAATCCTTGGCCCGCAAGGTTGAGCTCCGTTACTCGCCCTCGGTTCTTCGGGTTGCATGTGACGCCCTTCCACTGACAGAAACGGGTGCTCGTGTTCCAATTACTCAACGCTCCCTGTGGATCGTTGGCAGCCCGTTTGAATTCGAGCAGCGATAGAACATCCGTATTGTTATCTGGGACTGTTGAGCAGCAGATGTTACAAACACAGCAAAAGAGCAGCAGCAGCACAAACATTTGTAAGAACATGTAGAGTTTCATGGCCTGTTTAGAGAACATAAGGCCTGCGTTAGCTGCAAACGTCCATTGCCTAGGGTACTGCAAATGAAAGTGCTCAAACCGCTATAATCCAAAGTGCAAGAATTTACCATTTTCAAACACTTATTTGGAAACAATAAAGAGGATAAATTTAACAGTAAAACTTGGCCCAAAATAAAACGCAATCCCAAGGGGGGGAGAGAGAAGAGTAGCGAACCTCTGCTCGTGGCCAGAGCCTGATCAATAACGACAGCCTTTTTGTGCTTGTTTTGCTTGCTCGCCCGTGGTGCACTAGTGTGTGAAGTTTGAGCTGGATGCTCAGCTGGCTGAGGCCCCAGGGGACTTAAAATCAGTTTCACATTGGCCTTACATCCGCGTTGGCGCTACCCGCGGCCTTATCTTATTAGCTTGACGCTCTTGCAGGGAAGACCCCGATCGAGTCCGTCAAGCTGACCAGTTACCACACCACCTTTCAGCTTGCATCGCGTTGCTCAGCGCCGTCGTTGTCGTTCGAGCTGGACAAGATTGTTACGGTGTGTCCAGCCTCGAATCCCAGAGTATTTTCCAGCAGGAAACGGACAGCCATTCGAAGCTGATGTGAGACCTGTCTGGTGCGGTTTCGCTGCTGAAAAATAATAGCTCGTGGAAAGGGCGAATCTAGCCTAGATTATTGGGGTCGCGTGCCCCCGGCGAACTTTCAAAAATCAGTAGTGAAATTATTGCTTGTTGTTGTCATGTATTGTCAATCTAAATGACCCCGATGAAAGCTTCGTGGCTGGATTCGGCACCTTCCGGCGCGCTGGGTATTCGTTTCCAAAACCGATTTGGTTCCTTGTGATGATCGGTCTTCCAAAACGTATCGTGTGGGCACGATTCGTTCACGGGTTATCTCGGATAAAATTATTTGCCAACCTGTAGGACGATCAGTCGCAGCATCGGCTCCTCATACCACTGAGCTAAAACTGGCATGGACATGCTATGCCGCGTCAATCGATCTCGCCAGGTATGCTGCTGACGGCGAGATTCATTCCCGGATGACCATCTAATTCCAAAAAGATCAGCCATACGATGGCTCCGGTAATTTTGGCCCCGTCCATGCGAATGGCGCTTCGCCGGATCACGGCCATGGAACCAACCGCCGGCCATGGGGGTCCTTCGGGAAGATTTTGGAACTCCGGCGACGTCTCCGGTGACGACTCCGACTCGGACTATGAGGACCTTGGAGTCGTTGAAGAAGCTCAGGCGGCAACACCTTCTCCACAGCTCGTTCCGGCCGCATGTCCGTCCGTCGCTGTGCAGAGGCCGACGGAATCAACGCCGCTGCCTTCTTCACGATCCAAGGAAGCGGCGCCGGGACCTTCTTCTCGTTCCGCGCCATGGCGAGGTCCTTTGCCACCACCCAGGATTACTCCGGCAACAACTTTGGCGATCTCGTGCTGCCGGCGTTAGAGAGGGCCGGCCGGCGACGGCGGCTGATCCGCGATCCGCGTGATCCGATCGCGACGCGGATTCAAAAGCCGGTTGGAGTCTCTTTGCTGTACGGGCCCAATTCCACGGCCCATGGTGCAAGGACTAACCCGCAGCTTCGGTCCGTCTACGAGCAGCTTCGGTCCTCCCGCACGGCGCAGCACGTACAGCTTCGGTCCGACTCCCGCACGGCGCAGCACGAGCAGCGTCGGTCCGACTCCCACACGGCGCAGCACGATCTGGACGGACGCACAGCAGCCGATCAGATCGGGACGGCATCCTGCACGGCACAGCACACGTTTCGTCCGGACGTCTGGAAAGTTCGCCCCGTCTCCACGCCACCGATCGGTTCGGCCTCGGTCTCGCCTCCGCCGCCAGACAATTTCGCCCAGACGACACAGCAGCCGATTGGATCGGCTCCGCTGCCAGAGAAAATCGTCCCGGACCTCCAAGCCGCCGCCGTCCAGAAGACCATCCGGACTTCCTTCCGAGGTCCGGCACGTCGCATCGTCAACCCCTCGCTCTTCGTCACCGCTCCCGCTTCTTATCGCGACGTGCTGATGGCGGGAGGAGGAAGAGGCATCGGTCAGGGTGCTCAGGTGGATCGCCGTCGGGGTCGGGGGCGGCAGCTGGTCGGCTCCCACGTTCGAGATGGAAACCCGCAGCAGGGGGCGCGCATGGAGGACAAGGCCCGCGACCGCGGCCGCGCGCGCGGCCGGGGCGGCCGTGGGGGTGCACAGCCGGCAGGTGGTCGCGGCACCGGTGGTGAACCCACGGCAGGTCGCGGCGCACCCAATCCGACAGGAGGACGCGGTGCACCCAATCCAGCGGGTGGCCGCGGCGGTCGCGGCGGGCGTGCTGGTCGCGGTGTCCGCGATCGTGGTTCTGAGCCGCATCCGGAGGCTATTGAGGCGGCTTCCGGGGCGACTACCGATGACAAGCCCCATGAGGAGGGGGACGAGGAGCTGGGAAAGAAGAGGAAGAGGAAGGATCCTGCTGTGAAGCCAGAATGTGATATTTGCACTGAGGAACACTTTGCCAATAGGTGTCCTTTACTGCGTGGTCCTAAACCAACAGTTGCTCTTTGTGGTGCAGCGGAGGATGGGATGGGTTTTTTTCAAATCCAGGCGGGTAAGAACATTCACATTGTGGACACTTTTCAGTCAGCAACCGCTGCCCTTATCACTGTAGAAGAGGGGGTTGTTTAACCTCAGTTGCTTCAAACTGAATTGGCAAGAGTTATTTCGGTTCGTTGGGAATGGGAGGTCCAGCAGCTAGGTGATAAATCTTTTGTTGTTCCGTTTCCGAGCAAAGAGGAATTAGACCGCATGGTTGCAATCCACACTTTCACAACAAAGAATAAGGAGGGCACAATTTCTTTTGCTGAGTATGTGGATGACATACAACCTTTCAGATTGCTGGAGCAGACATGGGTCACTGTCACCAGGGTTCCCAGAGCACTTCGTTCTTTTCTAGCACTTTGGGCAGTGGGGACTATCATTGGGACAACACAAAAGGTAGATATGGTACACCTTCGTGCGACTGGACAGGTTCGTATCTGGGTTGGTGTTTATGATGTTAAAAAGATCCCGGAGTTTGCTGATGTGTGTGTGGGCATTGGCATTTACCGCCTATTTTTTAAGGCGGATGAGACTGTACAGAGTGGCCCTAGTGATGCTAATGTTGATGATGACCTGCTGGGAGACAGTGATAGGGAACCAGAAGGGAGTGACCGTGAGATGGAGGATGCAGAAGCTTCTGATCAGCATAATTCTCAGAACAATGCACCAGGGTCTGAGAAACCTCCAAACCCCCAACAGCAGATGCCTCCTCATAGACAAGCGGCTTTGGTTCAGGAAGCAGTGGATATAGCTTGTGATCAGCTTATTGAGGAGATCAGCTTCCAGGTCATGCAAGAATCCACAGAGGAGCTCAGTGTAGAGGAGGTGGCCTTGGGACACGACGACACTGTGGCTGCAGCTGGCTCGGGGGATCTTCACCACCACCTGCCCCCCAGGCCGGCTCCGTGGCCACCCCTCAGGAGGACCACGAGGAGGTGGCTTTGGGCCACGACGACACTGTGGCTGCAGCTGGCTCGGGGGGATCTTCACCACCTACCCCCAAGGCCGGCTCAGTGGCCACCCTTGGCGAGGACCACGTGCTCAGCGTGGAGGAGGTGGCCTTGGACCACGACGACGCTGTGGCTGCAGCTGGCTCGGGGGGATCTTCACCACCACCTACCCCC
>CM041635.1:41961061-41990187 GCA_023333625.1 Bothriochloa decipiens | reverse complement strand
AGCTGGCTCGGGGGGATCTTCACCACCACCTACCCCCCAGGCCGGCTCTGTTTTGGGCCACGACGACGCTGTGGCTGCAGTTGGCTCGGGGGGATCTTCACCGCCAATCCCCCAGGCCGGCTCTAAGGCCACCCTTGATGAGCAGGTTGGTGAGGCGGGTGTGGGGGTTGCTACTGCAACCGAGCCCTTACACCTCCTCCCTGACCCCACGACTCTGGAGCTGGGACCTGGGACGAGCGTTGGGGGGTCTTCTCCACCACCTACCCCCCAGGACGGCGCCACGTCTACCCTTCTTGCTGCCTCATTACTCCTCGCCGTTCCCCCTTTGGCCGGGATGGGGGAGGGTGGAGCTGAGGAGCAAACCATCCCTCCTGCGACACCTTGTGCGACGTTCTCAGAGGAGGTGATTACTCCTGTCAACACGTCCTCCCTGGCAGTTGGTGAGGGACCACCGGTGGTTACGGCGGCACCCATCAAGGTGTTGCGCCGTAGTGAGAGGAATGCAGGGACGACGGATGTCCACACTCTACACAAGATTGAACGGATGGCCGCGAAAAAGAACCTCGAATTTCCAGGTAATTCTTTCACTAGCTTTCCGGATTCCAAAGTAATTTCAAACCTTGGTAGGGTAGGCATCAACTTAGATACCTCAGGAGTAGCTTGTATTAAAAACTTAGAGGTAGATAGGTTGGTTTTATGTGCTAAAACAAAGAAAAGCTCTATCAATTCTAGGATCTCCAATTTTGAGAGCGATGATGAGCTAGAAAGCCAAATAGATGCAATTCTTGGCCACGCAAGTGGTAATTTAAATGAGAATTTGCTGGAGGGGGAAAGTGATCAAATTATCGATCTCTCTCCACTCCCAAGGAAGAAAAAATACAATAATGCCAAGAATTTTTTGAAAGGCAAACTTCCTAACAAACCCAAAACCCCTTCTAAAATTATTGTAAAATGAAGGGTGTCTTCTGGAATAGCAGAGGTCTAGGAGACTTGGCTAAACATAGGTATTTGGCTGAACTTGTTAAGGAAGAGCAGATTAATTTTATTGCTCTCTCTGAAACGGGGCGAGATTCATTCCCGGATCATGTGCTCAAGAATCTTTGTGGAGGACATGATTTTCTTTGGCACACTATGGCACCACATGGTAGGTCGAGGGGTATTTTGCTAGGTGTGGACATGAATGTCTTTGACATTGGAGGTATTGGGGAGGGAGATTTTTATGCAAAATTCACCCTTAGAGTCAAATCGAATGACTTCAAGTTTGTGCTATATTCGGTTTATGGACCTGCACAACTACAGAATAAGCGTGATTTCTTGGTCGAACTCGCCAACACATGCTCCAAAGAGTCTCTCCCATTTATCATAGGAGGAGATTTTAATATAATGCGGTGCCCAGAAGATAAAAGTACTGGGGTTTTTGACCCAAAATGGCCCAACCTTTTTAATGCTATAATTGAGTCTCTCGACCTTAAGGAGATTAATATGGCTGGCCGACAGTACACTTGGGCAGGCCCAGGGGATAATCCGACATTTGAGAAATTGGATAGAGTCCTCGTTAGTACTGAATGGGAAATCATGTTTCCTCTTTCCACAGTACAACCAAGGGATGGGAATATTTCTGACCATACTCCTTTGGTACTTAATACGGGTGCTTCAACCCACCAGACCCATAGTCGTCCTTTCAAGTTTGAGAGAGGATGGCTAATAAGAGATGGTTTTCATGATATGGTTGCAAATATTTGGCAATCTCCATGCTCTGGGTCAACTCCCCTTGAACGCTAGCAAGTTAAGATTCGTAGACTCCGACAGTATTTAAGGGGATGGGCGAAGCACACAGCAAGGTCCTATCGAAAAGAAAAGAAGAGTCTGATAGCTCTGTTAGAGAAAATCGATAGGAAAGCTGAAATTTCCCCTCTTTCTGATCAAGAGATTAATCTGAAGCACTATTTAAAAGAGCGATTAGTTAATCTTCTGAGAGAGGAGGAACTAAAATGGTACCAGAGAGCCAAAGTTAAAACCATTTTGGAAGGGGATTCTAATACTCGGTTCTTTCACCTAGTGGCCAACGGGAAACGTCGCAAACAGCATATTTATAAACTTGAGGGTGCTCAAGGTGCTATGATTGGTGATGATAGTCTCAAAGATCATATTACAACTTATTATAAAGACCTTTTTGGCCAACCAGACAATCTTGAGATCTCCCTTAGAGAAGACCATAACCTGGATATTCCACAGGTATCGCCTGAGGAAAATGACATCCTCATTAGTCCGTTCACTGAGTCTGAAGTGAGGGAGGCGATTTTTCAGATGGAGCATAATAAGGCTCCTGGACCAGATGGTTTTCCGGCAGAATTCTATCAGGTATTTTGGGGAGTGATAAAGGATGACCTCCTTGCCTTATTCACTAATCTGCATAGGGAGGCTCTTGACCTCTTCAGTCTGAACTTTGGAATTATTACTTTAATCCCAAAAGTAGATAATGCTATAACAATTCAGCAATATAGACCAATTTGTGTTCTTAATGTGAGCTTTAAAATATTCACAAAAGTGGGCACAAATCGGCTTAATCTGGTAGCTAAAACTGTAGTGAGACCAACACAAACTGCCTTTATGCCAGGCAGGAATATAATGGAAGGTGTCGTCATTTTACACGAAACCATCCATGAGCTTCATACTAAAAAAAGAAATGGGGTCATTTTCAAAATTGACTTTGAAAAGGCCTACGACAAAGTGAAGTGGTCTTTCCTACAACAAACGCTACGAATGAAAGGATTCTCCCCCAAATGGTGTCGATGGATTGAGATCATGGTCACAGGTGGAAGTGTGGGCATCAAAGTCAATGATGACATTGGACCCTACTTCCAAACCAAGCGTGGACTTAGACAGGGAGATCCAATGTCACCTATCTTATTTAATATCGTCGCTGATATGTTAGCTCTTCTTATAAACAGAGCAAAAGCCGACAGTCAAATAAGAGGTGTTCTACCCCATTTGATTGATGATGGTTTGTCCATATTACAGTATGCGGACGACACTATTATCTTTCTTGATCACGACCCAGAACAAGCACAGAATTTGAAACTGTTGCTCTGTGTCTTTGAACAGCTTTCAGGGCTGAAGATTAATTTCCACAAGAGCGAAATCTTCTGCTATGGTGAAGCAAAAGAGATGGAATCATTTTATACTTCTCTCTTTGGATGCCATGCTGGGGAATACCCCTTCCGATATCTTGGGATCCCTATGCACCATAGAAAGCTCCTAAATTCTGAATGGAGTAAAGTAGAAGATCGTTTCAAATGGAGTAAAGTAGAAGATCGTTTCAAACAAAAGCTCTCCTGTTGGAAAGCGAAGTACCTGTCTTATGGGGGAAGACTAGTACTACTTAATTCAGTCCTGAGTAGCCTGCCCATGTTTATGATGTCTTTCTTTGAGATCCCCAAGGGTGTCTTAAAGAACCTAGATCATTACAGATCAAGGTTCTTTTGGCAAGGATCCTCCGAGAAACATAAATACCGACTTGCTAAATGGGATATTATTTGTCGTCCCAAGGATCAAGGAGGACTAGGTATTCTGAATTTACAATTGCAAAACAAATGCCTACTAACAAAATGGCTAGTGAATCTAATGAATTCAGAAGGCATTTGGCAATCGCTTTTACGAAATAAATACCTCAACTCCAAAAGTTTATCCCAGGTCACGGCTAAGCCAAATGACTCTCATTTTTGGAGAGGCCTCATGCATATTAAAGATGAGGTGCTGGCAAAGGGTTCTTTCGATATTAAGGATGGAACCACAGCTAGATTTTGGGATGACATATGGGCAGGTGATAGGCCTCTGAAAGTTCGTTATCCATCTTTATATAATATTGTGAGAGATCCTCACGCTACAGTCTCAAAGATAATGAGCACTAGTCCTCTGAATATTTCTTTTAGGAGGGCTCTGGTGCATAATAAACTTACAGAATGGCTTAGTCTAGTAGCACATATTTCTCATGTCGAACTAGTAGATGGATCAAATCATTTTAGATGGAGTTTAACCAGTTCAGGTTCATTCTCGGTCCGGTCCCTGTATCTCAATCTTATAGATACAAATACATCTTTTCGGCATACGAAGGTCTGGAAGATAAAAGTTCCTCTAAAAATAAAAATTTTCCTATGGTTCCTGCAACGGGGGGTCGTTCTTACCAAAGACAACCTGGTTAGGAAAAACTGGAAAGGGAGTCAGAAGTGCGTTTGTTGCAATGGGAATGAAACTATTCAACATTTATTCCTAGACTGCCCTCTTGCCAAAATGATTTGGAGGATTATCTTCTTTGCTACTAGTTTAACTCAACCTAGATCAATCAGCCACATGTTTGGTAATTGGCTGACTAATCAAAATAAAAGGATTAGGAATTTGATTTGGGTGGGAGTGGCTGCTATGTGTTGGGCTATTTGGAGATGCCGTAATGATGTTGTTTTTAATAAAATAAAATCTAACTCTATTATGCAGGTCATTTTCAGGGGAGCGTACTGGTTACGCTTCTGGGCCCAGCTGCAGCGTGAAGAGCAAGCCAAGGACGCCCTCTCAACAATAAGCAAGAATTTAGAAGTTATTGCTTTAGAGATTTCCAATAACGGATGAAAACAATTTTATTGTTTAAATTAGCGTCCTGGTCATGTTATAAGACTATGGCTCTCTCTTTTGTTTCTTCAAAACCTGTAATAATGGGCTGTGTACATCTACGGATGTAGAGGCCGGATGTTATATCCATTATCTAAAAAAATGTATCCGATGTGGACAGTCTGTAGTTATGTGCAACGTCATGTTTCACACGGTGGTGAGTATCATTGGAAGAGTAATATCGATTTTAATTTCTTGTTATGTTATGTATTGCTAGTCCATGTGATGAAAACTGGACAGGAAACCCGACCGACTGTTCCTTTTTTTATCCTTTTCTGTTTATTTATAATAAAAATTGTGCTAATGCACGGTCTTGAAAAAAACTGTTGCCTTTATGTCGACCATTTCTAGGAATCTATTTTTACTTCAAATTTCCACCAATTTCATTATCAGTTCCCCGCCATTAACGACAATTATCGACGAAAAAATATCTAGTGGAAACCATAACTTTCATTAAAGCCCGTATAAACTAAGGCAAACAGGTCGTCTAAATTCATCAAAAGATTCACACATGTAGATAATATAATGATACACAATCTTGTAAAATATCTTGTCCAAACTTGACTTCGTTTGTGAGATATAAAAATAAAAAATTTCTAACAAATCATCTCGACAGCTTTCTGGCTTGAAATTTAGACGACCTTTTTGCCGTGGTTTACACGGTTTTTTATGAAAGTTGTGGTTTCCGTCAGATATTTACCCATTATCGACTGCATATCGTTCATGATATCTCTTAATTTTTTTGTTTCCATTTTTAGAACGGTATTTTTTATATTTCTTTCTTATTTTCTGTATAAAAAAGAAAAATCAAAAGTGGGTACAAGGTTTTCTCGGCAGGTAGAAGGTTTTCCCGACCATTGTTGTCCATTTCATCCCTATATTGTTCTACTAACCCATCTAAATTTTTAATGGCTCTGTTTGGGTCCAAGGGCTAGAGCTAGCTTCAGCAAGTTTTAACCAAACTAGCCTAAAAGTATCCAAACAGAAGGGCTAAAGTTAGTTTTTTGCAACTAGCCTATACACAAAATTATCCCACCAAAGAGGTGATTATTTGGGTCAGTTCTGGTAGGGCCCACTAAAAAGTGACTTTTTTCTTTCCTCTCCTACCCGCACGGGATCCCGCCACGCCGGAGCCGCATCGCTTCCTGAGCGCGCGAGCTCTGCCGCCAAAGGCCACGCCGTCGACGGGCATGTGTCGTCGCTCGGGTTTCTGAGACCGGCCGCCACTGCGATTTGCGCGAGTGCCCTCGAGACTCGGCGCCGCTGCCGAACGGCATCAAGGCGCCGCCGCCTCCGCGGCTCCGCCATGGACGGCGCCAGGGGTATGCACTGGTTTGCCATGGCATACCCATGATTTGAGGAAAAAAATTAATAAGTATACATAACCCTATACATCTTATACATTCCTGTGTACGTTACATGGTCATGCCCCAACTGTGCAGCTCTCGAACTTGTATTTTGGTAATTGTTATGAATTTATTATGGTATTTTTGCACTGTGGATACTATTGTGGATTTGTTATGGCATATTTGCTTCAAAATTTTGTTCATTTGGCATACCCAGCCGCAAATTCCCGGCTCCGACAGTGGGTCCGCGCTAAGGGACGGTCGGCCATCGCTTCACGTGCCGCCTGGCACTCCAGCAAGACCGCGCGGGCCTCTTGGCACTCGGAGGCCGCCGTTCGCCGCCGGGGAGCCACCCATCGGCCGGCCCGTGGACCGCCCGTGTCGTGCCCTGCTCCGTCCCGGTGGATGAAGGAGCTAAAGGACCCATTCGTAAATATAATTGTTTATCATGTTTACTTTGCAAAAGTGTTAAGAGACAAAATATTTAAAAAAAGCCTTACATGATTTGTGAAAAGTTTTGTGTTCACTCTGCATAATGTTATTTCTTTTTCTTTTTTGATAACTCTAATTTTGATGAATCAAATTTTGTTGTGCTTCTTGAAATATCTAGTTTTTATTAAAAATATTAAACTATCCGTGGCTGATCTTTTGTAAAGATGATTTATTTGTGTCACTAAATCCGGCTGAGAAGATGGTTTAAACATGAGATAAATGATTAGAAAAGTGCATTTATTCTCAAACTAACCCTTGTATCCAAACACCTCAAGGGCTAGAGCTAGTTTGGGGTAGTTTGAAACTACTGACCTCCAGCTTCTAGCCGAGCTAGAGTGATCCAAATAGGGCCAATATATAGACATAAGCAGTATCTACTATTTAATACCTCCTAATAACGATTACATGTGTAATAATAAAAAACGATCCTTATTCATGCACTTGGATAGTATAGTCGTTTAAGTAGTGAACTCGTGAATATTTGATTTGGTGGAGAAATTTTATGCGAACGTTGTGCTTCTCACAATTTTGCTGATGGTGACAAAAGGCACTTCAATTAATGCACGGAATGAGAGAAAAACTCGATGAGTTGAAAAGATGAACTTTTGTTGATTTTTCTATGTTGTTTACAAGTCGCTTTTGTAACCGTGATGCTTATACCTTAGCTAAATAAGTCTTAGGTGACAATAGGTTGGGTGAGTGACAGTTAGCTCATAGAACAGGTGTTGATTTCATCAGATTGTGCGCTTTCTAAATGGAGCTGATTTTGATCACTCCCCTGAATGTAGCATCAAGCCATTCACCCAGATCATTACCTCTTCAATACAAGCAACATCCATTGCAACCAGGAAGATTAAGAGAAGGCAAAATCAGATGGTTGACTGTCTTGCTAGGCAAGCACTTAGTGCTGCTACTACAAATGATCTTCACTGTAATTCTCTTTGTGCTAATGCCGCTCATGCTCATGAGTGTCCTATTCTTATGGCACTCCACAATGCAACCATTAACAATGTAATGGTTCTCGCAGCTTCTTGCTATTAATTTATTCATTCAAGTTTACTTGTCAAAAAAATGAATGAAATCTCCAAGTCGGGAAAAAACGAGGGAAAAACTCGAGGATTATCTGTACGAGCGGGCCTCCGAGGATTCAGACGAACTTGGGCCCAATAGATGAGCTCGTCAAATTCGGCCAGCATGAACGCGGCGGCCCACGAGCACACCTCGTCTTCTTCCTCCTCCCAAAACGCGTTGCCGTCTGCGTGCCATCGTCACGCGGCTGCCGGGTTAGAGGCTTAGGGTTTAGGGCCTATGGCCGGGGTCAGGGTTTTTGGGCAAGGGTAACTCGCGAGGCACAGGCATAGAGGGAGGTCGTTGGATGGCCGGTGGTTGGCTGTGGATGCAGTTTTTGGGTAGGGTGACTTGGTGGCAAGGTGCCGCCGGGCGCGTGAGGTCAGTATGGCGTCTCCGGCGAAGTCTGGTGAGCGCGGCGACTTCTGTGGCGGTAGAAGATGCCGGAACAGAGGAAACCGGAGCAGAGGCGCAGGCGGCATATTACTTTGAGTCTTTTGTAGCACAAGCACGGGTCGGCGGGTCGCATAACTGCCCCAGCCAACGGTGGTGCGTTGATGAATGCGTGGAAGATGCCAAGACCCAGCCGCATCCGAATTTCCAAAGGTATGCGAAGAATCTCGTTTCTTTCGTACTTTGTGAAGTGGCTAGTTTAGTGTTTGCATAAGCTGTCCAAGCTGAGTCTATAGTTACAGACTTACAGTTAGATTGTGGTTACATATATTCATTCTGATCTGGCCATTATTTCTGCTAATCCTTGTATAAAATTGTCACCGAATACTCCAGTCACACGAGCATAGCGTCTCGTCGCGAGGACCAGCGCATCAACAGGTATGCGAAGGGATCTCATTAGTCGTTGCTTGTTCAATTGAATGGTTCGTGGTAGTTGCAGGGTTCGGAATTTTGGATCGGGATAGAGGTCCGGCATGATTTAAATCTACTACAGTAGTACTAGATTGCATGATTACAGTTGGATTAGCAATGTCGCCTGTAACTTTGGTATTCTTACTCTGTATATGTACGTTCATCTCATATTAGTCATGAGCTAACAATCCAAGAGACCTGAGAGACAAACATTTCGTCAAATCCTCAATGCTCTGTCGAATATACTCGTCAATTCTTTCCCAATTGCATTTCAATAATAATGCTGACAAACTAAATCTTAGTTTTCAGCTAGTGTACAAAACTCACGTCTGACAAAAACGTCTGGCTAGCAGGATTTTTTTTTGTGGGGGGGGGGCGGGGGCGGCGGGGAGGGGTCAAAGGGAACTCATGGCTAATTTATCATCAGGCCTGCTGTCACCGAAGCCACACTGAACTATCTATCTATCTATATAAGCTGCATGAGCCACGGCATTGACATGTTGGGCACCACTCCAGCGAAACTTGACTTACTGCCGCTTGATCGCCGCAATGTGTGACCTCCTGATTGCATGCAAGTTAATGGCTACTTCTCTCATGTTCATTCGTTCTCTTGGCGATAGACGTGGGCAAGAAAGAACAACTTGCACCGCTGATAGCACGCATTGATAGATCTCCTGTTCTGCTTCTGGCACTGTTTGGATAGAGCACTTGCATTCTTCCTGGAGATGAGGATCAATCTTGCCTAATATTTTATCTGAAAAGTTAATCTCCACAAAGCTAACAATGTTGAGTTCATTCTCAAACATCAGGTCAGTTGGCGTTTGCCTATTACCATCTCCAGAAGTACTATTCCAACGCTGTAGACATCCCCACATGTTAATGCATTAACACTTTGACCATACTCTGAAAAAATAAAGTATATAAAATCCTCTGATTAGTTTGCGGACACATGGTTTTTCCATACCTTTATGTAGCGTCTTTGTGTTGAGTGTGATAAGCGATCGTCAACAAGCCAACACTTTAGCATATGGTTGGTTCGGTGGTTCTACTGATCCCCTGGCACAGGGTTATGTGTTGAAACGTATCTCTTGGCTTGTGTTGTGCAGGTGTGGAGTCCGGAGGCGGTGGCAACGGTCGGGAGAAGGTCAAGTAGGGCGTGCCGTGCCGACGGACCGGTGCGGTGAAGGGCGGACGTTAGGCTTGGACTGACGGACCAGACGGTCGGGTGACCAGCCGCGGTGGCTGACACTTGGGACATCGACGAGCGCAAGTGTACATGGCGGGGGACGCGTACGCTGTACGCTACTCACGAGGAGGTTTGGTGGTTTATCCTCAAAACCATCGACGGGGGACGCGTATGGACTACGCTACTCGCGTGCGGTTTGGTGGTTCGTCCTCAAAACCATCGGCGACGGTTTGGTGGTATTGCCTCAAGATCAATTTAAAGTGGCAGATCAATTCAAATTGGGACCAGAGCAGCAAACCGCTTTTGAAAACCTTAAAAGATACCTCACAAGGCTAACTACTCTATCTAAGCCATTTGGAGAGGCCAAACTACTGTTGTATTTGGCAGCCTCACCGGTAGTGGTAGAGGAAAAGGAGCATCAAGGAAAAATGGTTCAGTTCCCAATCTACTTTGTTTTAGAAACACTCACAGGAGCTAAACTGAATTATTTAGAGTTGGAAAACGTAGCTTATGCAGTGGTCGTGGCCTCTCACAAGCTCAAGCACTACTTTTAGGAGCATGACATTAAAGTCTTGTCAGCTCAACCTCTGGAATCTTTGTTCCACAACAGCAAGGCAGTTGGCAGAATAGGCAAGTGGGCCGCCAAATTAAACATGCACAGGATCGCCTTCCAGCACAGATCCACAATCAAGTCTTTATCGCAGACTTCATAGCTGATTGGACTCCAGCAGGGGATAACACCACCCTTCAGGTCCGGCCACCAGTCTGGACCGTTCATTGTGATGGCGCCTGGTGTTCAGCTGGAGCCAGAATCTCTGTATCCTTACATCGCCATCGGGGCCGAAAGTCAGATATGTCGCTTGGATTTTGTTCCTCACAACAAACAACACAGCCAAATATGAGGCAGTGTTGCTCAGGCTACGGAAGCTTAGGGCCCTGGGTGTCCGCAGGTGCATCATCAAGTCCGACTCCCAAGTCAAAGTTTGACATATCAAAAAAGAATACTATGCTAGAGAGCCCGAATTGACCAAATACCTGGCAGCGGTTCATCGAATGGAGAAGTATTTTGATGACTTCACATTAAAGCATATTGAGAGGGCAAAAAACACTGAACCAGATGAGCTAGCAAAAGCAACAGCATAGGGTTCACCTTTGCCGTCCGTGTGTTTTTCTAATCTTTATCCATCAAAGCAATCAGAGATGAAGAGGATAAGCCACTATCATTGCATTTCATCACCAGTGAGGATTGGCGAGCACCGATAATGGCTTTTCTCAATGGCACATATGAGCCAGAAGACAAGCATGACTTGCAGCGAATGCAGTTAAGATCTAAGCTATATTCGATCATTCGTGGTGAGTTATACAAGGAAGGAGTGGTCGCTCCATTGCTCAAGTGTATCAGCAGGAAATAAGGAAAGCAGCTGCTGAATGAGATACATTCGGGAATGTGTGGCATCCACAGGGGACCTCACGAAATCGCCCACAGGGCAATGAGGCAGGGTTTCTACTGGCCCCATGCAGCTGAAGACGCAAAGCATATTGTCAAGACTTGCAGAGCTTGTCAGATGTTAGCCAAGATGTAGAATGCCCCCACAAACCCAACATCATCTGTCATGCCGACTTGGCCCCTGCAGAGATGGGGCATGGACATAGTCGGCCCTTTACCTCAAGCACCAGGAAACTTGAAGTATGCAGCAGTGGCACTAGAATATTTTACAAAGTGGGTAGAGGCGAAAGCCTTAGCTAAGATCACTTCGGGCAATCTCATCAGCTTCGTCTAGCAAAGAATTATGTGCCATTTTGGCGTCCCCTCATACATCACAGTGGACAATGGCAAGCAATTTGACTCAACCCAATTTTGGTAATTCTGCACCAAATTAGGGACCAAATTAGCATTCGCCTCGGTCTATCATCTAGAATCCAATGGAACAGTCGAAAGGGCAAACGGCAAAATTTTTCAGGCGCTGTCCAAGCTTCTAGAAGGCATCAAAAAGGGAAAATGGGCTAGTGAAATGGTGACAACAGTATGGGGTCACAACATTTCCAACACAAGATCCATAGGATTCACACCCTTCCATCTGCTTTTCGGTGAAGAAGCCATAACTCCCGAGGAGCTCAAATTTGGCTCATTCAGAACCAAAATAGCAGCGACAACTCCCATCCAACGGTATGTCAAGCTAGAAACGACCGATTTACGCAAGTGTCAGGCAGCAGAAAAATTAGACCGATACCACCAAGAAACAAGGGCCTGGAGAAACAAAACGGTCCTGTGCAAGAACATCAATCTCGGTGACATGGTGCTAATTTGTCACGCAAACAAGCAAGGCAAGCTGCAGTTGCAATGGTATGGACCATTCATCATCTCAAAGGTCATCAAGCCAGGAGTTTTCAAGCTCACTAATGAAGGAGTCGAATTGCCCCAAGAGGGTTGTAATTTTGTTTTTGCATTTCATATTCAAGCTAAAGGGATGCGCTCTTTTTCCTCACAGGGGAAACCCAGAAACGGGTGTGAGGTTTTTTAATGAGGCACTCTCATGTAGCCCATGAACTCTAATTGATTTTGTTTTCCCCTTACACCTATCGTTTATGGTCGAAAGCTAGGGTCCCATTCGGGACATCCTTGCATATTCGACAGCCAATAGCATTCTGGTAAAAGTTGCACGCAACCTCAAGCCCGATGGCTTATAAAATAAAAGTCCAAAAAGGACTAAACTATAAGCCTAGAGGCTGCAGCAACTTTGATCCAAAAAGGATCAGGCTGAATCACCCAAACGAGTACCCCAAAAAAGCGGGACCAAAGCAATAGCCTAGAGGCTATCAACTTAATCGCCTACCCTCCATTACAAGCATGGATACGATCTAAAAGATCAAATGCCCAATAACTCACATAGTACAAACAACAGTTAAAGCCATGTACTAGCTGAAGCACCAGTCAAAATAATGTTGTGCCTACCAAATCAAAGCAATTTACGACTGGCAATGCTGGCCATACCTGAATTAAAGGCAGATCACCGCCCCAAGCCACTATATAAGGCCGATGAATCCCGGCAGCAGTGGTAGTCGCAAACAAATGTCATTAGACAATCACACCGAGCAGTCCCAAGCTAGCGCCAGTAATAGAGCTTTGGATAATAGAAATCGAAGGCATCAGGAGAGGCCATTAGGGAGTGCAGAGTGCAAGAGTCCCACACAGGGCATCATCTACAGAAGCCACCAGGCATTCGGGTAGCGTTTAGAGAGGGATTTCGAGAGCGCTGAATGCAACAAGCGCACACTGTGCACCACTGTGAGAATCTTCCATGCTTTCGGGTGGAGCAGTCACTCAAGCCGGCGCTAGTCTATCGGTAGACACACGCATGAGCGAGGGAAAAAGCTATGCCAAGACTCAAGCTTGGCAATTCCCTATGCTTGCTTGCAGATCATTCATGCATGTTTGCGCCACCCACAGCGGCTTGTCAGCAACAACTGACCAAAGGGCCACATCCGCCTCCGCATTCCCGAGCTCCTTCGAAATCGGCCACGCAATATGCGCATACAGCACCTGAAGCACCACGTCACCTTGTGGCCTCACTTTGGTTCCTCGGCGTTCCGCCAACTATTTTGTGGCCAAAAATGTAACTGGCTACGACAGAGCGAGCTGGTGTGCTCCAGGAAACATGTAAATAGCGACCGAAAAATAAAAATAAGTAACACTTTCGGCTTCCAGTAAGGATGTAATTTTCAATCCAAAATAAGCCATTCGGCTCTACATGATGCCAAGGGGCTATTGCAGAATGCCCCTTGACTTTAAAAGTTAAGGAACGGCGTTTTTCAAACAATGCCTATTCGGTTCTACACGGGGCCCAGGGGCTATCGCCAAATGCACCCCTCGACTTTAAAAGTTGGGGGGACGGCATTTTTCAAACTATGCCTATGCAGTTCTACACGAGGCCGAGGGGCTATCGCCGAATGCGCCCCTCAACTTTAAAAGTTGGGGGAAGGCATTTTTCAAACTATGCCTATGCGGTTCTACACGAGGCCGAGGGGCGATCGCCGAATGCGCCCCTCGACATTAAAAGTTGGGGGGACGACATTTTTCAAACTATGCCTATACGGTTCTACACGAGGCTGAGGGGCTATCGCCGAATATGCCCCTCGACTTTAAAAGTTGGGGGGACGACGTTTTGGCTCTACACAAGGCCGAGGGGCTATCACCTAACACGCCCCTCGATTTCAAAGGTTGGGAGGACGACATTTTTCAACTTGAAACTAGCCTATTCGGACCTAAAACGAGCTGAGGGGCTAACACCGAATGTGCCACTTGACTTCAAATGTTTGAGGGGACGGCATATTTCAAACCAACCAAGGCAGACCGATCGAAAGAATAACGCCGCGATAACTCAGCAAAATGGAACATGTTTTCGCAATTTAAGAACGCATCGTAGCAAAAGTCATTACAAGTAACAGTAAGGCCACGGCATCCAGTCCCAATCTATCAAATCAAAAACGAAGCCACCGTGTGCCGCTTTCAGGTCCTCGAAATCGCCAGGGTATCGGGGTAGGCCAAGTTTTCAAAAAACACAGTCTAACTGATACTTAACAAAGCCCCAGAGACTGGACCCCTAGTGTCGAAAGTGATGGTGGTACCAAGTATCACCACGGATCACAAAACCATCCCAGTCTATGGTAATTGGATACTCCTCGAATATGTCTTGCGCAGGCTCCATCGAGGGCAACTGTGCAAATCAAACCACAGAGTTTAAAAAATGCCATTACAACCACAGATCGACACGATGGCCACAAGTTCATCTAGAAATTAGCGCAACTAAGCCAACAAAGTCTACGGATCCACATTTCCTACATTCTGGTTCAGGGCTTCGGTAGTTGAGGGGTTGGCTTCGGTGGTCTTGGGCGCGGTATTCGGCTCTAGCTCATCCTAAGAGGGGGTGGACCTTGGAGTCTGGGTGCCGGCGGTAGCTTCCTTCTTATTTCGGGCCACAATGAAAGCAGCCACCCTTTCCTTTATGGTAGCCCACTCTTCGGCATTCTGCAAGAAACAAAATTGAGTATAAGAAATAGATTGGAAATCAGCAGCAAGTAAACTGTAAATGAAACAGCCCAAAGGCACAAGTTTTACTAGGTCGGGGACGGAAAGTATCGCCCGATACAGCATCATGTCCCGGCCGCCGGAGCGCCAGAATCTATCAAAAAATTTGACAGCAGCTTGATGGGCGCCATCGTCCAAAGGCCAGAATGCATTCGGGTCCCTAGCTTTGAGCCCGTCAGCGTGGGTGCATCCAGCGTCCTTCAGGGTCTTCATCAAGGCATGAGTCACTTCAAGGCTAGCGTACTAACATCTCAAATCCATGAGGTCGCCAAACGACTCAAGCTGAGCCGAAAGCCACTACAGCGCAGCCGAACGGGAGTCCTCGACCAAAGGGGGCTCAGCAACCACTCCCAAACCGGTCAAGATTTTCTCCAAAGCATTCAACGCCTTCTACATGGCTGCGCTTACCTCCCTTCAGCCTCGCATCTCCCCCCGCTGGTCCATTTTCAACGCGCTTTCGGCCTCCTTACGAGTCACCGATTCGGTCTCCAGCCTTTTTGTCTCGACAGCAAGTTTTTCCTCCAACTCCTTTGCATGCTTCTCTCCATCCTCGGCTCGCTTCACTAGATGATCCCTATCGTCTTTCCTTTGCTTCAGCAGGGATCGCACCAAAAGCGATCTCTACGAAAAATGTATCTGGCAGAGCAAGTCAGAACATTATCCGAAAAAGAAAAGTCTTGTCAAGATCAAAAGTAAAACAACCACTCACCAAAATGGCGTGGTAGTCAATTGCGTTCAGCATTTCATCATCCCCGACCATGAGCAGGTCTCGCTCGGTAACGGGCGTGGCGAAGGAGTGGCTGCACGCATCGGTAAACTTGAGGCCCCCGATGATGGCAGAATCCCAATCTACCGATAGTCCACATTGGACACCAACGCCGCATCCAAATCAACCCCTAAAGCACGAGCAATGCGATAAGCTTTCTCTCATCCAGGACTTCCCTCATCTGGGGAAGAAAAACCCGAATGCACCCTCATCTCACCGTAATCCCCTTCAGAGATGTCTAAGGAGAGGGTACCGTGCCCGAATAGCATGCTCTCAGCCATTTCCTTTGTCATTCGGATGCGTTCCGGGCAAAACCGTGACTTACCCGCACGCCTATCGGATGAGGCTGGAGGATCTTGCGACTTCTCCCGGCCCTCACTTGAGCTAGCCCCTGTTCTCACCCGCTTGGCAGGGTCCGCCCTCGACACCCTATCGGCATGGCGTGGGACCGAAACCCATTGGGTGCCGCCGAATTGTATGCTGCACAATTCAACATCTGCAACTGGGATGTTGTGTGGGTTGGCGGGCCTCTTGGTGGTCATATCGTCCGAACAGGTAGCCGAACTCGAGATAACCTAAAACGTACATCGGGAGGCGACATCAGCACGCCGAAACCTCAGGCATATCAACAAAAATAGGCAGCGACGAAAATATAAAAGACATTGAAAATTCTAACTATCGTTTCGATGCGGATAGCGCAATAACTGTAGCCATCACCGAATACAACCTTTTTAGTTCTCCTTATTGGTTTAGGCCAAGACATTTTGACTAGCTCGTGGCATACCTGAACATCCGCGGGCTCCGAATTGGCCGTGGTTCGACCCACTTGTTTCCCCTTTCATGACTCAGCTAGAGTAGTGGCATTCGTGGCCTAGCTTGTGAAGCTGATAGCCTACGTTCCCCTCTTGCTGTGAACTGCATGGTCCGAATAGACCATCCCCATGGCATCAAATGCTCAATTCAGCCGTGATGTGGCCCCGAGATGTTTCTGACGTGCTCGGTGCTCCCGGGTGATGTACAGACCACAAATATCGCTAGCTTTCCTTTCCACCATCGTTATGAAGGCTGCGTCATTCGGAAACCTAACAGGCCTACTCAACCGAAGATCCGGCCTGTGATATTGCTTTTTCTCCATGATATTCGCAAAATGGACTTCACTACATAGGGGGCCACTTGTTTAAGGTTATCATCCCCTCGATAAGATCCCGGCTACTCTAGCGACCGTAGGTTTCCCGAAAGGCAGTTTCAGCTATGTCATCTTCTGGACCGTACAGGCCCACAGTCCAGAGCAGTCTGCACCTCTTCATCGCTGCAAATCTGAATGTAAAACCAATATTTCCTCCAATCGGACCACTTATTCCGATAATATGGAGCGAGTTGAGCAAGGATCTTGTCACGGCTAGGGGCAAAGTTGTACCCGCCGTTCTCAATTCGGATCCTTTCACCGGTGGTCTCGATCTTACCAAAACGGCCACGCAAGTGAGTCTCGTAGAACTGAGCAAAGACTGACACACTGAGCTGACACCCCATCATATTTAGTGCCATCGTGAACACGCTCAACCGGGACATAGCATTCGGTGTCAGGTGGCTAATTTGGAGGTTGAACGGATTAAGAACTTCACAGAAGAATGGTTCAATCGGAAAGTGTAGCCCTGCCACAAAGAAGTCTCTAAAAACTATGGCCTCATAAGGCCCCGGCCGCGGAATCTTTTCATTATCTGGGGCCCGACACTTGGCTCGGGTATCGGCACTCATCAAACCAAGCCACTCATAGTCATCCAATATCAATTTGGTCACTTCAGACTGGCCAAGAACAAACACTGGCCGGAATGGTTTCTTCTCCCTTTTCGACTGAGATTAAGCATCATCCGTCTTGGACTGCTGCTCATATTCTTCATCCACAGTGGCTTCTTTTTTGACTCCGGCATCATCATAATACACTATATTCTCGCTGGTCTCACCAACTACCATTTCAGCCCCCAAGCTGCTAATGCCCGCTTCAGCCTGTGCCGGCCATCAGTGGCACCGGCCGTCTTTGAACATCCGGGTTCGTCCATGATTTCAACAATGCTATCGGCAGGTGAAGGAGATGGGTGGCGCTTCACTGAAGAGGAAGAAGATCCCGTATCAGACGATGAACCCGACACTGAACCTGATTCAGACCCATTGCTAGCTGACCTGGAGGCGGCTTCGCCTTTTGACATACCACGAGCCGAATATGCGGGAAAACATATCTCCCTGAGCTAAAGAAAAAAAATAAAAGAAACAAAGGAAGAAAATAAGGAAATAAAAAAACTGCCGCAATAAAACTAATATGGCAGCCAATGCCGCACACAGAACACAAAGCAAGAAGCATAAAAGAATTTACTTACCGATTAGACCAAGGCGAATGGAGGCCGAAGGTGGGAGAGCTCCGAATGCCGAGTCACAGGCTTCAGGAGGCGAGGCTCGTTCCATGGAATAAGGTGAGCGGCGGGGGGCAGAGGGCCTTTTATACCGCCCGGGTGCGCGACCGCGAACGGATACACGGCTCGAGAACCGAGGAGGCACCGTTTGGCCGTTGCTTCCCACGATTTCACCCCGCGCGCGCAGTGGTTCATTCCCGCGGCCAGTTGGCCGTTTCAAACCGCAGACAATGGCCCCACAAGCCATCCTTTGCAGCATAGGAGCTCGAAGCTCGAGGATTCAAGATATCGGTGAACAAGCCAGTAATTGCCAAGTCGGCCCCCATTCGGGGATGGCATAACAAGACCCGTGGAATGCTGTTTTGGCTGCCTCATCGCCTGCAAACCGGGAAGAGTGGTGCCAAGGGGCTACTGTTGGGGGTTGGGCACGCTGTGGCCACCCCCTATCGGTTTCCTTTTGGTTACGCCGGTTGTTTGATAATCGGCTAGTCACCTAGTCCTCGATCCAAGAGCCGGATGCTGTTTTCGGCTAGCTGACGCCAGAGCAGAGTTCGGAATTAAACATTCGATGCTCGTTCGGTGTCGTTTCGGCGACAGTGGTAACCATCTTTCGCAGCTGAGTGCAGGTACAAGTTTCCCCGAATGTGTTCGCCAAAGGGCAAAGCGGGCGAAAGGGTGACGTCATTGGGCCCTACCCGGTCGGTGGTTGAGGAACAGAAAGTATCACGGAGCTGGATGACAGGTGTGACCCTGACGTTCGGAATATTCTAGGCATGTGTAGTAGGTACAAGGGAAAATGGCCATGTAAAAGTCTACGGTTGTGTATAAATAGCACCTCCTCCCAATTGTAATGAAGAGGAGAGTGGATTTTGCCCTAATTTACCGTTTGAACTCCTCTCGTATGCTTGCACCGCCGGTTGTGTTTCGGCAATCGGGGGTGCCTGAGCGTTTGGTTGCCGTGCGAACCAACAGGAACAGTTGGTAAGAGTGTCAGGAATATCACCCTGCAAAACGTTGGTTCCCATATATAGGTTTTCTAGGCGTTGGAGCTTGTTAAGAGGTATAGCTCCAGAGAAGCTATTATTAGATAGATCAAGTGTATCAAGGAAGGTCAGGTTTCCGAGAGAGGAACTGATTTGTCCCACAAGGCCTTGGCTACCGAGGTTGAGTTGCGTGATACGTAATGGCCGCCGCGTCGACGTGCAGTTCACACCATACCACCGACAGAAGTGGGTATTGGGGTTCCAATTGTTCAAGACTCCATTGCTATCGATGATGCCGTTCTTGAACTTGTCGAGCAATGCGTGAAAATCTTGGCTGTTCTCATGAACTGCGGCGCAATGGACGTTGCCGACTCCATAGGACAGCAGTAACAGAGGCAACAGCACAACCATGGCGAGTTTCGCCGGCGGTTTGGAATGACGCATGATTCACTTAATTGAAAGAGTTATGCTTCAATGGTCCACTCTTTAGAAAATTGCATGAATCTTCAAGCGTTTGGATAATTAATTAAAATTAATTTTGTTTGGATCTGGACCAGGGCTGACCCTATCCATACCCACTTGGGTCCATCTGCTACCCAGTGCCCACCCCAGCCCAGTCATTCTCGATCAGTTAAACCACTCACGCATATATCTCGCTGGAACAGCAAATGGAGAGGTTTTAATGCGAATTTAATTTTGACATGAACCACTTGGATCAAAGCGTACAAGAAAGCAAAAACATATCAACAATTTGTCACAGGTACATGAGCAAGGGCAACAGGCATCAAGCATTCAAGCACAGCCGCTTGTGAGTTGACCCTGCAACCTACCTTGCACATTCATGGAGCGTGCAAATATACATGGTTCAGTATGATTATCCTATACAACAACAAACGACTGCATCACCACCAATATCCTTTTCCATTGATGATAAACTTGAACACGACGACATCTTTTCATCATACGAACTGCTATCATCAGCGATCTCAAGATGGAAGTCCAATTCCTCCTCGTGCTCATCTTAACCTCTCCTCTGTTATCCATTATGAGCCCCGGCTGCAGTTTGTCCCCTGAATTCACATCACATTTAAAGTAAAACTCAAGAACTACTACTGGAAACAGCATACATAAGTGATTATTCATTAAGTGATTATAGTTTGTTACTTGAGAAGTAAAATTCAAAGGCATGATTAACCTTGTAAGTTTACCTGCTTATATACCTTATATCTACTATAATTAAAAACTTCTCCAGGCAAATTCTATCTTCAAGATCAACGACTCACAACATATCTCTTACAGATGCAATGACTCAGATTAAAAATATGATTCAGGACCTTACACCCCTCACTCGCGACCCTCACTTTTTCCTCATGCGGCATCCTGTCGATCGCAAGATCGAATCCTGATTCGCAGGTTGTCAATATTTCTGAAAATACTTAATTAAAAAAGGGCCACACGATCAGGATTAAAAGTTTGAAACCCTAAACGCCCAACGCTTGGAGCCGCCGCCATGGGACTCATGGTCCTACCCCGCGACTCTACATCTCCTCACCGCTATCGGCGAACATCAGATCAGGGCGCGAGGCCACCGGGCGCCGACTGCCAGGATGGGATGCTGACCACCAGGCCATGCCGTCACGCTGACTGCGGGAACCTAGGCCGGCGCCGCGGTCACCCAGGCCAGCCACGGGTGCAAGCGATGCCGTGGTCACTTGGTCTAGTCGGCGGCGACGGACAGCCAGGATCACGATTCTTCAGTGCAGGTGCCCTCATCTATACCCCCTCTCTATTTTCTCCTCTGATTTCCCTGATTTCTTCAGGAAGATCTCTAATTTCAGGATTGTTCAATGTGCCCCATGTTGCTTTTCCGTTCGATTGATGCACTGCTTTTTTGTTCACGCAAGTCGTCGTCATGCGGTGGAAGACTGGAAGAGGGTGAGCGTCGCCGACGGCCACTGCAAAGAAGGCAACCTGCTATGCAGCTTCCCTGTGCCTTCGTGTCCAGTATCTATGCAGCGCCCTAGCAGCTGCAAGCGACAGTGCACACTTCATGCTCAATGAAATGCCTACTAGATTTGGCTCTCTCTCTCTCCCCCAGCGGGCTAGGTATTCTTTTTCGGATGCAAAACTTTTGCCTTTGATTCCTTAGCATAAAATGTTTTCCCAGTCGTTTGCCATGATGAAAGTCGGATGCAAAACTTAGTTGAAGTCCAAGAACAACATGCACTATAAATGGTTAAGCAACTTGCTTTCTCTATTTATTTAATAGCTGAAGTAAATTTAATTTTAGAATGGTACTGCATAACCATACAGCCTTCCTCCTTTTTTCCAAAATACAAAATCTACTTGGATGCTGCCAGTATTTCCTTTTATATAATTATTTCATTATTATTTATATATCATGACCATGATCCAGGGTATTTTTATCAGTTTTGAGGATCTTTATGAGAAATTAACATATCTTAATTCAGGATGTATGAGATGATTCTCTTGTGTAATTTTATATTTCCTATCATTTTTGTTATATCATTTTTATATAATAATATTCATGACTGTTGGATGAAATTAAGATTGATGGGAGAAATTTCTTCACGAATTTGGTCTGAAAATCTTTTATTTCAAGTTCAGAGCACATATTCTGTCCAAGTATGCTTTCATTATCTTAGTTAAATACTTTACCAGGTTGACATGGACAATCTGGAACTTCACCGGGTTCATTGGGAAGAAGCATTACTCAGAGGGTTGTGGTTGATGGATTTAAATGGTGAGCTTCTGATCCCTTCCATGGTTTATTTTATATTTTACCATAGCGTTGTTTATTTTATATTTTATCATAGCGTTAGCATGTGCAGGTACTGCCGTCAACTGGCTTTAGATGAAACCTGACATGATCTACACGAATTAAATGAGCAAGAAAGTAATGAAATAAATGTTAATATAACACCAGTCATGTGTATGTGCTTGCATTGCAGTGACTGATGTCAGTGGTGCTGGTTCAACTCTGTTCTTGATAAATCAGTGGTGCAGGTTCACCGGATCGTCGTCAATCGGGACCTCAAGTTCGCCAACTTCATCGAGGCAACCAGGTGATCGAATTTGTTAGAATTGTTTATTCTCAATGAAAGTCTAGCCTGACTAGTGCACTGAAACTTGAGTGAACAGCTATTCACTGTCCAAGTGCAGTTTCGTGTCTACAAGACGCTCATGTTTTACTCATAAATTGTTCAGTACCTCCACTATCAAATGTTTGTCGTGAATTAAATTGCTTTATGGCCATCTGCAGGTAATTAAATCTATATAGCTCGCCTCTGCATTCAGGTAATCTATGATCATAAGGTATCTCTTGCTATGCATGGGCTGCGCTCAATCGATAGTTTTAGTGTGTTGGGTGCTTATGCTGAGACCAGGCCCCCGGTTGCCAATCTGTATTGTACCTTGGATAAATAATCTTCAGGTAATGTGAACTGATGTTTGTATCTCTTGATATGGCAAGAAAAAACACCCAACAGAAAAACAATTAGTACGCTAAAAACACCCAACAGAAAAACAATTAGTACGCTCATGTCTCAAGTATGCTGCAAGCTCATACACATGAGTGGCAGATCAAAGTAACAATGAGAAAGCACAATTTGTCAATATACATTTAGACTCTGATTTAATGATACAATGCTTGGTATGGATCCAGTTGTTCATTTGGTACTTGGAGTGTTGATAAATGACAGTAGAATAATCACAGAATAAGATATTAAAGGTGGCTCCAGGCACCCAGCAGTTGTTTTGTCCAACCTAACCTTGGTTCTCAATTTTGCAGGGCCACATATATAGTTACGGAATGAAAGGTTTGGCTTTGTCAGCACCATATAGGATTGTAGTATGATGCTGGCCATATAAATAGAGAAGAAATGGAAGCTTTGGCTCTGTCAACACCATACAGGATTGTTGAACTGTTGGTAGAAGAATAAAGTCTTACATTCAGACTTGTTGTATGCTAATCTGAGCCAATTCAACTTGCTGTCTGGTAATTACATGGCATCAAAAATAGAATTTTTAACTATCATGATTGCAAATAGGAAATGATCAGTTCAACTTACTGTCTACTAATTATAGCATAAAAATTAAAATTTTACCGCATGACAGCAAATGAGAAATTTCTAGATAAACCGCAGGTTGCCCAATTGGAGCAAATGGTGGCATGACCACAAAGGATCCCCTAGAGGAGTACGGTAACACTAACATGAAGGAACCCGTGGACTTCAACGTGGGTGATGGTGTCAATAGCAGTTTGATGTGCTTCATGAGTTCATGATGTGAAGAAGAATTGATAAGAGTGTTGCTCGAGATAGCAAGTCCTGGTGGAGTGGCTATCTGGCTATGTTTTCTGTTTTAACAACAACAACAACATAGCCTTTTGTCCTAAGCAAGTTGGGGTAGGCTAGAGATGAAACCCAAAAGAGACCAGGAAACAAAGGACACAGAGAGGGTACAAGAAAAAAGGATGACTCAAAGTTCTATCTAAACAAGGATATGAGGAGCAGACCAATTCACAGGAGTCCAGTTTAGCTTAATTGCCAACTCTTGGGCCCTCAGAACAAAGTATTTGTAAGCATCCTTTGTGGTCATGTTGCGCTCATTAAGCCTGAAATTGAGGATGTTAAACAACTAAATAAAAGGAACATCTAGCAATACAACAACAACAACATAGTCTTTTGTCTCCAGCAAATTAGGGTAGGCTAGAGATGAAACCTAAAAGAGACCAGCAAACAAAGGACACATAGAGGGTACAAGAAAAAAAGATTATGGTTCAGACACGTTAATTGCTATTCTTCAAGTGCTCCCATCCATAGCTAAATCCTTAGGGATATTCCACTCCTTAAGGTCTCTCTTAACCGACTCGTTCCAAGTCAGTTTAGGTTGACCTCTACCGTTCTTTACATTATCGACCCGCTTTACAACCCCACTATGCACCGGTGCCTCAGGTGGCCTCCGTTGGACATGGCCAAACCATCTCAACTGGTGTTGAATCGATTTCTCCTCAATTGGTGCCACCCCAACCCTATCCTGAATATCGTCGTTCCGGACTCTATCCCTCCTTGTATTCCCACAACACCATCGCAACATACGCATCTCTGCTAGACTCAATTGCTGGATATGTCAACTGCTGGCCTTTTTGTAGGCCAACATTCAGCACCGTATATCATTGCTGGATGAATCGTTGTCCTATAAAACTTATCTTTTAACTTCTGAGGCACCCTTTTGTCACAGAGGACGTCTGAAGCTTGACGCCATTTCAACCAACCGGCTGAGATTCTATGCCTAACATCTTCATCAATGTCGCCATCCTTTTGTAGCATCGATCCTAAATACCGAAAAGTATCCTTCTTGGCCACCACTTGCCCATCGATACTAATGTCTTCCTCCTTATTTCTAGTCATGCTAAAGTTGCACCTCATGTACTCAGTCTTTGTTCTACTAAGTCTAAACCCTTTCGACTCTAACGTGTGCCTCCATAGTTCTAACTTCCTATTAACCCCTACCCTTGTCTCGTCAACTAGCACCACATCATCAACAAAGAGCATACACCAAGGGATATCACCTTGTATGTCCTTTGTGACCTCATCCATCACTAAAGTAAATAAATAAGGGCTCAATGCTGACCCTTGATGTAGCCCTATTTTAATTGGAAAGTCACTGGTGTCGTCATCACATGTTCGGACACACGTCACCACATCCCTGTACATATCCTTGATGAGGGTGATGTACTTAGTTGGGACTTTGTGCTTTTCCAAGGCCCACCACATGACATTTCTTAGTACTTTGTCATATGCCTTCACGAGGTCAATAAAGACCATGTGCAAGTCCTTCTTCTCCTCCCTATATCATTCCATCAACTGTCGTAATAAGAAAATCGCCTCCATGGTCGACCTACCAGGCATAAACCCAAATTGATTTTGGGTCACACTTGTCGCTCTTCTTAGGCGATGCTCGATAACCCTCTCCCAGAGCTTCATCGTATGGCTTATCAATTTAATCCCACAGTAATTAGTACAACTTTGAACATCTACCTTGTTCTTGAAGATCGGTATTAATATAGGAGCTATGCTTAACTAAAGAAACATATATACCTTCTTACAGTAGTTTAAATTTGCATATTCGCTGATGTCAAAAGTATTGTATATCCGAAATGTAACTGTAATGTTAGCGCGGCAAACTAATATAAGATCTCTGATACATGATTAAGGAGTTAGCCAGAATGTAATTTTGATGGTTAATACGAGAAACAACTTTGTTATCCTTCTATGTAAAAGTGTCCCGAATTGTATACGTGCTCAAATACAATTATGTAAAAGTTAAACTTTATAAAAAATATTGATTATTTTCGTAAGCATCCCAAGATAAAACCGTAACATTAGTATGGGCATTATACTAGTCTAACTTTAGAAAAGAAAAAAGTCTAGGTAACCCCCTCACCTCTCGCACTGGGTCTACTTCGTATCCTGAACTTTAAAACCATCCAACGAACACCCTAAAGTTTCACAAATGTCTAGTTAACCCCCTAAGTGGTTTTGGCACCTGGTTTTACCTAGCTGGCACTCCAACATGGCAACGTTGGCGCGGGACCGAGCTCTCAGCTCCCTTAGCCCCCAAATACCGACGCCTTAACCTGGGGGCGGCTTCTTGGCACGCGCACGGCGGCGTAGCGAGGCTGTACTGGCCCGTAGCAGTGGGCGGGTGATGCTCTGTTCCGGCGTACCTGCGGTCAGGCAAGGCGTTTGGGCAACCCGTCCCACCGGCGGCGAGGCGTAGGGCCCGTCCCTTGCTGCCACCGTTGCGGCGGCGACGAGGCTCCGTTGCGGCGTGGTCGAGGCGAGGCGCGGGCAAGAAAGGGACGGGGAATGACGGGTTCCATTCTGCCACGCGGAGGCGGACGGCCCCACGCTGGTGAGTTCATGACCGCCATTGGTGACATGGCGCATGGGCACGCAGCGCCGCTGGTGGCCCCGGCCTAGGGACGCGAGGCGATTCCTAACCCTCCCCGATCCCGATCTCGAAGGAGCCCCGACTGCAGTACCTTGCCACGGACACCTCCACGAACCACATCGAGCTCTTCAAGGCCGGGTTCCTCAAGCAGACAGGCCATGGGTGCAGCCAGGTGCGCATTGCCAAGCCGTGGCAGTCCGGCAGTCCCGGCGTCCCGCACCCACGCGACGAGGTCCGTGTGGCGGTTTGGGGCTCCCCCGAGGCCGTGGCAGTGCACTGAACCCGCGCTCGTCCGTGACGTGGTAGCGGCACGGGAGGAAGCGCGGTCACGCCCGGCGTCGCGTGCCTTGCAGTAGGCCTCGAGGAAGTGGAGCTCTGTGCCGCGCCTCCCTCGCCGCTGGCGGCGCACAACGTGCCGGGGCATACGGAGCCAGGCGTCGCGCGACGCGGCATCGCTGGTCGACGCGCGCCTTCAGCACCATCGCACCACGCTGCTTGCTTTTTGCGAAACTTATGCTGCAGCCCGTGCAATGCTGCTTGCTCCGTAGACATGATCCTTTGGTCCTCAGGCTATTAAACGATACTGGACATTGGCTCCGCGAGCAGTAGGAGGTTCGCAGGGATGCAAGCGGCGAACGTGCTGGCCTGCATCAGAACGAATCCTGCCAACGCGAACACAATCCGCTACTGGACGGACAGCTTGTCCATGGCCGCCGCACGTACGGCGGCGCACGACCTCGCGCAACTCCACGCCGGGCTGGAGCAGGAACCTTTCGATCATGGCGACCGTCTCGCCGCCCGTGTCCACGACATCGACGCAATCGAGCAGGGATACACCCAGGACTGGAACACCTGAACAGGTGCGCGCAGGAGGGCAGCTTCATGTGGTCGCATCCATGGTCGATGGAGATAACAATTTTGCTGGAGGACCAGGACCTGCAGGTGTGCGAGTGCGCTGCAGGAGACAATAACCTGACTGGGTGCGAGTGCGCTGCAGCTTCGGTGGCAAGGACATCCGCTTGTTGGAGGCCGTGCTAGCCGTCCACCGGCGCCAACGTCCCCGCGCTGCTCTCCATCCGCTCCGCGGTAACAGCGTCTGCTGTGAGCGAGCGCGGTGGAGGCATTCTTGCATTCACTGCGACGGGGGGGAGGGGCTTTCGTTCTCGTAGGTGATATCGAGGTCAGCACCCAGCGTTGCCAGGTTGGAGTGCCAGCTATGCAAAACCAGGTGTCCAAACCGGTCAGAGGGTTAATTAGACGGTTTGAGAAACTTTAGGGTGTTCATTACATGGTTTTAAAGTTCAGGGGGCAAAGTAGACCCAGTGCGAAAGGTGAGGGGGTTATGTAGACTTTTTTCCTTAAAAAAACTACAAGAATCAAGGTTGACAAAGATTCAGGTAAAGGAAGTATGAAACAATCTTAAAATTCAGGTCTGAGAATGACTACAATCTGAACACCACTCAATTCAGGCTCCAATCTTGACATCTTTTTTTTACTCAGTCAATTGAATAAGCACCTACAGAGCACAATCACCAATCAAGTACGGGGAAGAATGAGAGCAGGCGAGCAGCTGAAAGACGACGCCGCATTTCTAGAAGAACTAACCACACACCGACGCACACACAGGGCCATCCCAATGATTTCGATGGCCCTTCGGCAAGCAAGAGACTAAGGGCCCGACAACTTTATGTTTTAATATGACACTACAAGGATGTAGTAATATTTGCGATATAATATTTTGTTATTGTATAAGAAAAATGGACGGCTCATTTTAGTTCGAATTTTGATGTTTAATGATCAACACAACCAAACCAGACTAACGTGTTTACAAGTATTTATTTTATTGTCGAATAGGTTGCATAAACAGTCTTGGATTTATTTGGAGCAAGAAGATCTTAAATTCTTAATCAACATCTCAAAGAAATAAAGAGAAAAAAGGAACAGCAATCATAGTATACGTCTGAACAACAGGAACTAACCAGCAGCTTGCTAACTCACGTGCACTAAAAGCAGCAACAGTGGCAAATAGGGCAGCGACAAGCACAAGGCAAGAAGGCAGAAGAAGCTCGCTAGCTAGCAGCGTACACATTCATACATATATACTTGCACGTACATGGAACAAACAAGCAAGGTAGTACGTGCATTAGGGTCGTGCATCAAGCAGTAAGCAAGGCAGCAGCAGCATCACGACGCCACTCATGGGCCCTCTAGCCTCATGGGCCCTTGGGCGTCGCACAGCCCGCCCACCCCTCGGGACGGGCCTGCCGACGCATAGGCAAAAGGATGGGAGCGCCGGGGCTGAGCAGCCACTTAGTTGCACAGTGTAGGGAGTGGGACCGAGACGCCGAGTCTCCGAGATAGGAAGAGAGGGAAAGCGACCGGCCGCCGGGGCTAGGGCATCATGAGCCGCCGAGGCCAAGGGCCCGAGACCCCGATCGGGAATGACGCGCCGCCGCCGCCGCTACATTGCTGTTTGCTACAACCGTCGCCACCGGCCACGACTCCAGTTCGTTCAAACGGGAAATGATGGGAGGGACTCTGGGCTGGGATTGGCCACAGATGGGCTCCAAGTGGGCATGGATAGGGTCAGCCCTAGTCCAGATCCAAAGGAAATTAATTTTAATTAATTATTTAGGCGCTTTGAGATGTGTGCTGTTTTCTAAAAGAGGACCATTGGATAATAAAGCATAAACTTGCGCTATTACTACAGAAACCACGCTGCGTTCATACTGTTGTAATCAGAGCTACCAACGATCCCCGTTTTCAAGAAAGGGAAGGCAAGTGCCCCTTATATAGAGAAACCAGACACAATTACAGCGAGTAACAAGCTAAAACGGATAATTAAGTATGAAAGGGTAACTCTGCTCCGCCGCCAGCAGTCCTTTTGATCTGCTTCGGTTTGCTTGCTAGTGGGAGTTTGGAACTTTAAGTTGGAGGATGCTCTGCTGGCAGATGAGGCCCCGGGGGTTTAAAAATAGTTTTACAGCACCATTACATCCACACACGAGGCCATATCTTAGATTGACCGCCATCGCAGCGAGGACGCAGAGTCCGTCAAATTCGTCAGTTACCGCCACTTTTCCGCTTCCATCACGTCGCGCAGCTGCGCCGTCGTTGTTTTGAGCTCGACATGATTGTTGCGGCGTGTCCATCCTCGAGTCTCAGAATATTTTTCAGCAGGAAAAGGTCAAACGGACAGAGATATTCCAGACTGATGTGCGACCAGTCTTGTGCGGTTGGCGCAAAAAAAAAAAAAAAAAAAAAAAAAAAAAAAAAAAAAAAAAAAAAAA